>CM072791.1:11019159-11619000 GCA_036983795.1 Megachile lagopoda | reverse complement strand
GACTTTGAGATTCGGGGACTTCTGGTTTTGTTGGGGTCTTGGAGATTTGGTAACTTTGGGATTTGGTGGCTTTGGGCTGCGGGAATTTTAGGATTTGGGAATTTTGTGATTCTAAGATTTGGTGTCTTTGTAATTTGGGGTTGTTATGATTGAAGGACTTTGGGATTTGGAGATTTTGGAATTTGGAGACAGACATTTTGGGACCTTAGAAGAATGGGGAACTATTGTAAAGTTCCAACATTTCAAATCTTCAATTTCAAATTTTCAAATTGCCAAACTTTTATATTTTGAAGTTCTTAAATTTATTAAATTCCGAAATTTCAAAAATGCAATATTCTTAAATTTTTCAAATCGCCAAATCTGTAAATTTCCAAAGTTCTCTAGGAAGACCAAATGTTCTTTTGACTGTACTAAATTTTCTTGTTTTACTAAACCTTATCCGCGTCGTGTCTTAAAACAAGTTTTTGCCACCGGAATTAATGCTCGGAACTGTTCGTAATTCCTTTGTCGTCAAGTGTAGAAAATCCCAGCTGATTTACATTTCACGAGAGCTAAATTAGTAAAGTGAGCAACGAGGGGAAAACCGTGTTTTAACGGATAGACATACTTAAGAAGACCTACGTTTTTAAGTCTTTTGTCGGAAGTTCTTGAAAGGTCTTTTTACTACTACAACGTTTCTTTAAGTTTGAATCTAAAAGGATAATTTGTTGAATAAGTGTGTTGTTTTTTGTAACTAAAAGTGGAGTCCAAAAAGGGAGTTCTTACAATGTAAATTTTTGAAATGCATTTTATAAACAATTTTCTATACAATTATTTAATTGTAATAATAATGAAAAATAAGAGTTTAAAGTGCGAAGTAAACTTAGGGTGTCTCACCTATCCTCAAAATTTCAAGTTAACCTTATGATTTTCTCAGCGAGTGCATCTGAGGGCGACTTAATTATTAAGACTGACAAAGAATGTTCAAATGTTAGGGACATTTTGTATGTGGTGATCATTGGTGTAGGGGTAGGAATTAAAATTAAACGCGAAATTTAATCGTGGTGAAAATGTGAGCCAGATTCGTCGCATTTCGATAGTTACGTGCGTCATGTGCGTCAAGGGGTTAAAAGACCTAAAATTGCTGCCTGTAGTGTACAAACAAACCAACGCAGATCGAGTCCTTCACTACGTTTGGCAAAAATAGGATTCTCAGCAATCTTCCTAAAACATGAAATTCACTGCTCAGAAGTGCTGCACAAGGGTGTCATCTAAGATCCAACTGCCACTGAAACTCTGAACTAACTGTCCCTGGCCATCGAATTAGGACCACGTACGAAAATTTCACTTTCATGGCTATAATTATGTCACGTATGGAAAATTGTCTTAGGTCAAAATTATTACTAAATACGTTGACAACGATATACATAGCAATTTACTATCGTGATAAATTGTGCGATGAGCGATTAAGGGCCGTGCGTTTGCGTTAGGAGTATCGATAGCGCTAGAGGTGAAATTTGAATGCCATAGAAAATGTCTGCCTACTCAAAAGACTAGTTTACAACTCTCCACATTATCTGAGTTGAAAAGAATTACAGATATTTGGGAAAATAACGAAGATATAAAGCATATGATGTCGCTGTGACCAAAGGAAATACAAGATATTAACATGTGTCAATGTTATGTACAGTAGTATGTTAGTAACTAATAAATATTACAATTTGAACGGGTCTTACGGAAAAATGCTGAAAAATAGTGGTACTTCGATGGCCATTGTCAAATTCAGCATCGATAGTAACCCTTGCAGCGCTTAACAGGGTGAAATAGAAAAATCCTTATCACTCTCTGAGACAGCCCGAAGGTCCTGATGGTGTTCGAGGTAGGGTGCCTCCTTTCACGTTTCCATGGAGACCGTCTTCCTATCTCCTCTGTTTCTCTTACCCTGTTTCCCTCTTCTTCCTTCTCATTCTCCCTCTGCCTCTCTCTCAACGTCCTCTCTGTGTCCCTCTTCTTCTTCTCCCCGCTTTCTCCGTTTACCTTTTCCTCGTCGCTCTTCCGGTGTTCCTCCGATTCCATCTTTCCTCTCCCTTCATCCACTCTCATTTTTCCTCCCCTCTCCCTCTCGCGCATCCATGGGGTAATACGGGCTTTCACAGTTAGCGCCGCGACGCTGATATCGACCGACGCTCTCCCACCGTACTTGTGCCAGGGCAAACGTCCACCCCCTTTTTCACGTCGAAACCCACCCCGTACCCTGACCACCACCCACCACCCTACTACGAGCCCACTACTATAGTACTATTCGATTCATGCCGCGAAAGAACGTAATAGTGGAATCGCGTGTTGCTTTAATTCATCAAAACGACCGGTTGTTCTCGGTTTTACTGGGTTTCGGGAGACTGGGGTTCAACTTTCTCTTAGGCGCCATTTTCTTTTCTTCCTTTTTGCATAAGTGTATTCAGTAGATATAGATGAAATATGAATCGTTTATTTTAAGAATTTGGGGATTCGGAAATTTAGGATTTTGGGGATTCGAGAATTTAGGATTTTGTGAATTTTAGGATTTGAGAATTTGGGGACTCGAGAATTTAGGATTTTGAGAATTTGGGGATTTGACAATTTGCGGATTCGAGAATTTAGGATTTTGTGAATTTTGGGATTTGAGCTTTCGGATTTAAGAATCTAGGAATTTGAGAATTTGGGTATTTGAGCATCTGGGGATTTGTGAATCTAGGGATTGAAGAATTTGGGGAGTTGGAAATTTGAGGATTTGGAAATTTGGGAATTTGAGAATTTGGAAATGTGAGAATTTGGAAATTTGTCAATTTGACAATTTGACAATTAAGAAATTTAAGAATTAGGGAATTTGAGATTTTGGAAATTTCAGAATTAGGGAATTTGAGAATTTAGAAATTTGGAAATTTAAGAGTTTAGAAACTTGAGAACATGGAAATTTGGAAATTTGGGAATTTAGAAACTTGAGAACATAAAAATATGGAAATTTGGGAATTTGAGAATTTGGGGACTTGCCAATATGAGGATTTGAGAAAATTTGTTAACTTCAGAATTTTAAAATTTGCAAATATCGAGTTATATGAAAATGTGGTAATTTTAAAACTGCTTGATTATAGAAGTCAATGTGTTAAAGAACAGATTGAGTTTCAAATTTAACTATAATAAAGAATCGATCGAATTTTCTTCTCTCTACTACGTAGAACATCCATCGAGTCAGCTGAGAGCTATTATTTTTCGAATATTGGACTCGGAGAAAGAATTTGATGACGACCTATATAGTCTGATCGATAGAATATTTGCCTTGTAAATTAAATTTGATTGAAATTCCAATACTGGTTTAACAATCACAATTTAATCAATCAATTCTCTTTCAGAACCAATTTTTTTTTCGCTTTCATAGTTTTTCTTAAATGACTTGTTTTAAATGTTTTTATTAGAATGTATAAGATAGTAACATGAAAAATACAGCAGATTACTGAATATTTGTTTAAACTTGACATTCTTCAAGAGTAACTCGGGGAACTAATTACTTGGAGTAGAAGTTCAAGATGGAGAGTAATTCATGAGTCCTGTGACAGTAATGTCTTACAAACGGAACTCCTTAACGGTGTGTTCCTTAAAGATTTAAAATTTTTCATGAAAAAATTTAGGGAATTTGGGATTTGGTAGTTAAAAATTAGAAAATTTGGAAATTTCGGAATTTGGGGATTTGAGAATTTGGGGATTTGAGAATTTGGGGATTTGGGAATTTGGGAATTTGAGAATTCGGAAATTTGAGAATTTGGGGATTTGAAAATTTGGAGATTTGGGAATTTGGGGATTTGGGAATTTGGGGATTTGAGAATTTGGGGATTTGAGAATTTTAGGATTTGGGGATTTGAGAATTTGGGAATTTGGGAATTTGAAAATTTGGAAATTTGAGAATTTGGGGATTTGAGAATTTGGGGATTTTAGGATTTGGAAATTTAAGAATTTGGGATTTTGGGGATTTGAGAATTTGAAGATTTGGAAATTTTAGGATTCGGAAATTTAAGAATTTAGGGATTTGGAAATTTGGAGATTTGAATATTTTGAAATTTGAGAATTTGGAGATTTGAAAATTTAGGGATTTGGAAATTTGAAGATTTTGGAATCTCATTTCTTATTTACTACAATATCTTCTGTGAATGTCACCTAACATGTATTTATTCCTGTACTTTCAAAAATAGCATCAGTTTCCTGAAATATTATATGATCATTATTCTCATACAATAATGGTATAAACGACATCATCTTTCAGATCGTATTTCCTCTGTTTTCTGGAAGTTCTGTTGACTTTGATTCCTTCACTGTAATCCAATTCCAATCTATCGGTTTAAGCGATTCTATGAAACGGATCGTGGAAGTATTATCTCTTTAAACGATGGCACAAAGACGTTCAAAGTTCTTAAACTCCAATGGAAATCGAGTGTTTCGTTATTGTTTCTTAAGAGTACTGCAATGCTCCGAATATTATTTCTAGCGATTTTTGAGGGCTCCTGTGGAAAATTGATAAGCTCCGGTAATCTTCTATCTCATGGTGTTTTGGTTAGGAGAGACAAAGTAGATGGTTTCCAAAAATGTGCAAAAATGCGACTTCGTTTCGCCAGGATTTAAATTTTTAAACTTCAAATTTCCTAATTTTTAAATCACCAAATCTTAGATTTTTCAATTTCTGAATCCCTAAATTTCTGAACTTGCAAATCTTCGAGTCTTCGTGTTACTAAGTTTTTCAATTTTCAAATTTTCGATTCTTCAATCTCCCAAGATGACAAATGTCCAAACTTATAAATATACTAATCGAGATGGACGTGACCCTCGACACTTAACCTCTTAGGCACAACGCGCCACTATAGTGGCTTTCGCGACCATCTCTCTGTACGACGGTCCACTATAGTGGCTTTCGAATGTCATCGTAGATTAGCGTCATGGCTCACTCTACTCGCTCACCGTTTCAATTGAACGATCGTTTTCATATGTTTTGATTCGCACTTTTTTTGCCTTCACCACGTTTTATGAGTATTAATAAATCCCACAAAAGTACATTACATGTAAATAAAAGGTAACGCCAAGTTTAGACACCATGGGAGCACCTCTGCACTAATACACGATATTGGAAACATTTGGAAATTACATACTTTGTGAACTTTCTAAAAAAGTAAATTATCAAAGCTAAAGCATCTTTGGGAAAAATAATTTGATCATCAAAATCTTGATTCCAATGTATTGCAAATTTCCATCTTCCCAGACCTTCAAATTCTCAATAATGTCCCACTCAGGATTTGCCCTCTAATCACACTATTTGTCGAAACAATACTCGTGGCACCTCTGTCGAGTGTGCAGCATCAAAGAACGAAATTGAACATGCAAATGGATAAAGTGGTACTCGAGTCCCGATTTGCTTGGTGTGTCGGGAAGGCAGCGTGTCTACAATGAAACCTTGAAAAGCCTGGTGTCTTTCGTGTTTCTGTGGTTGTCGACTCTTGTATACGTCACCAGGGAGTTACTAATCCAACGATGTAGTTGATCCTCCCCGATAAATGACGGGCAATGCTCAGGAGACACGGTCCTACCCCAACCAGAATTTATGATCTGTATGCGTGTGCGTACATGCACCGTATACTCCCGGACAAAATGCACTGCTAGTAGCAAACACCAATTTAAATCGTATTTCATTGTAGTATACTAGAAATTGTAGCGTCTCTGAAGTGATCTGTGTTCTTCTGATAAGAGATAGTTTTTAATATTGTATCCTTGTAGTAGCTTCTTGCAGTTTAACTGTAAGCATCTCTGAAATAGTATTGTATATTCCTATTAAGGGATGTTCTTCAAAATTGTATTTCCTTGTAGTATAATTAGAATAGTAGCATCTCTAAAATAGTATTGTATGTTGCTAATAAGGGATGTTCTTCAAAATTGTACTTCCTAATAGTGTAACTATATTTGTAGCAACTCTGAAATAGTATTGTATATTGCTATTAAGGGATGTTCTTCAAAATTGTACTTCCTAATAGTATAACTGGAATTGTAACATCCCCAAAAGTAGTACTGTACATTCTTAATAAGAGATATTCTTTAAAATCATATTTCCTTGTAGTATAATTGTAATAGCAGCATCCCCCAAAATAACATTGTACATTTCTAATAAAAGATACTCTTTAAACTTGTATTGTAATGTAATTGTAATTGTGGCACCCCTAAAATAATATTGTAAATTTCTAATAAAACATACTCTTTAAACTTGCATTTCCTTTTATAGTAGAAATTGTAGCATCCCCTAAATTAAGTTTACCCACCTTCATAAGAGATATCCTTTCAAATAATATTTCCTTGTAGTATAATTGTAATTGCAACATCCCCCAAAATAATATTGTACATTTCTAATAAAAGATACTCTTTAAACTTATATTAAACTTATATATTATCTTGTACTATAACTGGAATTGCAGCAGCTCTAAAAGTGTATGGTACATACTTAATAAGAGATGCTTCTTAAAATTGTATTTCTTAGTAGTACAATTAAAACTGTTGCGTCTCTGAAATGGCATTGTACATTCCTAATAAAAGACGCTCTTTAAACTTTAACTTCCTTGTAGTATAGCCGGAATTGCAGCACTTCTACAGTAAGGAATGTTAATAGAAACAACTTGAGCGAGCAAATTGAACTAAATGCACGGTATAAAATTCTAATAAAATTTACTGAATTGATGTTAATATTTTCTGTCGAGATAAGTAGTATACGTAAAAATTGAAGTATATAGAAATCATACAGATAACAAGATAAGAATAATTATAAAAGCCAATAGTTGTTTAACTCTTTAAAATGAACGATTGAAGTTGTTAGAAATACAGGTAGTTGAATTTATGGCACTCTCAAACTAGCTAATATTTATCTAGTTATTATATATAACATTTATAATTACATAAAATTTATACTAGTTAATATTAATAATCTCTACTTACGTTAAATATATGCAGATATTTTGTAAATATGCTATAATTTCACCTTCGACGTTTTTCTATTTATTGTTTACTCTCGGTTTAATTTAATAACAGTTCCATCGTCACATTCGTGCATCATGTTTTACAGTGTTTTGAGTAATTACAGATGTGTGCTATCCTTTTGACTGGGAGTGTATACGCGTGTCACACGAGAACTAGTGGTACAGTTGTTGGAAACGATGTAATACGGTCATAAATTACACGGTCGAGTCTAAGCGGTTTAAGCAGTGGTGCATAATCGAGTTGATCAATGAGATTTAGAGTTGTACAATATTTTGAATCGTTATATCCCTGTACATACCGTCCTTGACCACGTACAAAAGTTTCACTTTCATGGCTATAACAAAACACATTTCAAGTTAAAAGACCTAAAATTACTGCCTGTAGTGTACAAACAAACAAACGCAGATCGAGTCCTTCACTACGTTTGGCAAAAATTGGATTCTCAGCAATCTTCCTAAAATATGAAATTCACTGATCAGAAGTGCTGCACAAGGGTGTCATCTAAGATCCAACTGCCACTGAAACTCTGAACTGACTGTCCCTGGCCATCGAATTAGGACCACGTACGAAAATTTCACTTTCATGGCTATAATTATGTCACGTATGGAAAATTGTCTGAGGTCAAAATTATTACTAAATACGTTGACAACGATATACATAGCAATTTACTATCGTGATAAATTGTGCGATGAGCAATTAAGGGCCGTGCGTTTGCGTTAGGAGTATCGATAGCGCTAGAGGTGAAATTTGAATGCCATAGAAAATGTCTGCCTACTCAAAAGACTAGTTTACAACTCTCCACATTATCTGAGTTGAAAAGAATTACAGATATTTGGGAAAATAACTAAGATATAAAGCATATGATGCCGCTGTGACCAAAGCAAAGGAAATACAAGATATTAACATGTGTCAATGTTATGTACAGTAGTATGTTAGTAGCTAATAAATATTACAATTTGGACAGGTCTTTAATTTCACGGAAAACGTGAAAAATACTGGAAATTTATAGTGAGACTGTACCTGAGAACTCTACAAAATTCACCCTATATATTAAATATTTCAGAGTCTAGACGTAAACCTCGTTGAAAATTTATGGACTGATCGGTAAAAGATTAAATAAACTTCGAGTGCCTATAAGTAGATACTTAACATTTTTTTAAAATACTCAGTATTGCATACGCGAACCGCACTTGTCGCTAATATCAAGAACACAAGCAGATTTAATACTTTAATATTTTAATTAAGATTTAATATTTCCACAAAGTTTGAATCACCAGCTCATAAAGCGTTGCAATAATATTTGTTAGCCGTGATTGATCGGCGTTCAATTAATTTATGTCAGTTTAGTCGTTATCGATAATTCAGTCTTGAATCTGAGGCGATTAGGTGAAGTACAATGCAGTGAGACAATGGGGATTGAATCGGAGGTGAGATATAGTAGTATCCGTTTAATTGTCGCAAGGTTATCTCTGCTGAGTCCTGAAACTGCACTTCAAATGGATGATCACTCTATTAATTAAACTTTAGACTTGGAGGACCATTGACGTGGTGATAGTTTAAATTTAATCTTATTCATTGTTATATAAATGTTTCAGAATACTTATTTAACCTAGGGCTTCCTTGCATATTGATGGATAATTCAATTATCTTATGTATTGATAAATAATTAAATTATTATTATTTTAATTCGAAGAAATTACAAATAATCTCTGAAAGTTGTTTCAACATATTTCACAGCTGACTTCAATTTAACACGTTGACAGCCACGTCACCCATATATGGCTGACACTGATTTTCCATACTGATCTAACATGTGTATTATTACAAATTTGTTCACTTTCCCAATCGAAAAATAAATGTAACAAGATATTGTGAAAATATTAGGTAAAATTGGTTAAAAATTAAAATACTATTAGATGCAATTTTCAATTACTTCAATATGGCAGTCAGTGTGTTAAACGTTTAATATGAAACAAAATTCAGAAACGTGAAAAAATTGAAAAGATGATTTTCACAGAAAATTCAAAATTTTGTTTTGATCTTAATATAAAGAGAAATGTTAGCTGATCACTCTTGAGATGCAAGAGTTTAAGAGAAAAAATAGATATTTCAAATTTTATTCAGATTTTTGGGGTATAAAGTGGCTAAAATTGAAGCTAAATTGGCTGGGGTCGTTTCATACCCCAATGTGACCGTCAAGGATTAATATTACAACGAAATGCACACGATCGTATTTCAGCAACTGTAAATTAAATATTTTGTCACATGTTATCCTCGTTTCTAATGTAATTATCATTTACTTTATAATGACATGTTACACGCGTGACGGTGATTACACTTCAGATGCGTAAAACATATGCTTTATTCATAGCACAGTGAAATTTCCATTTTGGCTTTAATTATGACTGGAATAACGGTGGAAAGTGACGGAAGGAAAAGTTTGTGTAGAGAAACAATTTGTTGCGAAACAAAAACTTGATGGACATTTAATTATACAAGAAATGTTTGTACAACTACACAATTATAAGATAGTCGTATGTTCACTTCCTCATCTTTTTATTTTCTTTTCCCGATTGAATACATGTTTTGTAGTAATCTGAGAGCAAGGCTAATAATCACCAAAGTTAATAATTTACTCGAAGTAAAAAGTAATGGTTAATCTTCTGTTTGAGAAACCTGGTACTTGCGGTGAAACTGACGGTCAGAATGTAAATTAGAATGTTAATAGGTTAACTAAAATCGAGGTTCTTATATTTCTACATTTCGTTAAAATTTCAGTATTTTAGTAAGAACTTTTGCATTAACATTGTGAAAATTACGGTATTACCAAAATGAGAGTTAATTATAATTGAATAAATGAGGGAATAATAGATATGTCTCTAAATTCGAAGGCTCTTAAATTCCTACCTTCCTCTTTAAATTCTCATACCCGTACACCCTTGAATCCCTACGTCTTCAATTTTCTAGATGTCCAAATTCTAAACCCACTCGCAAATTCTTGAATCCATAAAAATACTTAAAAATTGTAAGACTCAAGTAAGGCTTCTTTAACCCCTTGCACTATTTTGACGAGTCTGACGCACTGGTACTTCAGTTGGGATCAATTTTACTCAAATTTTGAATATGCTTCAATTTGGAGTTCAAGTCCAATTATAATTTGCATAGTCAACGATTGCATAATGTTATCATAACATTTCAACATTCTTTGTCAGTTTTAATATTGTAGATTAGTTAGTTCTGACTGACGCACCTGACAAATAGGTCATAGTGCAAGGGGTTAAAAATCAACGAGGGAGACAATTTTTCCGTGGACCGCCATATTTTTCGTAGGGAAGCCAGATTTGACTGTATGTAAAACGCACGCGACAGAAGTACAACCGAAGGTCGATTGCAAATTTGATCATGTCTCTGCTCCATACGGTGAGTCAGAGCCTCGATCAATCTGATTACACGGGGCTAAAATGGGTCTCGAGACGCAGCGAATTGAGTGCTTTCTACCGGGGTGCGTGCGAATAAAGCGAACGCGAACTAAATGGGATTATCATTGATTTTCGACTGCATCCGGAGGCAGCAACAGTAGGGCTAATTTTCGGAACGAAATTAGGTGACGGGGCCGAAGAACACATTGTAGAGGAAAATCAGTGACAGGAGATGTGGAACAAAGGATCCGCTTATTTTGAAGGTGGCCTAAGTCCATTTATGTTTAACACGTTGAGCACTACGTCAGTCCCTGGGAACTGACAGTGGATTTGGGCGACACCGGTACACGAGACCGACATTGTCAGGGTTTATAAAATATATGGTATAATTTTAATGGAGTTTATTAAAACGTTCGAATTTGAGAATTTGGGGATTTGAGCTTGCGAATTTAAGAATCTGGGAATTTGAGAATTTGGAGATTTGAGAATCTGGGGATTTGAGCATCTAGGGATTTGAGAATTTGTGGATTTGAGAGAATTTGGAGATTTGTGAATTTGGAGATTTGTGAATTTGGGGATTTGAGAATTTGGGGTTTTGAGAATTTGGGGATTTAAGCTTGCGAATTTAAGAATTTGGAGATTTGAGAATTTGGAGATTTGAGAATCTGGGGATTTGAGCATCTAGGGATTTGAGAATTTGTGGATTTGAGAGAATTTGGAGATTTGAGAGAATTTGGAGATTTGTGAATTTGGGGATTTGAGAATTTGGGGTTTTGAGAATTTGGGGATTTGAGCTTGCGAATTTAAGAATTTGGAGATTTGAGAATTTGGAGATTTGAGAATCTGGGGATTTGAGCATCTAGGGATTTGAGAATTTGTGGATTTGAGAGAATTTGGAGATTTGAGAGAATTTGGAGATTTGTGAATTTGGGGATTTGAGAATTTGGGGTTTTGAGAATTTGGGGATTTGAGCTTGCGAATTTAAGAATTTGGAGATTTGAGAATTTGGAGATTTGAGAATCTGGGGATTTGAGCATCTAGGGATTTGAGAATTTGTGGATTTGAGAGAATTTGGAGATTTGAGAGAATTTGGAGATTTGTGAATTTGGGGATTTGAGAATTTGGGGTTTTGAGAACTTGGGGATTTGAGCTTGCGAATTTAAGAATTTGGAGATTTGAGAATTTGGAGATTTGAGAATCTGGGGATTTGAGCATCTGGGGATTTGAGAGTTTGTGGATTTGAGAGAATTTGGAGATTTGAGAGAATTTGGAGATTTGTGAATTTGGGGATTTGAGAATTTGGGGTTTTGAGAATTTGGGGATTTGAGCTTGCGAATTTAAGAATTTGGAGATTTGAGAATTTGGAGATTTGAGAATCTGGGGATTTGAGCATCTGGGGATTTGAGAGTTTGTGGATTTGAGAGAATTTGGGGATTTGAGAGAATTTGAAGATTCGAGAATTTGGAGATTTGAGAATTTGGGGTTTTGAGAATTTGGGGATTTGAGCTTGCGAATTTAAGAATTTGGTAATTTGAGAATTGGAGATTTGAGAATCTGGGGATTTGAGCATCTGGGGATTTGAGAGTTTGTGGATTTGAGAGAATTTGGGGATTTGAGAGAATTTGAAGATTCGAGAATTTGGAGATTTGAGAATTTGGGGTTTTGAGAATTTGGGGATTTGAGCTTGCGAATTTAAGAATTTGGTAATTTGAGAATTGGAGATTTGAGAATTTGGATATTTGAGAATCTGGGGATTTGAGAATTTGAGGATTTGGAAATTTGGAAAATTGGGAGTTTCAGAATTAGAAATTTTCGAGAATCTGGGAATTTGCAAATATTCTGGAATCTGGGAAATTAGAAATTTGGGGATTTAAGTTTTGCAAATTTGGAATGTGGAGATTTGATAATTTGGGAATTTAGAAATTGAAGAATTTAAAAATTTGAGAATTTGGAAATTTGGAATTTTGAGAATAATTCACACAATATTCTGTATAATTTCATGCAGAATTTTTGAGAATCTTATAAAACTAACTGCGAAAATTTATATGACGAAGATCGTATACTCTGAATATACCTAACCGCGAAATATTCTTACTGTCAACAAGTTACTAGAGTGAATTAACCTTGTGATATTTAAAGTTATCATACCTGTTTGCAAAGTTTATAGGACTGTTAATATCATTGCAGACTATAAATGTATTTAAAATTCATATAATTCCAAAGAAATTATTTGTAAATGTTAAATTCGGAAAAATCGTATGAACAGCATTATGGTTAATTAAATATCGAACCGTGCACGGATATAATACGAAATTTATCGAGTACACGCAACCAAACTTTCATTAATTTCCAATTAAAATTTCTGTCGAGAATATCAAACATTTTCCACGTTGTTTAATACCAACAGCGCATCCACTCGATAAAATTATCGAGTCGAGAACCACTCACGATTCGTTCAAAGTTTAAAAGCGTACCGTATGAAAACATATGATTCTTAAAAAAGGAAATCCATTTCGTTTGAGGGTCACTTACGCACCGAAGAACGAATATATTTCTTTCTTTGACCATATTTCACATCATCAGCCCCGATTGCTGAAAATTATTTACAATTCATCTCGTGAATTCGAGTATTTTGCATTTGACATTTTATCAATAAAATATGTATTGAATGCTTACATTGGAAATATGTACTTCGATTATAGATCCATTATTATTCGATTTCCAGCCTTCATATTATGATTTTAAGTCATGATTACATCTTGATTAACCACACACTTGATTACATTAAAATTTGTATAAAATATTGTTTATGAATTAGAATAATAATGCTGGTAATAATGACGACGAATAAATAAATTCTGAAGAGCAGTACCCTCTCGTTATATTGCCGATTTCGTGAGTTTCACATGTAGCATCTCTATTCCGTCATATAAGTGACTTAGAAATTTTCAAACTATCAAATTCCTGAATTTTCAGATTTAAAAATTTTTGAGTTAGGTTCTCAAATTAGAAAACTTTCAATCCTCAAGAACTTAGGCCACCTTAAAAGAAACGGCTGAATTTTGCAAAAATTACTAACGTTGTACACAGAGGTAAGATTAAATTTCAAAATGAGATATTTGAAACAAAAATTTCAATAAAAATTTTGAAGGAGAAATATCTTATGAATTGTCCAGTTTTTTATACTGTATCTTTGTACCACAAATAGTTGAAAGATTTGTATAAGAAACAGTTCCAAAAGAAAAACTGCATCCATATCTTTTTAAATAGCTTCTTTATTGCATTTACAAAAAATTGGGGTCGTAGAAAGATAAATCTTATACCGTTCAACTTTTTCCTATCTCTAACCGTTTCAAAGATATAGCTTGGCCTAGTTACCAGTATCGTTTATGTTCTTATACACTTAATGCACACATAAAACATAGAACATAAATGTCTATGATTTAACAGTTCGTTTTTAGTTCGCGACTACTCGCCATTTTTGAATTGCTTTAAAATGGAGGCCGCAATTTATTGATTTTCTCTGCAGGATTATGAAGTAATTTCATTTTTAGAATAATAACAACACCACGATGTTAATATTTATTTTTTTGCTCTAATAATCTTGAAATATAAACAATATATAATTTCTATAATTATTTCTAATATCGTAACATCTCTTTCACATTATGAAAACATTTCATAACATAATTTTCGCAGCTCACAAAATTCTTAACACGGTGTCAAAGTTTCATTTCTACAGAATTTTTATACAAATAGTATTTTTAAACGGATGTTTAAAAAGTTATACTTACCAAACTAGTATTTAAGGAATCGAAAGCAAGGTTAATTGCTGAAGCAGTTTAATTAATTTTAAAGCCAACATGCACGTTTTATTACGAAATAAAACTGGGTCTTTACGACTTTCAAAACATCTATAACGGAGATAAGCCGCGGTCTTATATTAGTTTTCATGTTACTTTATTATGATTACTATAACTTTATTACGATTCAGACGTCGTTCGATCAGCGTCTTCGAGTCATGCGAAAAGAAAAACAAGGAGGGTATTTAATATCCTGTGGAAAGTAGCCATGGGAATATGGGTCAATCCTTATCGTTTGCGAACGGCGTGCCCACCCTCGAAATAACGGAGTGCCACACCCCTTTGCCGGAAACATCCCCCGACCGAACCCTGCGCAAGAACTCGTCATCGATAAACCGTGATCAAACTCCGACCGCAAATCATTTCGGCCCCATTTCATTCAACGATCATGCCTGATGGTTGCCATGGTGACTCGATCGGATGTTTCTCGAAAAGGACTGAAAAAAAAGTCCATGGGGGATAACGGGAGTTTATGTTTCGTGTTTACTAACTGTGGCGGGAATGTTTGCGAAGTCTGCGATGGGGGTTTTTGCCTCTGAGCGGGATACGATGAACCTTCGATTTAATCAAAAATGATTTACACGATGTAAGCGAAAATGATCTGTACACGATATAAACGAAAATAATCTACACTATGTAAACGAACGATACAAGTACAAAATGGTCTACACGGTACAAGTGAAAATGATCTACACGATACAAGTGAAAATGATCGACACGATATAAACGAACATGATTAAGACGATATAAGTGCAAAATGATCTACACGATATGAACGAACATGATTTACGCGATATAAGTGAAAATGATCTACAGGATATGTACGAACATGATTCAGACGATATAAGTGCAAAATGATCTATATGATATAAACGAACCTGATTTATGCGATATAAGTGAAAATAATCTGCAAGATATAAGTGAAAATGATCTACACGAAATAAAGAAAATAATCTATACGATATTAACGAAAATGATCTACACGATATAAATAAACGTAATGTGTACGATGTAAGCAAAAATGATAATGATATAAGTGTAAATGACATATAGCGAAAAAAGTTACACCCACTATTGGATATTGATATCCAAGAAGAAATACCAATGCAAATATAAGACTGGTTTAATTTTGATTTTTTCGTTATCAAACTTTTATCAAAAGTTACTTTATATTTTTCTGATTATAATGAAACTAAATACGATTTGATGTGCACTGTAGTTACAGACTTAATTGACGGTAAGAAGTTTAACACGCAGATAAGGATAGTGAAGAAGAGACGTTACGATTGTCGGCAAAGATCAAAAGCCTGCTGTTTTTACAGTGCCAATACGTTGCTAACTCGTTTTATTTTCAATACTCGTTTATACAACTTACAAACGTATTTGTAACGTTTTCCCAAATAACGAGATTGAAGGCGACGTAATTCAGGACATAATAACTTACGGAAGTAAAGTCCTCGATATTAACGCTTGAAATTACATGTTTCGAAATACGTTGTTTGCTCTCATTTTAATCAGGAAAGTACCACAATGTTGGTAAAAGTTTCATAATGAAAAAGTGAGAAAAAATGTTATTTTTGCATTAAGATTATCCGATACGTTACGTTCGTTTTCTTAGCTCGTTCTTGCACGTTCGGCAAACCAATATCAAAACTAACACGATACAAAAGTTCAGACCTGAAAGACTTGCTCATATCGAGGCTTTACCGGTAATAAAACTGAACTAATAACGAAACGCGGCATGCACGCGTATGGATATCGTAATAAGAGGATCTATAGCTATCGCGGTTCATGAATCGAGATAGAAGAAAGAATAAAAGTGTAGCACGCTTATGTATAACGCAAGGGTTGAAGAGCCTCTATTATTGTAAAGCAGTGGGCGATGAGCCCAGAGATTGCGTTCTAGAGGGATGCATTCCTCTTCGTTCCCTTCCGTCACCCTCCACGATTCTCCCTCCTCTTTCCTCGTATTTGTGCGTTACCGTCCTCTCTTTTACCCGCGTTTTGTCGACGAAATTGCATTTTCCCTTGGCACAGCATCGCGGTTCACCGACCGAAACGAAGGCAAACGTCAGCTTGCACCAGGGATGGCTTAGCGTTTTGAAACACCTGGAACTCTGCACGCATAAACATTTGCGTCCAATATGGCCCTTATAGAGCTCGACACTTTTTTCCGACCCCCTAAAATTTTGTCACTTGGTAAAAAAATAATAATTGCAAAGTTTCAGGGTGTTGTTTTCTCCTCATTTTTGGTCAACAGATTACATCCAGATGTACATAAGTCTAACACCACGTTCAGATTTGGAAGTCGAAAAATGGCCACCTTGTCCAAACATATAACCTCCCTCGAGACGGGGAATCACCTCGCATATTATTTAATTGTGTTCAATTTCAAATCTGAGTCATTAAACGTCCGTAAATAATAGGGTTAAAATCTCTCGAGTATAATTCGGCCATTGGCAGCTCGTGCATCACGGCGTGCATATCGAGTGTATTTCAGAGTTCGCACTCAACGTTCGAACGCGTGTTTTCAATAAAGTTTTCAATTAAGGATCCGCAACGAGCGAACGAGATGCCCGGAGCTTGTCGCGTGTATTTCATCGACAGGATTGCGTGGATGCGAAAGTACGAACAAGCTTTCAGTATATGGCTGGCGGCGAACTAGAATATCGCTAATGAGAGTCCTTTGCTATGTTCACCTTCGTAATGTTTGCAGTATCGTGTGAAGTGAGTCGGCTGGTCTTCAGATCAAAGATTCGCGTGATTTCTGATTTTGAGCAAACCTTGTGGAAGCGTTTAACGAGCTGCTTTCGTGTTGTTGCTGCGCCTCCGAACTATTATTGATCGCGTAATGATGATGTTTGGTAAGCAAGGATTATGTACAGTCAAGACCACGTCTGGCTTCTCTAGTGAATATAGGAACATCTATGGTTTGGAGGAATTTTGAGGTTGATTTCTACAGATTTTGGGGAATTTTTGGTAATTCTTCAATTTGGTGATGGGTGAAGATTTTGAGGACTTCGGGATGTCGTGGTTTATAGCTATGGGAATATAGGAATTTGGGGTCTGCGAATTTAAATATATAGGAATTTGTGGATCTACGGATTTGGTGACCTACGAGTTTGGGAATCTAGAGTTTTGACGATCTAGGAATTTGGATATTTTGGAATTTGATGGTTTGAGGATTGAAAATGTACAAATTGAACAGTTTGGTTATTTGGAAATCCAGAAATGTAGAAATGTAGAAATGTAAAAATGTAGAAATGTAAAAATGTAGAAATGTAGAAATGTAGAAATTTAGAAGTGTAGAAATGTAAAAATATAGAAATTTAGAAATTCAAAAAATTAGGAATTTAAAAATTTAAAGATTTTAGAATTCGAAAGCTAGACAATGTATAAATACGAGAATAGAAAAATTTGGAAATTTGAAAATGTTCAAATTCGAATATATTTATACACTTCACATTTTACAATTTCAAGTTTTAATTACTGATTTCACTCATATAAGGAATTGTATATTAACATTGCGAGAGGATACTTGACGTGTCTCTGGTGAAAATCAAATTTCGAACACAAATCGAACCAGTGCTTAATTGTACACTACAGACCGTTTCAATTAACGTTTTATTCTGCCCCCGTTCATTTAAAAGGATTTCACGGTTCACGCGTTTATAGGCGGCGCAGATTAATGTCGACAATTTTACGAGCGTACCTTTATGGATTGCTGACCTGTGAAAATTCAGGATTACGAATAAACTTACCTTTCTATTTCACCATAAAATCTTATTAAATTTTGAAAAAAAAAAAAAAAAAGATAAAAACAGAACATTTTTATGTGCAAGCATGTGTTAGTATAGTTTGTTGCATTCCTTTTACAACGTTTTATATGTTGATACAGTTTTTGATTGCATTCCTTTTATAAATTGTTACCTAAACTCTAAACCTACCAGCGTATAATGCAAACTTATTTTAAAATTCGGAATAAAGCTAAAAAATAAATAAATTCTACTTATTTCTTCAGCTAGCACCTTAAACATTACAGTCCCTCGCCATCCACTATATTTCAGCATTTTTCACGTTTTCCGTAAAATTAAAGACCTGTTCAAATTGTAATATTTATTAGCTACTAACATACTACTGTACATAACATTGACACACGTTAATATCTTATATTTCCTTTGGTCACAGCGACATCATATGCTTTATATCTTCGTTATTTTCCCAAATATCTGTAATTCTTTTCAACTCAGATAATGTGGAGAGTTGTAAACTAGTCTTTTGAGTAGGCAGACATTTTCTATGGCATTCAAATTTCACCTCTAGCGCTATCGGTACTCCTAACGCAAACGCACGGCCCTTAATCGCTCATCACACAATTTATCACGATAGTAAATTGCTATGTATATCGTTGTCAACGTATTTAGTAATAATTTTGACCTAAGACAATTTTCCATACGTGACATAATTATAGCCATGAAAGTGAAATTTTCGTACGTGGTCCTAATTCGATGGCCAGGGACAGTCAGTTCAGAGTTTCAGTGGCAGTTGGATCTTAGATGACACCCTTGTGCAGCACTTCTGAGCAGTGAATTTCATGTTTTAGGAAGATTGCTGAGAATCCTATTTTTGCCAAACGTAGTGAAGGACTCGATCTGCGTTTGTTTGTTTGTACACTACAGGCAGTAATTTTAGGTCTTTTAACCCCTTGACGCACATGACGCACGTAACTATCGAAATGCGACGAATCTGGCTCACATTTTCACCACGATTAAATTTCGCGTTTAATTTTAATTCCTACCCCTACACCAATGATCGCCACATACAAAATGTCCCTAACATTTGAACATTCTTTGTGTGTCTTAATGTTACAACAATAAGTCGCCCTGTCTGACGCACTCGCTGAGAAAATCATAAATTAAGGTTAACTTGAAATTCTGAGGGTAGTCTAGTGAGACATCCTATGTACTTGCTCTTTCAAAAAAAGCAGCTCAGCATCAAATGTGTTTTCGTGTTTATATGCACGCATGTTTTTTATATCATATCTAGTGTTATACTGTATTTCTTTTCTTCATCGATTTCTTCTTATTCAAACTTCAATTTTTGTGTTGTTTGTTCTAAATAATCCTAAATCTCCTTTCCTACATGTTTCTTTTTGTACAAGTTCCCCATAAATAAATCGAATAAAGATGTGGAAATCGAAGTACTTCAAACTTCATGCGAAGTCGAAGTACTTCAAACTGATTAAATCGAGACTTCGACTTATTACGAGGGATGTGCGAGTAATTTTTCGATAATTCAGCAATAATTAACCAGTCTTTGATCTTTTTGCGCAGGTGGTAACTCCGCAGAAGTGCGGCGACGTATACCTTTACGATCTTCCAGCGAGCCGGGCAAGTCCTGCACCACCCTCGAGGCACGATTCACCCTTGAACTCAAATAACGAGCATTTGCACAACTCAGGTATGTAACAACCCTTCGTTCTACTCTCCTGTGACTCGTTTGCACCGTTGTTACGAATGTTTCACGGTGACTTCAATAGAATTTCGCAAGAGTTAGGCAGCGTTCACATTTTGTCAGTAACTGGTGCCAGTAGCCTTGCCAGTAGTCGAATTTTTATGTTTCTTGCTTTACTTGTACCAGGTTTATCGCTGGAAAAGAAGGCAAACAATTTTCTTTCCTATATCCCCACATCTGCAAATCTCTAGGCTTAAATCTCTACAAATTTTTTGTATTTCGTATCTCGTTTTAGTTTTCGAATTTTTAGCTTTTTTGTAATAACAGAAATCAACATTGACGTAACATTTCGGTACATGTTACACAAAATTCATTGAATAAATTTCAACAACAAATACGATTTCATGTATTACTTCCGTTTCATACAAAATCACATTTCACATCGTATATCCATATTTTATTAATTATACGAATGCTGTTTCAGCGCACGTGCGCCAAAGAAAATAACGATTTCAACGCAGACAGAATAATTGATACTTTTTTGCGCGTATCGATATGCATTCGTAATCTTTTTCCCGCTTTTCACGCTAGAAAATCACAAACTTTACTGACAAATCGATTTTTAATTCGTTAACGCCTTGCCCTATAATATCGAGACACATTCGTGACGCACCCTACAGTTAGAATGTGACAAAATAGATTCGTATTTTGATCGCAGTTGAATTTTTAGTTTAATTCAAATTATAATTTGTATAACAAAGTATCGCTGAATGCAAAATGTGTCTAACATTTTAACTTTCTTCGTTTGTTCTTATATTATAGTAATAATTAGTGAACTTTGATGACGCAACTGCGTAGAAAATTGTGGATTAAGAAGTTAACCAGTTAACTGTTTTTGACGAATACAGTCGTCACAAAGGAATGACAACTGATGAAGCTAAGTTAATGATTTTATTAATCCAAAGAATGTTACACTTAACACAAAAATTTGCTGTACAAGAAGACAGATGTTAAATCATATTGTAAGACGAAAAAGCTTTACCAGATGGTTTTAAGCTTATTAAGTTACCCTGCATCCGATCGTTTCTTTAATTCGCTTTAATCGACTATTAAACTTCTGTTCATTGATGTTCAATTGAAAACGGGCTTTCTATGGAAAGCATTTATTGAGAATCGATAGAATGCTGATGCTCCTACCGGAATTCTTTTTTATGAAACGATGGTATCGCGGATACCATTTCCATACTGAAACAAACCGTTAATGGCTGCTTCGCAAAAGTACATAAGGCAAATTCCCTAGTCAAACGGGATCCGGTAATTAACTGGCTGGGAATTTTGTTAATAACACATTTGCTTATTTTTTATTTTTAAACTAATCAAAGTGTGTTAGCTGTACATAGATATAATTCTAAGATTCTAGAATTCGATACTTGTTACGAAAAAATGTTATTGTACCATTTTACAAGATTCAGCGTTTTTAACCTCTTAGGCACGACACTATGGCTTTTGCGATCATCTCTCTGTACGACGGTCCACTATAGTGGCTTTCGAATGTCATCGTAGATTATGTAGCGCCACTATAGTGGCCTGTTATTGTTTCTCAAAAATTATCGAATGCTCCGAATATTATTTTTGGAGATTTTCAAGGTCTTCGATGGAAAATTTATAAGCTCCGGCAATCTTCTATCTCATGGCGTTTTGGTTCGGAGAGACAAAGTAGATGGTTTCCAAAAATGTGCAAAAATGCGACTTCGTTTCGCCAGGATTTAAATTTTTAAACTTCAAATTTCCTAATTTTTAAATCACCAAATCTTAGATTTTTCAATTTCTGAATCCCTAAATTTCTGAACTTGCAAATCTTCGAGTCTTCGTGTTTCTAAGTTTTCCAATTTTCAAATTTTCGATTCTTCAATCTCCCAAGATGACAAATGTCCAAACTTATAAATCTACTAATCGAGATGGACGTGACCCTCGACACTTAACCTCTTAGGCACAACGCGCCACTATAGTGGCTTTCGCGACCATCTCTCTGTACGACGGTCCACTATAGTGGCTTTCGAATGTCATCGTAGATTAGCGTCATGGCTCACTCTACTCGCTCACCGTTTCAATTGAACGATCGTTTTCATATGTTTCGATTCGCACTTTTTTGCCTTCACCACGTTTTATGAGTATTAACAAATCCCACAAAAGCACATTACATGTAAATAAAAGGTAACGCCAAGTTTAGGCACCGTGGGAGCATCTCTTCGTACTAATACGCGATATTGGAAACATTTGGAAATTACATACTTTGTGAATTTTCGAAAAAAGTAAATTATCAAAGTTAAAGCATCTTTGGGGAAAATAATTTAATCATCAAAAACTTGATTCCAATGCATTCATGTAGAGAACAGTCACACATTGTACTGCTGTTTACGCGTAATTCGAACTCTGTTACAGAGAAGCCGCGTAAAGTTTCGCCTAAGAGGTTAAATCCGTTTGATAGGCCAAAATTTATTTCGGCATTTTGTATTTAGAATTCCGGTAAATAGGTATTTAGACTTGAAACAATTTACAAATTAAAAAATGTAGAAATTTGAAAATTTAGACATGGAGATATTTATAAATATAAAAATGTAGGGATTTTAGTTGGCACTAAAATTAGGAACAGATTTTAAAATTCATACGTCACCCTCAAGTGGACGTGGCACTCAAAGTGTTAAATAGAAAAAGGATTCAGTTAGCACACTCCAAGTAGCACAAAATTGACCTTTTAAATTTTTAATTCCTTCTTTCACAAGATTCTTGTCACTTCATCTGAAAATAGAAATCTTAACCTTCCAGATTTTCGTATTCAATTATAATTTTATGTTATCTGAATGTGAATTGTAATTACAATTATCTTAACTGCTTTTTTAACCGTTTGACCACTTACACTTACGTTAATTATGTTAAGACGTTTACCTTGATGACTGTTTCGTAATTATTGTCAGCGACTATCTGCGTGCTAATTATTTTGCATTTAAAAAATCGATGGGTCACTCAAGGCCACTTGCCTGATCGAAAATCACGTCATCAGGGATTCTTCCTTTCACCACCATACTATATGTGTCCCAGATCTTTTATAACAAAATGTTTATATATGAGTTCATTTTGAAAGTGGCCTAAGTCCATTTATGTTTAAATGGATATTTAAAAGTTTCAGTGAAATTAAAAATATATAGGATAGCAATGTATTACACTCCTCAAATGTATCTAAGAGGATTCAATTTACAATTCCTATTAAAATACTAGCAATTATTAAGAGATTAATATTTGTTTTCTTACCAACAATGAACTTGATCCACTTTCAAAATTAACAACTAGATTTGTTATAGAATTTAAAGCTCAAGTCCATTCGCTATAATTTAAAATGCTTTTAAATACGATATTTTAATGTAATTGTTTAATACAATAATAATCTTAGCAAATATTAAATTGTTCGAAAACCTTACATTTTTCGTTTATCAACAAATTGTCCCGAGAAAAGCTACTTTCAGAGTGTATGATAAAAAAGTATCGATTTATGTTTCGAATGATATCTTTTCACGATACAAATGACATATAAAATCAATTTTAGCTCGATAAAAGGAAAGGACGATGTGTAATTCCGCTTGAAAACGGAGGAGAATTGCAACTGTCGTACGAATAAGTTGAAGTCGCAGTATTATCAAAAAATTGATATAAGAATCGTTCAGAAGCTTTCAACAACCAGTGTAAAGAACAAAATTGTACTTCTTTCTATTTTTATTAAATTCTTTAAATTGTATCAATCACTGACAGCCATATTGTAATTGAATGGATAACAATAACACGGAACATAATTTAAGTTTGCATTTCTTGAAGATTTATTTTCTTTCATTTATTGGTATAATGGTAACATGACAAATAATTGAAATTCTGGAATATAAATAACTGAAAATTAAATACTCCTTAATAAGTACACTGTACACAATTGTACACTGTACTTAATTATAGTTCTTTTAAAACGGGATGACAGTAAACTAAATGTGCAATCGTTTACAAAATTTTCAGATTCTCAGATCTAAAATTCTGAATTTACCAAATTTTTAAACCACTTTGCCGATTTCTCATATTTTTCGTGTTTTCAAGTTTTCAAATCAGTAGATCCTCAAATTTTTTAATTTCTAAATTCCCAAATTTCCAAGGTCTCAAATTTCCAAGTTCTCAAGTTTCTAAATTCTCAAATTTCCAAATTCTCATATCCCCAAATTCTCAAATTTCCAAATTCTCATATTCCCAAATTCTCAAATTTCCAAGTTCTCAAATTTCCAAATTTTCATATTCCCAAATTCTCAAATTTCCAAATTCTCACATTCCCAAATTCTCAAATTTCCAAGTTCTCATATTCCCAAATTCTCAAATTTCCAAGTTCTCAAATGTCCAAATTCTCAAATTTCCAAACTCTCAAATTTCCAAATTCTCATATTCCCAAATTTCCAAATTTCCAAGTTCTCAAGTTATAAAACTCTCAAATTCCAAAATTCTTAAATTTCTTAACAAATGTTCGTAAATCTGAACCAACCTAAAAACAAGACAAATAAAAACCTATTAATAACATTTATTTTTTAATTTTTATCACATAGCTTTCCAATCAATGATCCTAAACATTCCACGAACCAAATCAGTCTTACAGTAATCACATATACAAATAGTCCGTTGAACACGAAACAAAATAACATCACAATCACCTATGTAGTGTAAGAAAACGAGAAACTCAAGCCAATATGATCAGGTGTCTTTTATTGATGAACGATTAACAATTGGAGTGGAAAAGAAAGGGGTTGAAAATGACAGTTTCTCTGAAGACAGCAAAAGAGCAGTTTCATAAATATATATAAAGTTTTCATTAATCCCTTGTCTTACAATACGTGTCACTCGTGACGCACACTTCAGTTCGAATGTGATAAACTAGCAATTGCAATTGGATTATAGTCACTTCTGATTATAATCTGCGTAATCAAGGACCATTGAATGCATAACATATTTTCCTGTTAACATTAGATTTACGGAACCCGTCAAAATGACGGGTCATACGTCTTTCAATTTAAATGACAAAACTTATTAAGAAATTTTTGTAAAAATGTATGTCAACTTTCGTCAAGCTAAATAATCAATGTCTTAGGCAGTTCACATATCCTCAATTTATTTGTTTTTCTGCTTTCAGTTCAAATTTAAATATAAATGACCATAAACGTCCGTAAGCCTAGTGTTAATATCATTATATTAACTGAACTTCCTTCAGTCGTCTTCAGGTTGTAGGAATTAGCTATCTGTGAATAACGCAACTGTCCAGAAAATTGTAGGTTAAGGGGTTAATTAATACTAAAAACCCTCGTTAAATCGCGTTGAACATTTTCCATGAAACATTTAGTTAAATCTTACAGTAGTATCCGCATTGTTTACTAATACCAAAGTTTCGTCCAACAATTTTCCCTTCAGATCAAGCTCTGCACCATGAATATTGCAATAAATCCTACAACCTGTCATTGGTTGTTCGCAAGTTTAACCCTGAAGCGTAAACGGAAGCTTCCTCTCAATCAGGTACTCTCGATCAGCTTACCAAGTTGAATACCGATACAACGGTGTAACTTGCGTCCAATTTCTGTCCAGGACGGTACACGACGAGCAGCAGAAGTTCGGTGGACAACGGTGGCGACGTGAGCGAGTGTTACGATGTGCCACCACGTGCGGTACCCGTGATTCCATCTCCAGCCAGCAGTCCGAGTCCTGCACCCTCGTGCTATGATATCCCAAGGCCACCCACATCTTGCACTCCGAACTCTAACTGCTCTGGAGGATCGGGAGTCACACCTTTGGACTGCTACGACGTGCCCAGATCGTTGCAACCCCTCACACCGAGCAGCTCTGCGTCCAGTCTTACAAACGATGGATCTCTCAGTGGATCGAACCGGTACGTATCCATCTTGGACCTTTATTTCATTCTGTATCATGGAATAAAATCTTTAGCCTCACTTGGAAACGTGTTAATACAGTGAGGTGAATACAAAAAATATCTAGTTCTATCTAGATCAGGGGTCGGTAACCTGCGGCTCAGTAGAATCATACTTGTGGCTCTTAAGTAGTTTAACAGTACATATTGAAAAATGAACTGCAATATTGCAATATTGCTCTTATATAAAGAAATATCTAGGTTCTTCGGTTAGAATTTAGAAAACAGGAAGCAGAGAATCTAGCCATGGACTTTGGTAAACTAAATAGTTTGAACGCCTTACCCTGACTGTCACGGGATACAATGGGTTACTGTCACTGGGTGTCACTGTCAGTGAGTTAAGGTCACTTAACATTTTTTCATTATACGTATTATTGCTACTGAGCCTTTATTTGACAAATATTCGCAAAAATTATTTTCTGCCTATATTACTAATATGTCTAACTCTGGTTAGGTTGCAAGAGAAATTTTAACCCTTCACTCCTAGGTCACTCCTACGTCACGCCGTCATATTTCTTGTACTCCAATCTAGACTCGATATTATACTATGCAATTTTTGAAGTAGTTTGAAATGTTTAAGTCTGACTTCTTTTTGTCCGAATATTTTGTACTGAATTTAACAAATTTCGAATTTCTATGAGGTTTTACATTATTGTTATAATAGGACCATCATTTGTGATACCCAGAGCATAAAAATAAAAATAGTGGTGTTTCAATCAATTCATTTGTTCCAAGCAAAGGGAGGAGCAAAAGGAGGAGAAACATTATTGAAACTATCGTTGAAAATAATGAACAAGAAAATTTATAAATAAATTGGTTGAATATATATATTTTTATTTGCTAACTTAATACAAATGAAAAATATATTCCACATTCTGCACCACATTTTATTGAGACCCCACTTTTTCATCTATTTTGTAAATTAGTGAAGTAGTTAAAAAATGAAAAGCAAAAGTTAAACTTCATTCTCAATTTATTATTAATAGAAATGGGAAAAATGCCACTATATCGAAGAATGTAACTATTCTTGTATCGAAATCATACTTCTGTCGAAACAAAAATTCCGCAACGTAACCGATATAACGCTCTCTCCGGGTTCCATATCGTCGAATATTGGCTCTTGTTTCACGCTAACAACGTTCAATGTTTCGAGTATGTGCACCACTATCTGGATCGATGAAATTCATTCTGTTCGCAGTTAAATGTTTATATCCCTCACTCACGCGGTTACAAGATTACCATCGATCCGATATAACTGAACCTGGTTTAATCAATTTTTTAATTACACGAAATGAAGTCTCAAACGATCCAGAACTGGTTCAATGAATGAATGCTTGTTCGACGTCGCCAAAAATTCATTGTCCTCTAAAACGTCTGATTTTGTGTCGTCAATTTCAACTATTACATTTTCCTGAACTGAGGTTTTTCTCATAAAACGCATCATTCTCAGCAAAATTTTCCACAGAAAATTTTTAATGGTAGATCATTTTTTAGAGAAACTTATGTGGTCTGAGCAAGTGTATACATTAAAATGGCAGACCTGGCCATCGAATTACCACTATAAATTTTTAACTTAGGGAGGACACCCTGTATACAGTCCCTGGCCATCCATTATAAATTTTCAGAATTTCTCACGTTTTCCGTGAAATTAAAGACCTGTTCAAATTGTAATATTTATTAGCTACTAACATACTACTGTACATAACATTGACACATGTTAATATCTTGTATTTCCTTTGCTTTGGTCACAGCGGCATCATATGCTTTATATCTTCGTTATTTTCCCAAATATCTGTAATTCTTTCCAACTCAGATAATGTGGAGAGTTGTAAACTAGTCTTTTGAGTAGGCAGATATTTTCTATGGCATTCAAATTTCACCTCTAGCGCTATCGATACTCCTAACGCAAACGCACGGCCCTTAATCGCTCATCGCACAATTTATCACGATAGTAAATTGCTATGTATATCGTTGTCAACGTATTTAGTAATAATTTTGACCTAAGACAATTTTCCATATGTGACATAATTATAGCCATGAAAGTGAAATTTTCGTACGTGGTCCTAATTCGATGGCCAGGGACAGTTAGTTCAGAGTTTCAGTGGCAGTTGGATCTTAGATGACACCCTTGTGCAGCACTTCTGATCAGTGAATTTCATGTTTTAGGAAGATTGCTGAGAATCCTATTTTTGCCAAACGTAGTGAAGGACTCGATCTGCATTAGTTTGTTTGTACACTACAGGCAGCAATTTTAGGTCTTTTAACCCCTTGACGCACATGACGCACGTAACTATCGAAATGCGACGAATCTGGCTCACATTTTCACCACGATTAAATTTCGCGTTTAATTTTAATTCCTACCCCTACATCAATGATCGCCACATACAAAATGTCCCTAACATTTGAACATTCTTTGTCTGTCTTAATGTTACAACAATAAGTCGCCCTGTCTGACGCACTCGCTGAGAAACGTAGTGAAGGACTCAATCTGCGTTTGTTTTTTTTTTTTGTACACTACAAGCAGCAGTTTTAGGTCTTTTAACTTGAAATGTGTTTTGTTATAGCCATGAAAGTGAAACTTTCGTACGTGGTCCTAATTATCAAATTAGGGCTATCAAGCTAGGGTATGAATGGCTGTATTGGTATTTACAGAATGAGCGTACTTTCATATCTTTTAGGAAACGAGTAACTCAAATATAATTTTATACGTTGCCCGAATATGTGATATGGCGATAAATGTGTTAAACTAGTAATATTATCGTATCAACTTCCTGACCAAGCAGTATGCAATGAATACGTGCCGTATAAGGTCCTGACGATATTAACCACATATTTATTGCATTAATACGCATGCGTAGTCAGACAAGGATGCAATGGTCTCTATGCAACACTCTCTTTTCATTCCACTCTCACATCCACTTATAGCACATTCACGCATTCTATTAATATGCATATGTTATATGATCATAGCAAGTAAATTACTAGAAGGAGACATATAAATAACTATTAAACATAACGGGTAAGTTAACTCTAATATTTATAGTTTATAATCTGACTGAATGATAGGAAATGTTTATGAGAATAAACTCGATATCTATAACAGCGATAAAAAACTAAAAATATCAAGAAAACAGGAAAATTAAAAAATAGTAATAAGTACAAAATGTTTGCAATCAGTCGTAAGACCTGATGGCGGATGCAGGGTATTTCTACTCACAGAATAAACATTAATGAATTTTTATAATTATTTTCATTGGAATTTATTTTTATAAAATAGTTCATCGAACTAATTTAATTATTTTATCTAACAATTTTTAGTTTTAATGCTGATAAACTTGACCATTCTAAATAATTTAACATATAGTGAATATTGTCGAAAGATTTCAATTTTACGATACCAACGGGACAAAGTAGAGAATTTTTATGACATAAAAAAGTTCTACCATAATTCATGTTGCATAATCCGCAATAATTCTCGAATTTCACCGCAAGCTTACAGAAATATTGAAAATTCTCATAAACTCCAAAATAAATTTGAAAGACATTTTAGTATAAAATGAAAAATGTGTACGAAAAATCAAGAATTGTTTCTGAAGAACATGAACTTTTTCTGCTAATTTCATAATGTCGGATTTCAAATATAATAAGGAAGATACAGAAAAATAAGTGCAAATTGATCATCGAATTTTATTGTAGAATGATACTTAAAGATTTATATTAGATTTATTGTACATGATAAGATAAAAGTGTCTATATACTCCTAATATTCGAAACAGTGATCTCATTTTATTCCGATAATCTAGCAGATCATTTGAAGCATCAACATCGAGAACGTTGAACTTTGGTGCATTTGCTAAGGTAACGAGGCATACAGCTGCTAGGAAGTGATTTATTTCTAGAAACTCGGGTTTAAATACCGAACCGGTGCCAACAGCGGTCATTCCTACTGTACTTTCGGATTGGTTCCATTTACGGTTCAAAAAACAACAGAAAAATGGTTGCATTCGTAATTTTGGGTCAGAAACCGGCTTGCATTGAGAGTACTTCACATTACTCTTTTTCGTAAATCCGTTCGAAAGCAACGTAACGATTTTTACAAATTAACTCTCTGTAACCTAATTCTCTTTCCACGTTTCGGGGAAAATATATAGAATGTTCCAGTTTTTGACTGTTAGAGTAACATATTCCAGACACAAAAATAAGACAGAGATCTTATATCAGTTGAAGGTTTCAAACGCTTTAAATACAATTAATATTAATATAAATATAATTATTGTTAATGTAAATATAATGAAATGTACCATTTTATAAATACAATTAAATATAAGTGCAATATTTTATAAATATAATTAAATACAATAAAACACTGTCAGAGTAACATATTCCATATACAAAGATGAGACAGAGATCTTATATCAGTTGAAGGTTTCAAACGCTTTAAATACAATTAATATTAATATAAATATAATTATTGTTAATGTAAATGTAATGAAATTTAACATTTTATGAATGCAATTAAATATAAGTAAATGCAGTATCTTATAAATATAATGAAATATAATAAAACACTTAAACACTTTAAAACGCTTATAATAATCAATGAAGAATTCGTTGAATTACTAAAAGAACACTGTAGGACGTCAAAGAATTAGAGAATACTGACAATATTAGTTTACAAATACATCTGGCAAACACAAGTTTCACTTAAATTATATTTGTGAAAATTTGAAAAACTTTTATATATGAATATATGAATGTATGACTATACATGTATGAATGTATGAAAAATCTACCAGCTAACAATGCCAATCAAAAGAATACATAAATGGAAAAATGTATTCAGAAAATATCGAGTCTAGCACAAAAAAATTGTTACAACATAAAAATTTGTTGAAGAAGTTTCGTATAAATCTATTCCCAGGTCTTAATTTCAAATCTAACAAAATCAAGTTGTCCGTGATGACCTAATGTAGCACTTATTGAACTATTAAATTAGGGAGTACTGAAAACTTGGAGCAGAATTATAGACAACTTTGAAAGCTTTAAAATATTAATTTCTAAAAATTGGTAAATCTGGCGAATAGCAAAAGTGATTCTTATTTCACGAAATATTTTCATTGTGTCTCATTTACCTGTTGTTATTCCACGCGAATTCGTTCGGGTTGATAATGCCATTTCATTTTTAATTATCTAATTATTCGAGGTGCTTAAAGAAATACAGTTCGCTTTCAAAGTTCCCCCTCGGGATTGTCGTTGCTATTTTAGTTCCCTTTCGCTGGCACTGATTAATAGTACCCAATGGTAGTATAAGCGTTAATGGTTGAATGAATGGAAAACTTTGGAACGGGTTGAAACCAAATGGAAATGTGCTTTAGATGGCTCTTGGAATGACCAAGTTTTCAACAATTAAATTCCGACTCATTGTCTCTCTTTCGCCAGAAATTAACACAATAGTAATCTTTATACCCATGCATACTGATGTAAATCTATTAAAATGTATATTACATTTCCAACAATCAATTTTGTTCACAAAAATATTTTCTCATATTTTACTTCATTTTCTTACCTCCTAAAAAATAAGTCTTCATCGTAATTTTCCTTAAAGAAATCACATTTGGTTTTAACCGAATATTAACTGATAATAAACTACACTCGGTATATCTAAGTTTTGAACTATTCTAGTACACAGAAAGTATACTAGCTAAATTTTACTGCAATGGAAATATTCCGAATGCTGTATAAGGTCGATAAGGTAGAAATTTCACGCAACTTTGTCATCCATAATCATGAATTTTTGGATAGTTTCCTTGTGTTTCTAGGTCACCGATGCGACCATCGAACTCATTTACCGTCAACTTCAAATGTGTAAAGAAGACGAAACTTTCTATATATCAAATGAAACGTGTACTACAATTCTGCTATTGGTGAACTTTGGGTCTATAAATCATACAGTGAACCACTAGAAAATTATCTTGTTCTCGAAGATGTTTTAATGTAAGGGGAGGATTGATATTTCCGACAGTAAGAGAATGGTATTTCTGTTTCAGATCGAGCCTGGCTGCACCCGACTACGATGTACCTCGATCGCGTCTTCCAGCTTCCTCGTTACCGTCCCGGCACAACACACCCGTGCCAAAGACACCGACACCTCCACCCCCACCGCAAACGCAGCAAATCTACGACGTTCCAGTTAGCAAGGAGCTTCCTCTGGAGCTGGACTCCGCTTTGGAAGGTCTGCAAAGGCTGCAGAGCGAGGCATCTGCGGCGATAGCCAGGTTACTCGGCTTCGTTAGCCCTGGATGGAGAACGCCTCAACGATTAGATGCTACTCTGATGGATCTTAGGCTCGCTGCTCTTAGGCTTAGAACGTCCTTGCATGATTTGGCTGAATTTGCTGAAGGTAACTGTTATGTAACTACTCGTTCTATTAAACACCAGTTATTTAACCTACTTTTTGTTTAGTACTTTACTGCAACATTTAATATACTTACTGGTATAATATTTTGACCACATTATTACTTTAGCTAGTTATTGCAACATTTGATCTACGGTTACTTGTACAACACTTAATCCACATTATTACTTTAGCTACTTCTTGCAACATTTGACCCACAGTTACTTGTACAGTATTTAGTTCACAGTATTACTTTAGCTACTTAGGCAACATTTGACCTACAGTTACTTTAGGACTTCAGTTACTTCTACAACACTTAACCCACATTATTACTTCAACTAGTTATTACAACATTTGACCCACAGTTACTTATACAATATTTAATTCATAGTATTACTTTAGCTAGTTATTGCAACATTTGACCCATAATTACTTGTACAGTATTTAGTTCACAGTATTACTTTAGCTAGTTAGGCAACATTTGACCTACAGTTACTTTATGTCTTCAGTTACTTGTACAATACTTAACCCACACTATGACTTTAGCTACTTATGCAACATTTGACCTACAGTTACTTTATGTCTTCAGTTACTTGTACAACACTTAACCCACATTATTACTTCAACTAGTTATTACAACATTTGACCCACAGTTACTTATACAATATTTAATTCATAGTATTACTTTAGCTAGTTATTGCAACATTTGACCCATAATTACTTGTACAGTATTTAGTTCACAGTATTACTTTAGCTACTTAGGCAACATTTGACCTACAGTTACTTTAGAACTTCAGTTACTTGTGCAACACTTAACCCACACTATGACTTTAGCTACTTAGGCAACATTTGACCTGCAGTTACTTTATTACTTCAGTTACTTGTACAACACTTAACCCACATTATTACTTCAACTAGTTATTACAACATTTGACCCACAGTTACTTATACAATATTTAATTCATAGTATTACTTTAGCTAGTTATTGCAACATTTGACCCATAATTACTTGTACAGTATTTAGTTCACAGTATTACTTTAGCTAGTTAGGCAACATTTGACCTACAGTTACTTTATGTCTTCAGTTACTTGTACAATACTTAACCCACACTATGACTTTAGCTACTTATGCAACATTTGACCTACAGTTACTTTATGTCTTCAGTTACTTGTACAACACTTAACCCACATTATTACTTCAACTAGTTATTACAACATTTGACCCACAGTTACTTATACAATATTTAATTCATAGTATTACTTTAGCTAGTTATTGCAACATTTGACCCATAATTACTTGTACAGTATTTAGTTCACAGTATTACTTTAGCTACTTAGGCAACATTTGACCTACAGTTACTTTAGAACTTCAGTTACTTGTGCAACACTTAACCCACACTATGACTTTAGCTACTTAGGCAACATTTGACCTGCAGTTACTTTATTACTTCACTTACTTGTGCAACATTTAACCCACATTATTACTTTAGCTAGTTATTACAACATTTGACCCACAGTTACTTATACAATATTTAATTCATAGTATTACTTTAGCTAGTTAGGCAACATTTGACCTACAGTTACTTTAGGACTTCAGTTACTTGTACAACACTTAATCCACACTATTACTTTAGCTACTTATGCAGAATTTAACCTACAGTTACTTTATTACAACATTTAATCCACAATTTGTTTTTTACTTTATGCAGATATTTCCTCTTTACATTTAATTAAACAGTGATAGTATTATAATTATTATACTTGAATATGTACGATATTAAAGTCCTCGATATAAGTAAAATGCTTGGTATTACAATGTCTCAAATAATGTCCTGTTTAATCATGAAAACGTAACAAGTATGTTCGTAAAGGTTGTATAAAAAAAGGATTGAAAATAAAGAAGTTAGCAATGCATTATAAACAGTATGACTTTTGATGTCTGCTGACTGCTACAATCGCATCATCCTTTTCTCTCTCGCTATCCTTTGCGTTCTAAAACATTAAACCAGGAAATGTAGTTCAAAGTATGTCCTGTGTCATTCAAAAAAATGTCAAAAGTCTATCAGTAAAAGTTTGATAATAAAAAAGTTTTATACTTGCATTACTATCGTCTCACTCACTCGAATTTAGATAGCATCGAAGGATGTCCCCGAATGGTGAAAATAATTTTTTCACTTATATCATGTAGATCGTGTTTACTTGTATCGTGTAGATCGTTTTTGCTTATATCGAGGCTGTACTGTAAATTGTCCCAACAGTCCACAGTTCAAAGATTAAACAAAGCGAGACCTTTGACAGAAAGATAAGACCAATTAAAGACAATCCGTCGCTCCTAATTCTCCGCCGACCGCGGTGTACTGAAACGCAAAGAACCTCTTCCGCGAACACTCGAATTATTTACACGAGGGTGAAGCGGCCCATATGCGAAGTGCCACTCGACGAAGAATAACTGGTCGGCTTCGAATTAACGAAGCAGCGCTAGAAAGGATTCGGTTGATGGAACCTTCGATGATTTTTGTTGCACAGGAACATTGGGAAACGCGGGCAAGGCACCGGACAAGGGTTTAGCCACGAAATTACGACCCCTGGTTAAAGCTCTACGTGATTCCGACAAACTCGTACAGGAAGCCGCCACCGAATTGGACGCGATGGAATGGGACGCCGAGAAACTCTGTCGCGGTGGTGGCGACACTCTGACACCTACTAACGGGCCACCTTCCACCATTTTATCGACGGTACAACCGGATCCACTAGATCAGCTGATTGCGTGCGCACGTGCACTCACAGAAGACGTTCGTCAAGTTGCTAGTTTTATTCAGGTAAACACTCGCTGAATGAAAACTTGTTAATGGCTAATTGGATTTGCGAACAGAGTAAAAACCACCTTGTACAGGGTGTTCCACCTAACTTGACCCAATTAATCTTTCCGTATCTTGCTTATTTTTTATGAGAGGAAAAAATGTTGTTCAATTTAAACGGTGGTTAAGAAATTTTTCTCAAGGTTATTTTTTCTGAGATTTCAAGGTCATTAAAGTTTTTTAATGGAACTATTTTCATTACCATGGTATAACTGAGGTCGAGACGAATCCAACAATTTATAATACTATAATCTTCACAAGTGCAAAAAATATATAAAAACTAGATAACTGATGTACAAAGTGAAATAACTAATGAGAAGGTGGAATGGAGGAAATTTTATTGTAGCAAATACTTAAAATAATGGCCTGCTCGTTCACCGGATCTTGCACTTTTAGATTTCTTTAGGTGCTATTGAACCTCTAGTTTACGACATTCCAACAACACCGGAAAACGTGAAAGAACGTGTTAGAATTGCTTGTGTTAATATCAATGAACAAGTTATAAGAAACGCCAGAGACTTGTTCATTAGTCGTTTATAGATTTATATCAAGGCTGCTGGACATTATTTTGAGCAGTTATTACAATAAAATTTTCTCTGTTAATTATTTATCACTTATTTCATTTTGTTTAGTTAGTTTGTTTTTAGGTATTTTTTGTATTTCAAGGTCACGTGAAGGTCATAGTATTATAAGTCGTTGGATTCGTCTTGATCTCAGTTCTCATATCATGATAATAAAAATATTATAACATTTAAAAAAACCGTAATGGCCTTGAAATCCCAGGAAAAATGACCTTGAGAAAAATTTCTTGACCACCATAATATTTGTCTGTTTGAACAAAATAATGTTTTCCTCTGACATTTTCTTTTATCATAAAAAATAAACAAGATATTCATGATGGTCGAATTAGGTGAGACACCCTGTATATTAATTCCTAATATCTACTTAATTAGCATTAGAGCTAACTAGTTATTATCACAATTTCAAGATAAAGAAAGTTGAAATATTAGGTACATTTTAAATTTAACAAGTTTTAATTGTTCAAAATTATAAATAATATCGAAATCAGATCTCCATCCTTATGCAAATACGACTTAGGTTTGTCACATTTAGACTGTAAGTCACGTGACTCGATATTAGAAGCGAAGGTTAAAATCTTACCATCGGAACCGCGGGTTATTTGAATATCATAAACGAAAATTGCGATTCAAAGATTGAGAAACTCTGATTTAATAAAATTTGAAACTCTAATTTATAATAACTCTAATTTATAAAACTTGACTGTAACAGGGTAACTCGACGCTGCTCTTCAAACGATCGTCGATCATCTCGACCGGTAGCAGCAATAACAGCGGTGCTGGCGAGGATTACGATTACGTAAATTTAGACTCAAGGGAAGTGGTCGCGAAACAACGGGAAGAAGTGAGAGCATCATTGCCACAGGAACTTCGTAGTAATTACGATCTCCTTGTATCCGAGTCGGACAATGCGACGATTCAAATGCCACCCACAACACCGACACCCATGGATCCTAACGACAAACAATTGCTGGCTTTCTATGCCGCCCAGGTGATCACGCATGGCAACCACCTGACTCATGCCATTGACGCCTTCATGCAAACGGTCGAACACAACCAACCACCCAAGGCGAGTACCGCAAACTTGGAATCTAACTGCCTATTATCCTCCAGTTAAACGGGTACAGTGTGCTACAAAATGATAAGGCATATTGTATGTTCTTGAAACGATGTTCTCACACGTCATGTGTCACAAAGTAACACACTCGCGGTATACTGTCGAGAACTGCCAACCGGAGTATAACACTCAGCGAAATTTCCATAGTTCTGTAGGTTTATTGGAAATTTAGTATTTTACTGGAAATTTAATACTAGTAAATTTCATTGGACATTTAATGTTAGTAGATTTTATTGGAAGTTAGTGCTAGTAAATTTTATTGAAAATTTAGATAATTTGTAAAAGATACTCAAATTCTATTTATTGTAGGTTATGAATATATCTGAGTAGCTCTCAGGACAAGTATGTATTTCAATAATTCATTTGAAAAATATGGAATTTGAAGATGTCAGGATTTAAATCACAAGAAAACGTTTATTGTACATATATATAAGAATACAATACTTATAATATTTATAAGTTATATAATTGTAATTATGACACTTTCACGAGCACGTGCTTATGGCAATGAGACATCGTGTGAACTGTTACAAGATACGTACTACAAGAAAATAAAAGATGCGCACTCTGGTGACCGATTAGGGTAACATGCAGATTGCCTTACCACAAAAGAAAGCAACAATTATATGAAATTTATAGTTTCATTTAATGTTTTATTTACTGTATACATCTTTGACTTCATCTTTACACACTGCTAGACAATTTTTAGTACACTGCAAAAAATACATATCTTATATTTAAAAGTTGTATCATTTTTAATAAAATTTTAATGGGAGTTATTTTTCAAAGAAGTAACTCGAATTCCAAAGTCATAAAAAATTACTCCCACTGCACAATGTACTAGATTAATTATCAAACAATTAATGGAAATATTTTCTGTTATCCAAACAGGTGTTCCTGGCTCATGGAAAATTCGTCGTGTTAAGCGCTCACAGACTGGTGCACATCGGTGACACGGTACACAGAAACGTGACTAGAAACGACGTGAGAACACGCGTGTTGCAATGTGCGAATGCATTGAGCGAAGCTTTAGCACAAACCGTGTCGAAGACAAAACAGGCAGCTCAATTCTTTCCCAGCGTATCCGCGGTTCAAGAGATGGTCGACAGCGTGGTGGACGTCTCTCATCTGGCCAAGGATCTGAAGGTCGCGATGATTCACGCCGCACAACAACCATGAGCGCTCAAACATCAGATCCTCATCTTAAGTACGGAAGAAGCTCGGCGATGCGCTAGCTGAGATTTGCCATTATTCTTGGGAGAGACTATGTCGTGCGCACGAAACCCGCCGCTCCTCCTTCAAGTTCCTTGGATTGGTTGGCAATCCTAATAATGATCAAACAGTTTCTGCCTATAGAAGCATTGCGAACAGAAGAATTATCAAAAGAATCACGAGTAAAATGCTACAGTCTATATCGTAGATGTGTATTTACTGCCGATTTGATAGAAACGAGCAGCTAACTGTTAATGTTCGACATCTTTAATCGTCGAGTCCAGAATCAAGATGTTTAAAGACGAGAAAGAAAACGAAAAGAATCAATGAGAATTATCGTTCATTTGTAGATCAATTTGGGTGTATGGGCTAGGTGACTCAGATTATTCGAATAGAACATAGAAATTTAAACTTCTGATCATGTAATCGATGAAAAAGCGAAATTGGATCACGGGAATTGTTCTGACTTCCTTTTTCGTTCGACCAAAACTAGACCCTTCCCTCTTTATCACAATGAAGAGCTCTCGAGGCCTATCGTTACTTAGAGATACACAACTGCCAAAGCCACAGGTACATAGAACGTAAGGGAACCTCTTTCGAGACAAGCATTTTTGTAATGTACTCGAGAATATAGAGAACGTAGACTTTTATAGAGAATATGTAATCGTGTCGTTCGTTAGCTGAAGATATGGAGCAAATTAAACGACGTATAAGATAATAGCGCGTATAGAACATGTTTGAAATGATTCTCCGATAGTGATCATCGATTACCAGGAGAATCATTTCGAACGTGATGCACCGCGGCATTGTCGTTACCAGCGTGTTAATTATTGTCATAGATGTGTATTGCGGGAAAACGTTTTCGTTTAGAAACATGTTCACGCGTTACTGTGAAATGAGGATATTGGTTGAACGTTATATCGTTAAAAAGAAACGCAAACAAGTAGAAAAAAGTACGAAAGATCACAACAATTCACGATTACCAGAAAAGAGCCACGAATGCAATATGGAATTTTCTACAATTAAGAGCAGCAGCGAGGTTTATTACATTGATATTTATACAAAAAATTTCATTGTGAACAACGCAAAATCTGTCTTTTCGAAGGCCAATTTTAAGCGAATTTTGTACAACTTTATTAACGAAGCACGACTTTTTCGTGCTCAAGGCCATTTTACGGCTCTTCCAGGATTATTCAAGCGATCGTAAACGCACAGCGAAGACTTACAAAAAGAACCATTCAATTTGTAGATGTTTACAATCATTTGGATCACACGATTCGACTGCAATCGCAACTCCCCTTACAGGAGTAACGAAAACAATAACTTGAAAACGATACGCCTTATACACGGTCACTTTATCAATTAACATTGGATCAAGGCTCCTGCTGGTTATAAAACTTTCATCGAATCGTTCTTTATCGTAGAAGCTAATTTAGATATTGGCGTAAGCTTATACTTTTATAATTGGCAGGACTATAAACTTTATTGAGGAAAAATCATGTTCGTAGAAAATACAGTGAAATTCTTTTCGTTTCACTGTATCTTCCAAACCGCTTAATCATTAGGCAACAAATGATTTTCTTCGACTGTTCGTGAAACTAATCTACCTTAATATTTGAGAGATAATCGACATCCGTACATTTTTAATGCAATTTCAAAGTCGATATATCTTTCAAAGTATTTACTTTTCGCCTTCAAAGACGTAGCCTTTTGTCTCGTTCTTTTTCTTTGAATCGGCGAAAGAAAATCATTGAAATGAAGAGGTACAATATCGAGGAATGTTTCAGCCGATCGTTCGCATTTTAGAGCATTTGCTACGATATAGCTACGTGTAGTTTATTTTTTAGAAACCATATAACCGAGCATATCGCGTGAACACAAACCTCGTTTATGGAACTTGTATTATAATTTATTGGCGAAGCATATTTGTAAGATAAAATACATTTTTCAGGCAGTTAGAGTTATTGTATATTTAGAATTTATACATAGTCGATACCAATAGGTGCTTATCACATTCTCGTTGAATCTTATTCCGATAATCGTGGTGTGCTATTAGATGAACTATTTCTTTTAATATATATATATATATTTTTAAAGAACGCATAAATTATGCATTATCTTTATTACTTTGAGTAATTTCAATTGATTGTACTTGGTACCTGGAATTTCTTCTTACTGAATTATCTTAGAATCAAATAACCGTGAAAAGGTTTATTCACAGATTTTGTTATTAGCGAAGACTTCCAGTCGGACTTTTAGTTCAACGATTTATTGTTAATTATTATTGTGTTAAATTTTAAATACCTATCAGTGTAACTAGTAATCTTAAATTGTATCGAGAAATGATCGATCACGAAATCAGTTAATTGACGCTTAAGTTTTGATTGGTGTATCCTTCGAACTGAATCAATTATGTTATTTTAAAGACATTTAATGTGTACATAAGTATATTTATATATATATACATACATATGTATATTACAATTATTCCTATTATGATGTATACACAATACAATAATGTACCAACGCAGCAGTTACACAAAAATGTTTGAAATTGTGCAATTGTCAAGTTTTAATTTTTAAGCATCGAATTATACTCAAGGAAATATACAAAGTATTTAGAACTAGAAGAAATTAGAATTGTTTTACATAAAGTAGATGCAGACTTTTTTCAAAAAGGTGACATTTCGTATTTGATTCGCTTGGTAAAATCTGGATAATAATTTTGTATACTGGCGCGTTACTTGTATATTATAATTTCAATGGTTCAATAAAGATTAATTGAATATGCATACAGGTAAAAAATTAAAACATATCCTTTCTTCAGTTTAGTTTCTTTATTATATTAAGATTCATGGGTCATAAATAACATGATATATCAATTAACTACACGCAAATACATTCATTAGAAACATTTTAACTCAATTTATGATGAAGTACATACAATAGTTTAGACGTTTGTTGCCTACTCCTTTCATAATTATTAACAAATACACCTCTTCGTAGTAGTATATATAAAACATTTCATATGTCTTAAGTAAGGCTCGAATGAACACAAATACTGTAGTATAGAGTAATCCAAAATTAGTTAATACAGGTTGTGATTTGCTTATCATGTCAAGACTATCAGTAAAGTATTTTTCGAAATACAATCATAAAAGAACAATTTTTTTTATATTTAATGAACAAATCCAACTAAATGGGTATACATTATATTATGTACTTAAGATTAACTTATATCACGTAACTGTCTCTTTAAAAAATTGTATTTACTGACATTCTTGACTAGTAGACCACAATTTGCATAAGAAGAATGGATATGCCATGAAGGAACCCTTATGACAGGCCAGAGCCAATTTTGGATCACACTGTTTAAGTATTTGTGAAGTTGTTGCAATAGCAAAATGTACACATCAAATATACAAGCTGTAATGCTTGACTTACAATATTTCCGTTCTTTTCATACAGATTCATTTATGAAAAATACCCATGTGTGACAAATTTAGATCTAAGAAGTATGAAACTAATAATGCAAGAAATCAATTGGAACCTAATTATAGATAAATGTTCAAAGCTGACTATGAACGATCACAGCATCTGCCAGTATGTGTGTGCGTATTACCATCCTTGTTAGCTTTCTCTTTTGCTGCATTTTTTTCCATATGGAAACTGCTAAGATCCCGTTTCATAGCATACGCATCTTCTCCATCAGCATAATATTTAGGTTCAACTTCTGATACTTCAAATTGTAAGCTGCTTGTATATAGATTTAAAGCTGCTCGGTTACTTCTACGAACATGTAGGGAAACATATTTTGCTCCAAAACATTCAACCATTGCTCTAGAGGCCTGATTCATCAGTTTTTGTGCAATACCAAGTCTTCTATGAGATCTTTTTACTGCCAAACTGGTAATGTGTCCATGTGGATTATCCTCACAGTCCTCTTCCATTTTAGCAAGGACATATCCTACTATCCTGCCTTTTTCATCCTCGGCTACATAACTCAATTGTGGCCAAGAAAGTGCATGATACAAATAATATTTCATTTGATAATTTTCAGGTAAACATTGTAAGTTACAATGTTGTATATTTAACAAATCATCTGTTGTTGCACAGCGTATATTTATAGACATTTTCGCAAGTTAAAATATTATAGATATGCAAATGAAAGACAAATTTACTTTGGTCGGTTCTTTCCTTAGAAGATTCCTTGTATATTGCCTAGTAAGTTATCGGTTGGAATTAACTGGGCCTTAGTCCCTGCGAATTTTTTTGATACGTGATCTACCGTTCTTTAAATCATTGACAGATGACGATTCACTCATTCCACCCAATAATTCTCGAACGAATCTGAACCGTGAAAGGAAAAATTTCCAAACTAAATACCAACCTGCGAAAAAACACAAACATGTCTATGAAGAGAAACGATTATATGCTAAATAAACAACTTAAATTAGAAAAATTATAGCGACCACAAAAATTATATCTATGTGGTTCTAAAATATTCTTGTATTTTTAACAAAACTACTTAATCGAAATACACTATACAATATTCCTAACACAGTATAGACAAAATACAATGGAGTACAAACATAGCGAATTTTTAGTTGACAGTATACAATATCAAAAAAATATGAAACAAGAACCGTCATAAATATTTACAGCCGAGAATAGTCGTCGATAATGCGCATACACGTGATGATAGAGGTTAAGTATTATAGTCAAGCTCTCCTACTATACCTTCGACTTCGAAACTATATGACTATTAGACAGCTCGGGTAACAAGGTTTCGAAACTCTCTGCATACCGCGCAGCAATAACGAACGTTACTATCTGTCGTTCTTACCCAGCAGCACCAGGCCAAATACTATGAGCAGACTCGATATCACGGAGAAGGCTGCTAGGACGATTTCCTGCATTATTAAATCCGTACCTCGACTATGAATATATAACGAACTTCCTAGAACGACACACACGGGAATAGTGTCATAACCTCTTTCTGTTTCTTACTTTCCTGGCAAGACAATTAAATTCACCAAATATAGAAACACAAACGACGAATTTAGCACAACGTCGAAACGTAAAATCGCCTACGTTTTTTCTGTCATCGATAACACGCCATTTTGAATTCGTAACTGAGTTGTGCGCGTATAGGTTATAAATTTTCCCCCCTCCAATCAAATAAATGAATTTCTTGTCATCGCTTAGTGAAATATAATCTTTCAAGGATATATCCCGTAACTTACCGAAGTCCAATGATTTGTACTTTGTTCACTGATCTGCATTATTGACACGGAAACTAATAAACTTTAGAAACAGAGTGAGAACTTTTGAATACCAATAACTAAAGCCGACAGGAAATAGTCACAAGTTGCGGTACATGTGCGCAATCGCATCATTTCCGGAAGAACCTACTGTAGCGCTTTTATTCGAAATTTACAAAACTGTGAAAAGTTTTTAACACAAACTTTTTACAACTAGAAAACGGGATAAGGCATAATAAGTTATTTCAAATATTAAATGTTTTGTGCTTAAAGTAATGTGTAATACTTTATTCTTACTATGTTGAAAGTACATTAATCAATAAAATATATCAAATGTTTGTGTTACACAATTTAATAGGTACAATTACATTTGCTGCATTAACGTGAGATGTATATGTACATTTAATCCTCCTCTTCATCGAATTCTTCTAAGTGATCCAATTTAAGCTGTATCGATCGATCCAGTTTTATTTGAGGTTTTTCCTTTTTGCTTTTCTTCTTTTGTTTCTGACCAACAACATATTCTGGCATAATAATTTTGCTACTCTTAAATATTGGTTTATCTTCACTATCAACTATGACTGTTGCATTATTTATATTTTCTGCTTCATTTTCAGGTTTCTTAAATTGAATATCTGAAATTATTTTAGCCTTTCTGGACTTAAATACTATTTTAGATTCATTATTTTCAACGGAATTAGATTCTTCAACATCCATTTCCTCCTCGCTTTTCTTTGTCAGTCTTCTTGCTTTTAATTCCTTCAAAAAGGATAATGCAGCCCTCGTGTTGCTTTGTTCTGTCATATCGTCATTAGACACATCATCTAAACTGTATTTTTTCCATTTATGAGGATTTTTATGATAATCCGGTATATTTCTGTTACTGGCACGAGGTGCTGGACCCTCCGGTCGCTTGAAAATACTTTCTTTACCACGAAACCTTTTCATTTCACTTTTACGTTTTTGACCAGCTCTTGGTGCTTGAGATTTCTTATATTCATCAATATCCATATTCACATTTGTAGACTCAGTAATCATTTTATTCTTGTTACATTCTTGTTCTGCATCTGACAGTTTGTCAAACAACAATTTCTGTCTGTTTGCAAATGCGGTATTGCCACCATGTAAAACAAAGTCTCCAGACATATGCATCTTTCTCATTGTGAACAATACTTTCCTTTTATTATTTAGAAACTGTTTGAAAGATTTTTACAAGCAGAAATGTTAAAACATCAAGAACATTATTAGAATCAACACAACATATAATGTACTTGAATATTATAGGTTAGATAATTTAACAACTATCTTCTTGAACAATTTATCAAAATTTCGCAAATTTTGAAGTAATTTATTGTCACTTTATTAAATTTCAACGTTTAAACATTTAACAAGTATAAAGTTGTTATTTCTGATATATTACGTTTTATATACGTCGCCATTTTCTCTCGAAAATCGCTATCGAGTATTATCGAACTTGAGATTGTTTGATGTACGGTCATAGACTTATGTTGTAATAGACTACGCGATCTTAGAATTTTAGGAAATTCTTCCGAATTGGTACTAACTTCATGTTTTCTAATACTTCATAATATAAATCATCACTGATACGGAAACAATCGAAAAAGCTTTGTTTTTTCCAAAGCTACAATTGTAACAGTTGCCAGAAACCGTTCTCACAGATGTTTCCTTTCTTAGAAAGGAGCTTGTTTGCAAAATTTGACGTGACTTAGAGCATGACGGTTTCCGGAAGAAAAACCAAATTGATAATGGTTTGATGAAATCAAAACATTCAGAAGTTAATTAGTCTTGCACTTCGATGTAATTTAATGCATATCAAAGTTAATTAGGCCAATAAAATCAATATTAATTGAATTTTTACCAAAATGGAAGAAGTGACGCCATCTTTACGGCGAACAGAGTGAACTACACGTTTTTGAAATTGTAATTTCATTAGTTCCCACATTCCACCGCTAGATGGTGCTACGCATATCTTTTTCGATTCAATTCAATTAATATTTATTTTATTAACTTAAGAGTAGGATCCCTTTTTGGTTTACCTCCGAAACGATCGAAGCGCCGAGTACGTGAGCGGAGAATAGTGGAAATAAGACGGCCGCAAATGAGACAATTCGCGTTGCACCATCTACCGGTGAGACCTACAACTGTACCAAAAATGAATTCCTATTATCCACCAACTCCTGGCAGAGAAACGACGCCAGGCATAGTTGCCGGATCGTTACACTGTTGCCATATCTATCAATCTATTTTTAGACATCAAGAAACTTGTAGGAATAAGGGCTCGAGGCTCGAGCCAAGCTTCCCAATCTCAGCGAGCGCAAAAAGAAGAATTTATGATATAAATTCGGTGCAATGTGATTCGATTATTACGACTATTAAGGAATAAAATTTCAAAAAGTTGTGTGAATTATTTGTGTGAATTCTGTTTGTATTATTGAAATTATATGTACTAGTGGAACGCCGCGTGCTATGGACGGGGAATTAATCAGTTAAAATATAAATTTAATTTTGCCCACCATCCACCCCAAGCTTCAATTCCATGATATTAATCCAAATGAAACTTTTAATTAAAAACTTCGTTGATTTCGATTTGTTCGAAAATTTGTTGGCCAGGATCCGCTATTATTTTTTTAAATCTTTGACCCCCTGCGCAGTCCTAAACCGTTGGAGATAGACATGCGCAGTAACTTTTTTACAAAGAGGCTTAACCCAGAAAGGTCAAACAATGCACTTCCAATGATGACGTAATTAGTTTTTGAATTGGAGCAATTTTGATTTGTTCCAAAATTTCTTGCCCAGGATCCGCTATTATTGTTTTAAATCTTTGACCCCCTGCGCAGTCCTAAACCGTTGGAGATAGACATGCGCAGTAACTTTTTTACAAAGAGGCTTAACCCAGAAAGGTCAAACAATGCACTTCCAATGATGACGTAATTAGTTTTTGAATTGGAGCAATTTTGATTTGTTCCAAAATTTCTTGCCCAGGATCCGCTATTATTGTTTTAAATCTTTGACCCCCTGCGCAGTCCTAAACCGTTGGAGATAGACATGCGCAGTAACTTTTTTACAAAGAGGCTTAACCCAGAAAAGTCAAATGATGCACTTTCAATGATGACGTAATTAGTTTTTGAATTGGAGCAATTTTGATTTGTTCCAAAATTTCTTGCCCAGGATCCGCCATTATTGTTTTAAATCTTTGACCCCCTGCGCAGTCCTAAACCGTTAGAGATAGACATGCGCAGTAAATTTTTTACAAAGAGGCTTAACCGAGAAAGGTCAAATGATGCACTTTCAATGATGACGTAATTAGTTTTTGAATTGGAGCAATTTTGATTTGTTCCAAAATTTCTTGCCCACGATCCGCTATTATTGTTTTAAATCTTTGACCCCCTGCGCAGTCCTAAACCGTTAGAGATAGACATGCGCAGTAAATTTTTTACAAAGAGGCTTAACCGAGAAAGGTCAAATAATGCACTTTCAATGATGACGTAATTAGTTTTTGAATTGGAGCAATTTTGAATTCTTGGAAAGTTTGTTGCCCAGGATCCGTGATTATTTCATGAAATCCTTGATCCTCTGCCGCTGCGCATGCGTGCTGTTGACGCATGCGCACTTTATACCTGCTTACTGCGCATGCGTAGGAAGCGCGCATGCGCAGTGAACAGCTATAGAATGCGCATGCGTCAACGGCACGCATGCGCAGTGAATAAGCATATAGTACGCATGCGTCAACGGCACGCATGCGCAATGGGTACGCGTATAGTACGCATGCGTCAACGGCACGCATGCGCAGTGGGTACGCGTATAGTACGCATGCGTCAACGGCACGCATGCGCAGTAGGTACGTGTATAGTACGCATGCGTCAACGACACGCATGCGCAGTAGGTACGTGTATAGTACGCATGCGTCAACGGCACGCATGCGCAGTGGGTACGCGTATAGTACGCATGCGTCAACGGCACGCATGCGCAGTAGGTACGTGTATAGTACGCATGCGTCAACGGCACGCATGCGCAGTAGGTACGTGTATAGTACGCATGCGTCAACGACACGCATGCGCAGTAGGTACGTGTATAGTACGCATGCGTCAACGGCACGCATGCGCAGTGGGTACGCGTATAGTACGCATGCGTCAACGACACGCATGCGCTGTGGGTACGCGTGCAGTACGCATGCGTGAGTCGTGCGCATGCGCAATAGGTAGTATTAGGGGCGCAGAAAGTAGAGGTCTGCCGAATAGAAGATATCCCGCGCAAACAGCGCGCGTGCGCAATAGAGTTGTACAGTAATTCCTTATACACGATGTCATGAGTATGAAAATATATTACTTTCTCATTTTCTGAACACAATTTATGAACTTTTATTTTCGAAGAATGTCCAGTAGTCCTTTAGCTACTTTCTCGTATGGCGTTTGTTCAGATTCCTGTTGATAATAATTAGTTATTAACTAATATCCGAGGGTGAGTCGGCACTACATCCCGTACGCATCACCTAATTTGAAATCGTTAACTACACATTTTCTACGTGTCATTTATGCATTTTCATTATCCAAGAGTGTTCACTGATCCCTTAGCTACTTTCCCATATCAAACTTGTTCCGCTTTTTATTGAAATTAATTAGTTATTAATTAATATCCTGAGGCTAAGCATGGCGCCAAGCGGTATGTATGAGCGCATTTAAAACAATTAATTACACGTGTTCTGAATATAATTTGGCCACTTTTATGATCGGAGCATGATCTGTGATTTATTATTTATATCGTTCAGTCATGAAAGTTCATAAATTGTATTCAGGAAACGAGTAATTAATTATTTTATATCAACATTCCGATACACACGTAAGCCGCCTAAGGCAGTTCTACTGCGCATGCGCAACATAGGTACGTCCACTGTGCTCTAAGCATCTACTGCGCATGCGCGCCGTTTGCGCGGGATAACTTCTTTTCCGCATACCTCCTTTACTTTTCTGCTATCCTGATATTAATGTAGCTTCTGGTACCCGGCCACTAGATGACGCTAGTGTAGAAAGTCGGAATTTTCGAATGGCATAGTTCCGCCGACTACCGCCAGATGGCTAGACTTTTTGAGGTCCATAAAATGCATTATATTCTGTAAACACGTGGCTTGGTCAAGCTGCGTCTAAGGGTTCCCCGTAGTTCAACACATATTTCGAGCACAACAGGAAGCTGTGGTTTTAAAACCGAAACCTGTCAAGATATTCTGCAGTTTGGGTCAGTAGATAGAGAGTCAATTACTACAACCTGGCTGCATCTCTACCTGGAGTGGATATAACTCGTAGCAGTTCCTGCGAATGTGGATTTGAGCTTCAAGATCTATGTCACATATTGTGGCATTGTCCTAGATTTAATGGAAGCAGAACTGTCTTGACCACTGAACTTCGGATGCTAAAATGGAAGGCCCTTTTTAAAACGGAAACGTTTCTGTTTGGGCCTGTCATGAGGGCCATCAAAGCTATTTCTAAGTTTTTAGTAATTAATAATCTTAGGATGTAAGGAACTAGTTATATGTAGTTGCTCTTGTTGATCTCAGTACAAGTTTACATAAGGCTGTGATAGAGAATACAAAGATTTTTTCTTATTCTTTCTGTATACTTACTATTTTAGATCTTAAGAGTTTTATTTTTTCTCTTTTTGTATATTCTATACATATATATTTATGTATATATAAAACATTGTATATGGACTTATGAACCAGCTATGGCCTAATGTCTTTATTATTTTAATAAATAAAAAAAAAAAAAAAATGCATTTTTTTTACTTTGCCCACCGTCCACCCCAAGCTCCAATTCCATGATATTGTTCTAAAAATGCATCAATTTCATTTGTTCGAAAATTTGTTGCCCAGGAACCGCGATTATCTTATGAAATCATTGACCCCCTGCGCAGTCCTAAACCGTTAGTGATAAACATGCGCAGTAACTTTTTTACAAAGAGGCTTAACCCAGAAAGGTCAAATGGTGCACTCCCAATGATGACGTAATTAGTTTTTAAATTGGAGCAATTTTGAATTGTTCGAAAATTTGTTGTCCAGGATCCGCGATTATCTTTTGAAAATTTTGACCCCCTGCACAGTCCTAAACCGTAAGAAATATACATGCGCAGTAAATTTTCACAGAGTAATCAAAGAAAAAGCAGCTGCAGCACCCACAGTGATGACGTAATTAGTTTTTATGTATCCCTTAAAAAGTGTCCCTTAATAAGGGTTTTACCGTACTATCATTGTAAGAGTACATTTTAATTCCATTTTGATGTGTGTAAAATACTAATATTTTAAAACCTATATGATTTTTCCAACAAAAACCTAAGGTGAACATTTTTTTAACGTTTACATTTAACTGAACTGTTGAATTATGTGACGTGCGCAGTGCAATGCGCAGTGCCATACCCAGGCGAGAAAATTATATGCAGTTATCGACCGTTTCATGTTTTCATCGACGATGTAGGTAACTTGGCCAAAACCGCAAATACATGCGGAAAATACTACAAGCGCTCATAGCGGATAATCGTGAAACTATTAATGTATGGCGGGACATCGTTGACAGGCGCCTGTGTGCATAATCGTATTTTTCGTTTTATTTCTTCCAGAAGTGATAAATTGACAAAAATCGGGTTCAGGGGATATTATATCACTTCAGTAAAACTCTGTCTGGTCCGTTTTCGGTGAGTAAATCATGAATTTTTCGTTTTATTCAATCTGTGATGTTTGTTGGCGTCCAAACGGACCAAACAGAGTATTGGGGATGGCTACTGATGTTAGGACTGCCCGCAAAAAGTGCATTTATGCAACTATCGAGGCTCATTTCGAAAACTACGAAAACGTGTCTCTCTCTCGCACATCGTCTATATGTGCACGCCCTTACTCTTAATTGACTATAATATAAATCGAATTACATCGGAATGCAAGACGAATTAACTTCGGAATGTTTTGACTTTACCAAACTTACATACTTACTTGATCCATGCGCGTTTAATGCACGATTCTTGAAACTCCGAATGGTGCATTTAGCGAGCACACATATCATCAGTCCAAAACATTTTTGTAAAAGAAAATGTGGAATAAATTAAATTATAATTTAACAGTAAATCGTAGCTCTTAGCTCGATATCGTTTTCTAAAGTTCATTGCGTTAAAAATATTTAGAAAACGATATCGATTACCAGGTCACACCACGTGGAGGTGGCTACGACAGTGACCCACCCGATCTCCAAGTCCCAACCACCCACCATTTGCAATTAGCTCATTTATCGGAAGGATAAATGAGTTCTCACTCTACTTAGCCCGTTGGCTCGCGAAAATATACAAGTTCTTTACCATAATGTAGCAAAGAACTTGTATCGCACGCAAATTTCTTAAAACTAACTTATAGCACACACCATACAATTAACGCTCGCATTCTAAGATTGCACCCGTGTTATCTAAAACGGTATAAAAAGCAAAGGGAGAAGGGAAGAAAGTTAGAAGAACTTTCAACAAAAAGAAAAGAAAGTTAGAAGAACTTTCTGCAAAAAGAAAAGAAAGTTAGAAGAACTTTCGCAAAAAGGTGGACCAGCATTCTCTATCGAGTGAACCTCGCCTTCATGGGTCAAATGGTAGTCGAATAGTGACTTACGTGAACCACGAGACAGCATTGAACCGAGAATAACTGGTAAGAACGAGTGACACATCCGCGAAGGGTTTCCCATTTCTCCCCGCTCCCGTTGAAAGGGAGTCTGACCGCAGAGAGGATACCCACGCCGTGAGGCGGCAAATCGAGATGGACCATCAATCAAAATGCCTCGCAGAGATGTGTCCCTGGCGCTACACCAGCATTCGCAGCTCAGTACTGCCGCGTGTTCACAGCACTACCAACCCCAAATGATCCACTTGGGTCTGGACCAATCGACAGAGAATTACCGATTAATACTACACTCTAACGCGCAAAAAATTCACGTATTGTGAAAATGGGTGCAAGTTAGAATTGTAAGCGCTCAACTCACTTACAAACTTAATACTAATTTCGTGGGATCCCACACACGCACTCTGTTCTAAAATTGCACTCGCATCGTGTCAAATGAAACGCTAAACGAGAGAGAAAGAAAGGAAGAGAGGAACTAATACTATTAACGCGGAAAAAGTTCACGAATTAAAATGAGTGCAATTTAAAACAGCAATCGCATACACGCACGCTTATTAACATACTTATTCTAAACGCCGCACGCGTACCTCTTATTCTAAGCTTGCACTCGAATGATCTATAACGAAGTAAAAAAGCAAAGGGGAAGGTAAGAAAGTTAGAAGAACTTTCTACAAAAAGGAGAGAAAGTTAGAAGAACTTTCTGCAAAAAGAAAAGAAAAGAAAGTTAGAAGAACTTTCTGCAAAAAGAAAAGAAAAGAAAGTTAGAAGAACTTTCTGCAAAAAGAAAAGAAAAGAAAAGAAAGTTAGAAGAACTTTCGCAAGAAGGTGGGTCAGCATTTCCTGCCAAGTGGACCTCGCCCTCATGGGTCAAAGGGTAGTCGCATAGTGACTTACGTGAACCACGAGACCGAATTGAACCGAAAATGACTGGTAAGAACGAGTGACACATCCGCGAAGGGTTTCCCATTTCTCCCCGCTCCCGTTGAAAGGGAGGCTAACAGCAGAGAGGATACCCGCAAATCGAGATGGGACATCAATCAAAATGCCTCGCAGAGATGTGTCCCTGGCGCTACACCAGCATTTGCAGCTCAAAACTGCCGCGTGTTCACAGCACTATGAACCCCCAATGATCCACTTAGGTTTGGACCAATTAACAAAAAATAGCTGGGTATACTACAATCTAACGCGTAAAAAGTTCAACAATTGTGAAAACGAGTGCAAGTTAGAACAAGAGGCACTTACAGGGACCCACCCACCCGCCCACGAGCCTAAAATTAACTTAAAATTAACTTAAAATTAACGCACGCATCCCTCGATGATCCCTCGATGATATCTTCAAGTTTCGTATAAACGCATTTCACACATGCACTCATCCATACTACAATATTACAATGTATGTACGCAACTTAAAATTAACTTAAAATTAGCGCATCCGATGAAATCCCTCCAAGTCTTCAATGATTACCTACAGATTACCTATGCGATAATTATCTGGAACAAAAAACTTATGCAGAGAAGCAAATTAGTAACGTTATAATGTATGTTCATTTAGGCATGCATAATTCATACTTTCCGTTCTTGTGGGAAGATTGTAGATTTGCTTCAGTTGTAGCTTCTTCTTTCTTCGTGTAAAACACTCACAACACTCACTCGCGAAACATTCGATAAATAAGTCGAATGTTTAAAATTTTCGGAAAAAAGTCAAATAAAACTCGAGTCGACTCGAAAAAATATGCGCAAATAAAATAACAATATATGTGTGAAATATTCAATTACTTACTTAAAATCAAAACCTGAAACATACAAATGTAATTAAGACAAATATGAAAAATTGAGTTGCTTACTTAAAATAAAAATCTGAAACATACAAATGTAATTAAGATACATATGAAACATTAAATTACTTACTTGAAATAAAAAGCTGAAACATACAAATGCAATTAAGACAAATATGAAACATTGAATTACTTACTTGAAATAAAAATCTGAAACCTACAAATGTAATTAAGACACATATGAAACATTGAATTACTTACTTGAAATAAAAAGCTGAAACATACAAATGTAATTAAGACACATATGAAACATTGAATTACTTACTTGAAATAAAAATCTGAAAGCAACAAATATAATTAAGACAAATATGAAAAATTGAGTTACTTACTTGGAATAAAAATCTGAAAGCAACAAAAATAATTAAGACAAATATGAAAAATTGAGTTACTTACTTAAAATAAAAGTCTGAAACATACAAATGTAATTAAGACACATATGAAACATTAAATTACTTACTTGATATAATAACCTGAAACATACAAATATAATTAAGACAGAAAATTCAAGAACAACGAACGAAATTTTTCTCAATTCGAAACAAAACTTGAAAAATCGAAATCGCGTTTGAATGCCAGAAAATCCGAAATGAAATTACGTGGAGGTTCAGAAACCTCGAAACTCAGAATAAAATGAGATGAGTTTTGAAAACCTGAAACCCGAAATAAAATCTTGGAGATGTTAAAAACTCAAAACCGAATTAAAGTGACGAGTAGATCCAAAAGCCTCGAAGGTCCAACTAAAATCCACTAATGAAATGAAGGTACATCACGTATTAAAAATCAAATAATAAAATAATACAGGAGAAGAAATAAAACGAGGAGGCTCGAAAACTTCGAACCTAAAAATAAAATCATGCGGAGTTTGAAAAATCCTACGATCCCGCGATGTGAATGTGAGTACAGGATACAGGATACATTTCATTCACACACTCACGCATACTGCAATACATATTGTAAATGCCCTACATGTACCTCTTATTCTAAAATTGCACTTGTATAATCTAAAACTTTGTAAAACAAAAGCAAGGGGATAGGGAAGAAAGTTGGAAGAATTTTCTTTTAAGTTTGGAGAAATTGAGAAAAAAATGACAAACTATAACTACAGTCTAATATGTAAGAAGTTAAAAAAAGTGTGGCAAAGATAAGTGCAAGATAGAATAAGAGGTACTTACAATTTGCGCAAGCTTTTCGTCACGATACGTGGCGAAAAGCTTGCGCCCGAGCCCACCCAACCTCCCACAAGCTCGGAATTAAAAAAATAAAATAAAAATAAAATCCTGAAACATACAAAATCTTATTGACATAGGAAGTTGTAGGAGGAGTGCAATTTTACTTTATTTGAAATACAATTTTTGAAACATGGAAAACGCAATGAAAATTGCGGATTTAAAAAGAGAGAACAATGTAAGAACTTACCAAAAATCAAAAGCTGAAACATACAACACATAATTAAAGTATGAAATTGCGGGAACAGAAGAACAATATAATTACTTACCAAAAATGATATTCTGAAACAGACAAAATTTTATTAACATAGGAAGTTGTGGGAGGAGGAGTAAAATTTTATTTTATTTCATACAAAACTTTCGAAAAATACAAAACGCAATGAAAATTGCGGATTTGAGAAGATAGAACAACAATAACTTACCAAAAATGATATTCTGAAACGGACAAAATTTTATTAACATAGAAAATTGTGGGAGGAAAAGCAAAACTTTATTCCATACAAGAATTTGGAAAAACCGAAAACGCAATGAAAATTGCAGATTCGAGAAGAGAGAACAACATAACTAACCAAAAAACAAACTCTGAAACATACAAAACTTTGTTAACATAGAAAATTATGCAAAAGTGAAATATTACTTTATTCCACTTAAAACTTTCAAAAAATAAAAAATGCAATAAAAAAACCTGAAAATTCGAAATAAAATCGCGAACCGATCGTGTGCTCAAATTCGAGCAAAACGCGTTTGACGATACTTTTCGTACCGTTTAAAAACACATGTAAAATACAAAAAAATAATTGCGAGCATAGTGACAAAATGACTCTCCATCCTAAGATGGACAGCCATTAATAGTTCCCCTCTTCTTTGGCAACTTTTGCCGGGGCTCTTCGGCATATAGCCTCTTCTCTCTTCGGCACAGCCTCACAAAAATCACTCGCGAAATTTTACGATTGCTCGGACATTCTTAGCTTTTATATCAATTACATAAACTTGTAATTTCGGTATCGATTTCCATAAACAGATAGCAGACAGTTTTATAGAAATAAAGCTGAACCACTATCCATTTATTTCCATCGATAACGAAATCAAAATTTTGTGTTATATATATCAAAATAAAAATGTAAGTATACAAAAATTCATTACTTTGAAAGAAAAAGAATGACTCAAAATAAAGATATACGACCAGCGATTCTTAGAATGCGCTGTCCGTAAAAGAATGTCCGAGTAGAATTTTTATTTAAAGCACTTCACTTCACTTCACTTCACTGTATACTTCATTTTTGCAATCGGGTCTAGAACCACGACTGCGACTTACAAACTAAAAGGCCTGGCCTTACGAACAATCGAGCTCAAGAGAATATTAAATATTAATTCATATTTAGATTTTCTCTTCTCGATTTTTCGTGTTTAACCCCCAGATGCAAGCATCTCACGTGTGTTTTACCGGAGGACAGAGAAACATGAAAGCTTGCTCTGGCCCTACCTACTTAAAACTAACTCAATCACACCAGAAGTAAGCTACCTGCCTGCCTATCGCTATATTTAAAAAATTGCAAAGTCCATTCTCACAAAAACACACTCCACGATTCTCACACACGCCACCCGGGTGCAAAAAAGCCTACTCCTAGGGAGTACGTCCCGGGACGTCTCCGTCACCCGAGTTCAATACAACATTCACACTCTAAGTTCATACCTTTTTTGCTGAAATCGACCGACAATCGACAGTGAATATTAATTGAACATTTACATATTTCATTTTCTAATTCTTTCGAATATTCAATGTAATATGTGCATGTCGTAATAAATTTGTAATCCGTTCTAACTAAATTTTTCTAAATTTGTAATTCGATCTTGATCATTGCGTAAGTATCTTTTGATAGAATTTGAAAAATTTGTATATACTTTATAATAAAATAATGTAGTTTATAATCGACACAAGGTCCACGACCTAACCACACACACACGTGTAACTTGTGTCGATAATTCACTGTCAAATTGTCGATCGCCGAAACATCTTAAAACTAAACCGTGTCCACCTGCCCTAACTCATGCGAGTAGCATCTAAGCACGCGTATGAGTTTAGAGCATAAAAATGAACACGGCCAACAATATTTTCACCTACCAGTTTTCTTCATGTGTGCTGAAAATCCTGAGCTAAGAAACGTGATTGGTAACATGCTAATAAAGTATTCTCTCCAGAAAATTAACTCTATATTTCAAAATAGAAAATGGAGGAACACTTTGCAAAAATCTAAGTATATCGATTGTTTCATTTTTAACAGATTTTTAATATCAAAGTAAATTTACTAAATGATCAAAAACATTCATAATTAACTTTGATATCGAAATCTGTTTCTCGCGAAATTTTCTTGTACATATGTGTATATTTAAAAGAGTTCGCGGACAAAAAGATTAAAGTACTATGAAATCGGAGGGTCATCCGACTTCTATGTAATTTCAAATTCGTTATATCGTAAGGAAGTTAAAACGCGATGTACAAGAAAACCCTAACCTGATCTAATAAATGAAATATACAATTTGTACGAATATTGCACGATCGTACAGTCGTGGTCACTATGCTCGCTCAAATAATAAAAATACAACCAGTTCCCGTGCCGTTTCGGACCATTCGTCCTACGACATGATGGGAACCGGAGGAACCGTAAACCATGCGACTCACCAATCGCTGACTCGCACTACTTAGCTCGTAACGCGCCTCAGATCGATCGGCTGCACTCGTATCGCATCGTTAGAGATCGATTGACTGCATCTCGGAGATTGGTTCACGATCGGTTGCTTTCGTACGGTTTGGGCACTTCGGCTCGGCATGGAAACGTCCTTCTGAAAACAGAAAAAGTCGAAGCACGTTAGCGAACTCAATCGATTCGTATTTCTAGTGATTCTTTCTCAATTTAAATTATAATAAACAAGCACATTTACAAATAGGTAGCATGCAAACAAATACAACCATGCAAAACTATACAGAAATAAAACGCGTTCATTTGCACAAACGTACTAAAACGTGTGGGTAACGAAAACATAGCATTTGAAAAAGTACGTTGAGACACTTTGGTAAATATTGTTTAAAACCCAATAAAAAATTTGAAAAACACATAGGTAACCATACCATAAAACTCGGTAAAAATTCAAAAATGTATGTAAAAACACATAGGTAGCAACACTATAAAACTGACTAATACGTGCACTAAAATATGTCAAAACATGTGAGTGGTCACACCATAAAACCCACTAAATATTCACTGAAGTATGTCAAAACACATAGGTAACCACACCATAAAACTCACTATAACATTCACTAAAATATGTTAAAGCACATAGGTAACCACACCATAAATCTGTCTATAACATTCACTAAAATATGTCAAATCACATAGGTATTCACACCACAAATCCCATTAAAATTTGTGTAAAACACTGGTAAAACATTTAAATAACCACACCATAAAACACACTAATATATCCGTATACACATGCACAATCACAAGTTAAAACACACTAGTAAGCACGTAGGTATATGGGGAACCACGCCATAAAACACGTTAATACACCCCCGTATATGCACTAAAAAACTTGATAACACACACTAGACACTTGCACAAGAACACTAGATAACACAGGGATGAACACGCGATCGGTAAATTATCACTTTGACTCGTACCGGTAAGAGATGTCACGATCGATCCGAACACTTGGGCAGCTTGAACAGTACTGAACGTCGGTAACTGTTATCAGGCTAAGAGTGATAGGCGAACCGCGGACCAATCAGCTGTCATGTCAATGGCGCCAATACCAGGCAGCTTGAACAGTACTGAACACCAATGACCTTTACCAAGAGCCATTGATAGGTGATCCGTGGACCAATCAGCTATCATGTAATCCACCAATACCGGACAATGACGTCATTCATACCTGTATTTGTAATATCGACATTTTTTATTGAAATTTTTTGATTTTTCATTTGTTTATTTAACAAATTATTACAACTATTAAAATTTATTTTTATTAACCTTTATGCGTACATTGTTTATAAAGGTTTGATTTATTATTACATTTTTATATGATATCAAAAGATAATTATTTTAATATTATTTTAAATTTTTGAGTAAATGTTCGTTAAGTTATTATTGTATACATTGAAATTCATGCTTCTTTTTTAACTTTCTCCTGTCTTTCTGTTGTTATTTTTTGTATATGAACGTAAACATGTTCCACGTAGTTTGTTCATGTTTTATATATGTATCCTGTTTATTGTTTCAAATAACAAATATCTACCAGTACTTTCATTTCTAATTTCAAACACTGTGGTGTAAAATTAGTTCCAATCGATGTGGTAGTTCTGGAATTCCTCTTTACCGGAAGATGCAATTTCAGCAGAAAATCGACTGCGTCGGTAACTGTAATATGCATCAAATTACTTTGGAGTGCAAGACCAATTAACTTCGAATTGTTTTGTCTTTACCAAACTATTATCAATTTTTAACCATTCTTAGACTAATCCTAATTAGTCTAAGGGTTTCTATAGGAATTGTCTTTCTATATTTAAATTAATTAATTAATAACTTCGCAAAAATAACTAATTTTATTGGAATTGATTCTGAAATTATTTTTAATACATGTTCTTGAATGAAGGTTTGATTACAGAATGAAATAGCAAATGATATTGTTTTTTAAATAAAATTGAAAACGATTAAATGACGATAGCTTTAAACATTAACCATTTGTGAAGCAAACAGAACTCTTCCTGACCGACGGCTTTGACAATAAAATTCTTCTTGACCGACGGCTTTGATAACAGAACTCTTCTTGACCGATGACCCTGATGATCACCACATTTCCGTTTGATGTTCTGCCATCTAGCGGTAGAAGGTGGGAACTAATGAAACTACTGTTTCAAAAGTGTGTAGTTCACCCTGTTCGCCGGAGAGATGGCGTTAGGTGTTCCATTTTTGAAAAAATTCAATTAATACTGATTTTATTGATTATTATACTATATATTTATTATAGATTTATTAATATTGATTTTATGCTATTTGCAATGTATTCTGTAGGTCCGAAGGTATCGATGCATATGTAGATGCATAATCTACATAATCTACACGGAATATAATGCAAACAGCATTGTCATTATATATTAACAGTATTCAGTATTTCTGTTTCCACCAAAAATTACCCCAAACCTACTCAGACAGTATTTTCGTGTAAAAAGCATATACATTAACAGTATTCAATAAAACTACATGAATTATATGAATATGTACATATAAAAAAATATATAATGCTTGAAGCCGAGTGAAATAGTATTTTTTTAACTTTCTACGAGTAGAATATTTTGCAAACGTCAGAAAAATGTAAAAGTACTTTATTTTACAAGAAAAGTGTAATTGTTTCTTTCGATAGTTCGGTTTCTGATCACTAGATTGCGATAGCAGTACTTTTGTCGAAAAGAGCGCGTACAAAAATTTTAAAAACATCTTGTAAAAAGGCTTTCAAATGTTCAAATTAGTTGCTATACAATAAACTACTGTATTTTATATTGCTTTTATAAATTAAATCACTTTAATACTTTAATTAAGAACGTAAACTTGTACAAGTGGTATTTGAATATTTAAGAAACAGTAAAATGTTAATTTGTACAAAAATGCACAAATAAAATAATTAGTAGACTCAAGTTCTTAAAATCACTTTTCCGATTTAACAAATTGATAAATTTGAGGACTCACGAAACATTAATAATTTCACAAAATTGCAAAGCTGTGAACCTCATAGGTTTCTTTTTCCGGAATTGCAAAAGGTTACCTCATTTTTCGATTATCACAGTAGGAAATCCTCTTAATCTATTATATTAGTTAGTTCGTTTATTCACAAAGGCGCAACGTTTTCTCTCTTTATTACATAATTCAAATAGTCATGGTATGTTACAATTAGTTAAAAATAGAAACTTCAGGAGAAGTATTCATGTTATTGTAGGAGTTGTTCAATTATAAAAAACCGGTAATTTACACTTATTTAACGGACGAATAAATCAACAGAACGTATAATATTCAGGGAAATACTTCCTTGAACGTAGCAATGCTATAAGTATTTTCCGTAGAGTATTTAAGTATTCTTGTTCATTACCAAACACGAATTTTAATGTTCATCACAATTTTTTTTAATTCAATTCTATTCTGTATTTAAAATAACTACATAAAATATTCATCCAGGTAATATTTTTTTTAGCTTCTTTTTGTGAAATTTTCGGACATCGAATATACACAATTTATATGTTTACAAATTTATAAAATTATATATATATAGATTTATATAATTACATTTTGTTATGGATTTATAATCTATTTTAATAGACTGATATTCTATTTCTCTATGTGTTAAACAAACTTCAATTTTGGATGTGCAATAAATAATTGTTCTCACTATCCAGAGAACAATCCAACATAAGATTCAGAATGAAATTCTTCTTCATTTTAATTTATTTTATATCCACACATTCTCATTTAAAATTCTTTCCAAAATACAGTAGCACAATATTTTCAAATTGCTATTTTATTCAGAATATATAAGATTGTCAAGTAACTAATTAATAGCGTTTCAATTTTTCATTTTGTATTTTCTCCAGAAAATAACTATAGTAAGCACTCAATAAATTATAACTTGTAAAACGAATATCGATCTTATCCAATAAATACCAAACCCATGCATTCCGAGAACTCAATTACATAAAGACAGAACAAAAGTAAATCCGCAAGAAAATCCTCTTACCTTTCCCTCATTTCATTTCCGTTTTCAGGGGCGTATCCATAGAGTCAACATAACCGTTCACCCCCCATGAACCATAAAATCACAAAACTAATTTATATTGCAAAATAAAACGACTTTAAAACTTCTCTAAATTTTGTCACACACACTTATATATTATACTTGCTTTTATCATATAATATCGACACATATATACTTTTATTATACAATATTTACATATATACATTTAATTTTATTATGCAATATTGACATATATACATTTAATTTTATTATACAATATTGACATATATACATTTAATTTTATTATGCAATTTTTACATATATACATTTAATTTTATTATACAATATCGACATGTATACACTTGCTTTTATTATACAATATTGACATATATACATTTAATTTTATTATACAATATCGACATATATACACTTGCTTTTATTATACAATATTGACATATATACATTTAATTTTATTATACAATATCGACATATATACACTTGCTTTTATTATACAATATTGACATATATACATTTAATTTTATTATACAATATCGACATATATACACTTGCTTTTATTATACAATATCGTCATATATACATTTAATTTTATTATACAATATCGACACGTATACATTTAATTTTATTATACAATATTGACATATATGCACTTGCTTTTATTATACAATATTGGCATACACTTACTTTTATCATACAATATTGTATACATTTACTTTTATCTTGTATAAATTTTAATACATTTCAATAAATTGAAATACAGTTTAACACTAATATTATGCCTGTCTATCTTTTGTAACAAAACACCGTAATTGTTCCAATGTTCTAACATGAATAAATAATTCATGTTCACTTACTGCTACATGTGATGCCCACAAAGTAGACGTGCTTTAAAATTCAAATCGATGCACGACGTTAAACTATTAACTCGCACATACAATCAATTATTAAAATTGTAGATGTCAGACGAACATAAATATACAAATTCCAGATAAAAATATATGAGTTGAAAATAGAGATGTATATATAAATGATATATAAATTCAAGACAGAGATATGTAAATGATATATAAATTCAAGATATAGATATATAAATGACACAAGATAAAAATGTATAAATTCAAAATAGAGATATATGTATAAATGATATATGTAAAAATTCAAGATAAAAATTTAAGATAGAAATTTAATAACTGCAGGCAGATTACTTTAATAATTTATTTATGTGCGAATGATTCAATAGTTTAACGTCGTGCATGAATGATATATAAATACAAGATAAAAATGTATAAATGCAAGATAAATTTAATAACAGATTACATAATCCGATCAGAAAGATGTCATCTTAGAAAAGTAGCAAAAGTTTGAACAGTCGTTCGCCCCTAATTGGCGTGTTTCATCCACCCCTGTACCTTTCAGTATTACCCCAGAGATTTTACGGGGGCAGCCACCCCTGGATTACATTTCGCGTACAACGGTAATTACTCGAATCGATATTCCGCTGAAAGGAGCGGTGTATAAACCCGCATAGATATTTCCCTCGGAATCGTTCGTGATCGTGATATGCATTTATTAACGAACGTCATCCGAACACTATAATTCCTTCGAGGTGGACAGTTAACACGCATTCAGTGCGCGATTTTTTCTAACAGTCGATGATCTTATTGGTCAGCAGCCAGGCAGGCCTCCGGTACGTGATATTGTGGCAATCTTATTTGAATTGTTAATACGCGATGAAAAAATCGAGACACGCCAATGGGTGTGCGCAATTCACGTGATACTGAAACGATAATTATTGCCGGAGTACGATCTCCACCTGTTCCTTATTATGCACTGTTTACCGGTATTTTTCATATCGTTAATTCGCATTTTTTTCCTCGTCGTCTTCCGTATATTAACACCGGAGCAAAAAACCCGTTAAAATCGCGGAATTTTACGCTACTGTCGGGTATCGGTATCTGGAAAATCGGTAATTTTGCGGTTGGTGGTGATTGAAGGTGGAAATTGGGGATTTTCGGTTATTCGGACTGTGGAAAGTTTTAGGATTTAGGGAGTATCGGGTTTTGGAATTTAGGGAGTTTGGAGGTTCTTGGAATTTTGGCAGTTGGGGAGTTTGGGGTTTTGGAATTTAGGGAGTGTGGAATTTCGGAATTTAGGGAGTTTGGGGTTCTGGAATTTTGGAATTTTAAAAATTTGGAATTTTGGAATTTAGGAATTAGGAAATATAGTAACTAGGGAATATTGGAATTTGGGAATTTAGGGACTAGGGAATTTGGGAATTTAGGGACTAGGAAATTTCGGAATTTGGAAATTTAGAAACTAGGGAATTTCGAAATATGGGAATTTAGAAACTAGGGAATTTCGAAATATGGGAATTTAGTAACTAGGGAATTTTGGAATTTGGGAACTTAGGAACTAGGGAATTTTGGAATTTAGGAACTAGGCAATTTGGGAATTTAGGGATTAGGAAATTTCGGAATTAGGAAATTTAGGAACTAGGCAATTTCGAAATATGGGAATTTAGGAATTAGGAAATTTCGGAATTTGGAAATTTAGGAACTAGGGAATTTCGAAATATGGGAATTTAGGAACTGGGGAATTCGGAAATTTGGAAATTTAGGAACTAGGGAATTTGGGAATTTGGGAATTTGGGAACTTAGTAACTAGGGAATTTTGGAATTTAGGAACTAGGCAATTTGGGAATTTAGGGACTAGGAAATTTCGGAATTAGGAAATTTAGGAACTAGGCAATTTCGAAATATGGGAATTTAGGAATTAGGAAATTTCGGAATTTGGAAATTTAGGAACTAGGGAATTTCTAAATATGGGAATTTAGGAACTAGGGAATTCGGAAATTTGGGAATTTAGGGACTAGGGAATTTGGGAATTTAGGGACTAGGAAATTTAGTAACTAGGGAATTTGGGAATTTAGGGACTAGGAAATTTCGGAATTTGGAAATTTAGGAACTAAGCAATTTCGAAATATGGGAATTTAGGAATTAGGAAACTTAGGAACTAGGGAATTTCGAAACATGGGAATTTAGAAACTAGGGAATTCATGAATTTGGAAATTTAGGAACTAGGGAATTTCGAAATTTCGGAATTTCGGAACCAGGAAATTTTGGAATTTGGGAACTTCGGAACTAGGAAATTTTGGAATTTAGGAACTAGGGAATTTGGGAAGTTAGGAATTTAGGAACTAAAAAATTTTGGAATTTAGGAGATTTGGAATTTGGGAATTTAGGAATTTAGGAATTTAGGAAATTTGGAATTTTGGAATTTAGAGTTTTGGTATTTTAGAATTTAAGGAGTTTGGGGTTTTGGAATTTAGGTGGTATGGAAGTTTGGAATTTTGGGGTTTTAGAATTTAGGGAGTTTGGAAATTGGGAATTTAGGAAGTTTGGGGTTTTGTAATTTTGTAATTTTGTGTTTGTAACTTAGGGAATTTGGAATTTTAGAATTCTGAAACGTGTAAACTTTGAGATTTCAGAATATTTTAAATATCGTGACATTTGAATTCGGAAATTTGAGAATTAGTGAATTTCAAAACATTGAAATTTGAGTATTGCAATCTAAAAATTAAATCTAAGAAAAGCTTACAAGAGTTAATAAAAAACTTGTATATACGTTTGAGAATAAATCGATTTGCAAACATCATCAGAATGTGATCTAGAAAATTGACTAGACACACCTACTATTCAAATTAATAATCTTTACGTCAGCAAATGTATGATAAGGGGGCGTTACTCATACGTAAATCTCGATTGAATGTTGCTAAGCGAGTGAATTCCACTCTTATGCTAATTAATTTTGTTTATGCACCATCGATGTTAATATGTAACAAAACGAATAAATCTCTGATGTTTAATAACATAGTGGTAACGTGATGGAATATTAACGTCTTGAACTAATCACACTTTTTGTTATCACATAAAAGTTGCTTGTCAAGGACAAACAACATTTATTATACATGTTTTGTCGCAGTTGAAATACATTGATTTATATCAAGATCATATATTCATTGCTTCAAAATTAAGTGGTCATACTTTGCCGTTACAATACCATTGATATTTATAAAAATAGGATAAGTTATTTGAAAGTTGAGAATTTATAAGAATTTCTAATTGAATATTAATATTTGAATTATGAATATTAATGTATATATTTGCAGTGTTTATGAACGTTAACGTTTAAGTTATTTATGGACGTTAATATTTATATTTTAAATATACAACAAAATTTATCAGAAAATTTGTTTGGAAAATTTGAAAAAAAAATTGTTTAAAATAATATATATTAATATAGTATATAATATATTATATTAAATGTATAATATAGAATATTAAAATTATATGTACATAATTCACATAACTGATTTAAAAATTAGCATAACTAACAATTTTACATAATTAACAAAACTACCAAATTTACAAAATTAACAAAACTAACTAATTTTCACAGTTAACAAAATTAACAGAACTAACAAATTTTTGCAATTGACAAAATTAACAAATTTTTACAATTAAAAAAATTAACAAAATTAACAGATATTCACAATTGACAATATTAACAAAACTAACAATTTTTCACAATTATAAAAATTAACAGAACTAACAAATTTTTGCAATTGACAAAATTAACAAATTTTCACAATTAAAAAAATTAATAAATTTTCACAATTGACAATATTAACAAAACTAACAATTTTTCACAATTAAAAAAATTAACAGAACTAACAAATTTTTGCAATTGACAAAATTAACAAATTTTTACAATTAAAAAAATTAACAAAATTAACAGATATTCACAATTGACAATATTAACAAAACTAACAATTTTTCACAATTATAAAAATTAACAGAACTAACAAATTTTTGCAATTGACAAAATTAACAAATTTTCACAATTAAAAAAATTAAAAAAATTAACAGATATTCACAATTAACAAAACTAACAATTTTTCACAATTAAGAAAATTAACAGAACTAACAAATTTTTGCAATTGACAAAATTAACAAATTTTCGCAATTAAAAAAATTAACAATGCTAATAAATTTTCGCCCAAAACATTAACAAAACCAACTTTACATAATTGAAATAATTAACAAAGGTATTAAAATAATAGAAAATGCTCAGAATCGACTAATATAGAATATTATATACATTTTCATCATTTCCGTCATAAAAATACATAATTATTCGTTACTCAGTCACGTGCAAAATAGAATGAAATCTCACAATAACAGTTTGAATAAGATAAAAATCAGGTTTCTAAAATGGCCATTAAACAAGTTGAACGTTCGATAGCGATCTCGTCTCATTATTTAAAGATAATTACATATAATGAATCAATTATTTTCTGGCGTATAATATGAATGCATATCGTAAATGTGTGCGGTCGTCATGCGTCTAAACATAGAGCGAAAATCAGGGATAATAAATTACTAGCACGTGAGAGAACTTCACACGGAAGAACGACGGCATTATGATGGATATCGTTAAAACCATACCCTTGTTGTATGTAGAATTACGGCGATATATCTATATATTAAGTGAGAGCAAGAGAGAAAATAGAGCCACCTATGTAAGAGTGCTCTTAACGATTCACGATCGATACACGTAACAACCTTTCACGATGATTCAGCAAATCGATAATTAAAATTATGAACCGTATCATGTTGAGTCGAATGAACTTAAAATCGATCATCATCGTCGCAAAACCATAGGTAAAGTATCAGGTTACCGCGGTATCAGGTGGCCGATTTCGAAACGTATTAACCATACCACGATTTGATAACGTAAAGGTAAAGTAACTTATGGAACCTCCATTTTGTAGTTTCAAGTTTCGTTAAATTACGGAGGTCTCAATTTTCGAGGAATTTTTTAATTTAGACATTTTTAGGTATTTAACTCGAGTTTTTGGGAATGTAGATTTGTGTAACTATAAATTTCAACGTTTTATTATTTTTATTCTTGAAAAATTCTGAATTTTCTTGAAAATCTGAATTTCGAGGTTTTAAGAAATGTAAACTTTCAAAAGTTCATGTTTTTGATGTGACGAGTCGCTTTTAGATTTATGGAGGCTTGAATTTATAAATTTTGTGATTTGCAATTATTCAAATTTCCAAATATTTAAACACATAGGTTTCTAGATTTCTAAATTTTCAAATTTCTAAATTTCTAAATTTCTAAAGTTCCAAATTTCCAAATTTCCAAATTTCCAAATTTCCAAATTTCTAAATTTCCAAATTTCTAAATTTCTGAATTTCCATATTTCCATATTTCCAAATTTCCATATTTCCAAATTTTCAAATTTCCAAATTTCCAAAACTCCAAATTTCTAAATTTCTAAATTCCTAAATTTCTAAATTCCTAAATTCCTAAATTTCTAAATTTCCAAATTTCCAAATTTCCAAATTTCTAAATTTCTAAGTTTCTAGTTTTCAAATTTTCAAATTTCCAATTTTTCAATTTTTCAATTTTCCAATTTTCCAATTTCTCAATTTTCGAATTTCCCAATTTTCGAATTTTCCACTTTTCCAAAAAAAATTTACAAATTTTCACTATTAACAAAATCAACAAAACTAACATTCACAATTGACAAAATTAACAAAATTAACAAAAGTGACGAAACTAACAAATTTTCACAATTATAAAAATTTATAAGACCAACAAATTTTGACAATTGACAAAATTAACAGAACTAACAAATTTGCACAATTAACAAAATCAACAAAACTAACAAATTTTCACAATTGCCGAAATTAACAAAACTAACAAATTTTCAGAATTAAAAAAATCAGCAAAACTCACAAATTTTCACAATAAAAAAAATTACAATATTACACAATTAACAAAACTTCACATAATTGAAATAATTAAGAAACACATCAAAATAATGGAAAACACCCAGAATCGACTGAGTTAATGTCCAACATCGGAGGAAAAAAAAAGTGTGCGCAGAAATCGATTTCAGTGGGTTCCTAAAACAAACGTATTAGGAAACGCATGAAAACGTAGTAATACGTGACGAAATATAAGTGGTAGGTAATAGTGTAAACGCGACGAGATAAAAATCTAGCCTTGTATCGCAGGTGTGGTCTAGTATAGTATAATTTTTACGCTGGTATCGCGTCACTGTAATATGAGTAATAACGACTTTACCGCTTGGCTCCTGCTCATTATCACCAATAATTCTGAAACGTGCACGGTGCCGTTCAACTCGACCACATCGCACACAAAACACATACATTTCACTCCTTTCCATTTACTAAATGATTTTACTATTGATAATGATCGATACGAGCTGATCAATTAAATGGTAAACAAATTCAGACGTTGCTGCAAACAGGTGATTAGATTTGCACCATGTAAAAAATTAATATTTTTCTTTTTAAATATAAATTAACATTTCATTCTTATTTTTCTTGTATTACATGAAATTCTTGTATTTTGTGAAACATAAAAAAATAAGTTGTATCATTAAATCATTATATTTCTTGTATTACATGAAATTCTTATATTTTTTGAAACATAAAAAAATAAAACGTATCATTATATTTTTTGTATTACATGAAATTCTTGTATTTTGTGCAACACAAGAAAATAAAACGTTGTATCATTAAATTTTTGAAAACATTTCTTGTGTATATTAGCCACAATATTTTGTTGCGTCTATTAAAAATTTATGAAAAAAAGATTTTCTTTAAAAAAATGTTCGCTGTAATTTCGTTGGTAGTGTTTGTAAAAATTTAAAAGTTTGTGAAATTATATCAGTTTCTTGTTTTTAAGGAATACATGTTTATATCTCTTTGAGAAAATTTTAAAATGTATTTCTTTTTACGGAATTTAAGAAATCATGCAATGTAAGAATAATGTCTTAAAAAATAAAGAAATATAAAATTAAAAATTGTAATAACATTGGCAATAAAAATAGTATTTAATAGTATTAAAAAATAAATGAGTCTAAAATTAAAAATTGTGGTAATATTAACAATAAAAATAACAATGAAAATAAATTTAAAAAAATTGAATTAAATATTTTAAAATGAAATTGACAATAAAAATAGTACCTAATAGTATAAAAAAAGAAATAAATCTAAAATTAAAAATATTTGAAATATTTGAAGTAGCGCAATGAAATTTAATTTAATTTAAAGATTTCTTCCCCAGTTTGATTAGTGATATAGCCACATCTATGAATAAGGCTAAAAATGTGAAAATGGCTCAATTGTGTATGAATTTTAAGGAGAAAATGTTTTTTTCAAATTTCCAAACTAGATCGAAAATATTTGGAAGAATGAAAGAAACTATGTGGCGCAATAATGTTGCCCTTGTTCTATATTGTTTCTTTGAACAGTCTGCACTCAACCTCGGATAAAAGTGGAGGCCAAACATCGATAGAAGGGGGAAAAGCATTGTCTACAATGTTGAAACTCTGTGCAGTTGTAGATCAGTGATTTGAGTAAATACTGGGTGTCCAAAATTCACTGGATTCAATCAAAATGGATAGAAATATAAATGAGAAGTGGGAGATGAATATAGAAATGAGGGTGAATTTTTATTAGAACATTGTGTTCGAGAAAATATAAGGAAATTACATGTCATAGCCGAAATTTTGACTAGAAACAACACTTATAGTTTCTTTTAAAGAAATGTTACAATTGCAATTTATAAAATGTTATATATTCGAATCTCGACATTAATTTGGAGATTTGTGGACTTTTTAATTTTGAAGTTTGTGAAAAGGTTTCAGGTTGTCAAGCTTCCTAGTCTTCTGTTTTCTGAATTTCTACATTTTTTAGTTTCTAAATTTTCAAATTTCTAACTTTCTACATTCCTAAATTCCAAATTCTCAATTTACCAAATTACCAAATTACCAAATTACTAAATTATCATATTCCTGAACCTCTAAATTGACAAATTTCCAAATCCCTAAATCTCTAAATTTTCAAATCCCCAGATCTCAGTATCACCAAACCCTAAAATCCCCAAATTTCCGAATTCCAAATCACCAAGTCCCAAAATCACCGATTCCCTACACTTCCATATTCCCATGTCCCCAAATTCGCAAATCCCCAAATCCCTAAATCCCCAAATCTTGAAATTTCGAAATTCCCAAATCCCCAAGTCCCCAAATCCCCAAATCTCCAAATCTCGAAATTTCGAAATTCCCAAATCCCCAAATCCCCAAATCTCGAAATTTCGAAATTTCCAAATCCCCAAATCCCCAAATCCCAAAATCCCAAGTCCCCAAATCCCCAAATCTCGAAATTTCGAAATTCAAAAATCCCCAAGTCCCCAAATCCTCAAATCCCCAAATCTCGAAATCCCCAAATCCCCAGATCTACAAATCCCCAATTCTCGAAATCCCCAAATCTCCCAATCCCCAAATTATCAAAGCTCTTAATTCTCCAATCCCCAAATTCTCATATCTTAAAATTCTTTAATCCCCAAATCCCCAAATCCCTAAACCCCTAAATCTGTAATCTAAAAATCTCCAAATTTCCAAATAACCAAATTTCCAATTTCCCAACTTCACAACTAACCAACTTTCCAATGAACAAACTTCCAAATGTCCAAAAATCCTAGTTATTTCAAAACCTGCATACATTACCACTTAATCACCACTGAAATCTATATTTATGTAATATAATACAAGTAAAGGTATCATTGAACAACGATTTTTAAATACCGTTCAAATTGCAAATAAATACACAACTTACGTGTTGTTATGAAGTATCGAAACGAGCATGGGGCCAATCCGTGCATGAAGATCCTTGATATAATAATAAATAATTAATTAAGCTGTTTATTTACCATAGGAATTTAGGTATATAGATCCTCCCACACGAGAGTGTACGGGGATAGTTGGAATACACGCTGTATACGTCGAGGTCGTTGATTATGTAAAGCACACGATAAAAACGATCATTCAGTATCAAGGAACGGGTATTTAAATGATATCGATTAATCATTCGAACTTGTGAACAACAAATAATAGGTGCTTATTTAATTGACGATTTAGTAAAATTAATGTTCTCATTATCGACAACATTCTTAGTTATAAATTTACAATATTATAAATAAAGAATTCTATACAATTTATTTTATTTCTGTTCGCACTCTTTTTATTGTTAAAAAACATTTTCAGTGAAGAGTCTTTACAAAATTTGTTTAGTCCTAATCCCTGTTAATCCCCAACTCCCTGTATACCCAATTCCATACATTCCCAATTTCCTACGTCTCCGATTCCCTATATCCCCAATTTCCTACATTCCCAAATCCCTATATCTACAACTCTCTACATTCCCAATTCCCTACATTTCCAATTCTGTACATTCCCAATTCCCTACATTCTTAATTCTCGACATTTCTAATTCCCTACATTTCCAATTCCCTACGTCCCGGATTCTCTACATCCCCAATTACCTACGTCCCCGATTCCTTACATTCCCAATTCCCTACATTCCCAATTCCCTACATTCCCAAATCCCTACGTCCCCGATTCCCTATATCCCCAACTCCCTACATTCCCAATTCCCTACATTCCCAATTCTCTACATTCCCAATTCCCTATATTCCCAATTCGCTACGTCCCCGATTCCCTATATCCCCAACTTCCTACATTCCCAATTCCCTACATTCCCAATTACCTACATTCCCAAATCCCTACGTCCCCGATTCCTTATATCCCCAACTCCCTACATTCCCAATTACCTACATTCCCAATTCTCTACATTCCCAACTTCCTACATTCCCAATTCCTTACATTCCCAATTCCCTACGTCCCCGATTTCCTTATCCCCAATTACCTATAGTGCCGATTCCCTATATCCCCAACTTCTTATATCCCCTATTCCGTACATCACCGATTCCCTATATCCCACATTTCCCACATCCCCGATTCCCTGTAGGGAATTGGGAATGTAAGGAACTGGAAATCTAGGAAATTGGGAATGTAGTTGTCAGTAAAATTTTCAATAAAATATAATTTGAAGAAATTTCGTGTTTCGATATATTTAACTTCTTCGTGCTTCTATAAATTAACAAATATTATTTAAATAATTGTAGGAAAATTGATATCCATCGGCAAGATTTATTAAAGAGGGTTAATTATTAAGAAAATAATTACAGAAAATTTCTAAATGGTTTTGCGTCTCAAACATATTACTACAGAACGATTATGAAAAAGAAAAATTGTAAGACTGATTCAAGATTTTCACGAAACACGAATGTTATGCAATATAAATAATATTAGACAATAAAATGCGTATGTTTTTACGTGTACCGCGATTAATTACTGAAATCGTAATCGCTGATTAAATTCCAACAAAATGGTTGCATACCCACATCCATATAAAGCTTGCTCTGTTAATTTCCGTTTTGCAATTACAGAACCTTTTGCAATTATTTTCACAGCCTGTTATGTACACGCAACCCTTTATTAAGAGAAATCAGAATGTATCCATGACGGTTCTTCAAAAATGTTGATGAATCATTTAAAAATCTTCAAATCAGATATTCCACAATCTTTCACGTTACAACGAACGAAACTACGTTCTAATCCTTGCATAATCATCAAACGTAAACTCGTAATTAATTTTCAGAGATAATTATCAGATCTAACGACAATCGGTGTTTGTCGTTAAATCGAAAAGTTCCGAATTTTCCCATGGTTGGTTTACGATCTGTTGATCGCTGACACCGTTCGCGGAGATTTCAACGATCGTACAGGAAACAAAATGGCACAGACGTTGAACAGGTGTTGCAAACGGAAGAGGAATCTGCAGAGAATTATGTTAATTTCAAATGGATTTGCTATTCAAATAACGTGGATATTCAGAACGTACACTGTTTTTGTAACTAACTTCCTGTTAACTTGAAGTGGGGATTAAGAACGTTATTATAGAATGACGATTAAGAGTGATTATAGGTTAGGTCGCCGGTTCTTTGTCAATGGTTTAAAGCAGGGACATTTTTGAGTGCAGCAAACGTTTATGGTGCACTACTATGGTGTGGAATCTGTAAATAAATTCAATTTGGAGATTAATTAATTTGGTTAATTTGGAGATGCATATTTAGAAATATGTACATTTGGAAAGTTACAAATTTTGAAGGTTGAGAATATACACAGAGAGAAGTTTGATTACTTGGAGATTTAGACATTTAGAAATGTTTAATATTAGGAAAGTTGACAAATTTGAAGATTGAGAAAGAAAACAGATAAAAATTTGATAACTTGGAGATTTAGACATTTAGAAATGTTTATGTTAGGAAAATTGAAAAATTTGAAAATTGAGAATGTAGACAGAGAGAAGTTTGATTACTTGGAGATTTAGACATTTAGAAATGTTTAATATTAGGAAAGTTGACAAATTTGAAGATTGAGAAAGAAAACAGATAAAAATTTGATAACTTGGAGATTTAGACATTTAGAAATGTTTATGTTAGGAAAATTGAAAAATTTGAAAATTGAGAATGTAGACAGAGAGAAGTTTGATAACTTGGAGATTTAGACATTTAGAAATATTTTAATTTGGAAAGTTGCAAATTTTGAAGTTTCAGAATGTAGACAGATAGAAAGTTGATAACTTGAAGATTTAGACATTTAGAAATATTTTAATTTGGAAAGTTGCAAATTTTGAAGTTTCAGAATGTAGACAGATAGAAAGTTGATAACTTGAAGATTTAGACATTTAGAAATGTTTATATTAGGAAAGTTGACAAATTTGAAGATTGAGAATGTAGACAGATAGAAAGTTGATAACTTGGAGATTTAGACATTTAGAAATGTTTATATTAGGAAAGTTGAAAAATTTGAAAATTGAGAATGTAAACAGGTAAAAATTTGATAACTTGGAGATTTAGACATTTAGAAATGTTTATATTAGGAAACTTGAAAAATTTGAAGATTGAGAATGTAAACAGATAGAAATTTGAAACTTGGGAAGATTGAAAATTTAAGAACAAAAAATTTTTGAAATCTGGAGATTTGGTGTTTTAGAAGTTTGAAAATGTAGAAATTTGGAAGCTTGACAATTTGGAAATTTCAAAACTTAGAAACTTGTAAATTTGGGAAAACGGGAATTTGTAAATTTGCAAATTTGGGAATATAGAAATTTTGAAACATGAAAATTTGATGATTTAGGAGTTTGGAAATGTAGAAATTTGGGAACTTGAAGATTTGGAAATTTGACAGCTTGGAAAATTGGAAATTTGGGGATATAGGTATTTGAAAACATGAAAATTTAATAATTTAGAAGTTTGAAAATGTAGAGATTTGAAAATTTGAGAAATTGGAAGATTGAGAGTTTGGAAAATTAGAAAATTGGAAATATGAAAATTTGATGATTTAGGAGTTTGGAAATGTAGAAATTTGGGAACTTGAAAATTTGGAAATTTGATAGCTTGGAAAATTGGAAATTTTGAAATATAGAAAATGAAAATTTGGGAATATAGAAATTTGAAAATTTGGATATTTGGGAATGTAGAAATTTCAAACATGACAATTTCTTAATTTAGAAGTTTGAAAATTTGAAAAATTGGAGGTTTGAAAGTTTGGAAAATTGGAAAGTTGAAAATATAGAAATTTGGCAAATTTGAAATTTTGAAAATTGGGAAATTGGAGAATTGGAAATTTGAAAACTTGAAAATTGGTTAATTTAGAAGTTTGAAAATTTTAAAAATTGGAGGTTTGAAAGTTTGGAAAATTGGAAAGTTGAAAATATGGAAATTTGGAAAATTGGGAAATTGGAAAGTTGAAAATATAGAAATGTGGAAAATTTGAAATTTTGAAAATTGGTAAATTAGAAAATTGGAAATTTGAAAACTTGATAATTTGAAAGATTGTAAATTTCCTAACATCAAAATTTGATGTTTTAGGTTGAATTTTCTTAATAATACAAAAATAATATAACAATAGTATGAAAAGTTATTATTTGCAGATCAAGTTATCAGCAACATTCTAAAAGAAATCTAAAATGTTAACAACACATAGTAACGATCTGCACAGAAGAGTATATCACCAAAATGTGTCGTTTGTAAAGAACGAACAGGTGTCCAGGATAAAGGAGCAGGATACGTATTCCTTGTTGATACTTCTGGTACGGATGTAGGCGTGGAGAGTATAAGTCAAGGACGTTTTACTCTAGAAAGCCTGTATCTTTGTTCCTTGCATTGTGCAGTAGCCATCATCTCAGCAATTAACGATTCTACACTTTCGTTCGATCCTTCTAAAAAATTAACCGCAAGAACAATAATCTCTACAGAAAAAAAGTATATATCTTAAATTCTTTGCAATGAAATTCATAGAATACAGCATCGATTAACGGGTTTTCATTAAACGATTGCGAAGCAACGAGTGAACTAATTGAAAATACGAATGGATGTCAGTACTTTGTTCAGACAATGATTATTAGCGTCGATGTAAAAATAGTCGTGTGTAGCGGAGCATATCGTCAGAGGTATCAATTAGTGAATTATTTTGCAGTGATATATAATTTAACTATCTTGCACCATGAATTATGTATTTACGTGGTCTGTTGAGGAAATAATTTTGTATTACATTGTTACGATCTTTACTTGAATATTAAACGTTCTTTACTTGTACTTTAACCATACGGTAATTATATGGTAATCATTCGTCAATGGTATATGTTATTTTTAGTTATACTTTGAATTGTAATTATGATTACAGAGCAATAACTGTGATTGTAATTGCAATTGATGTACAAATATAACTGGAGGTTACAAGTTGTAATTATTATTGTAATTATAATTATACAGTTACAATTATAGGTTAGAAGTTATAATTATAATCATACTTATAATTGAGGTACAGTTACAATTGGAGGTTACAAGTTATAATTATTATTGTAATTATAATTATAAAGCTACAATTATAGGTTAGAAATTATAATTATAATCATAATTATAATTGAGGTACAGTTACAATTGGAGGTTACAAGTTATAATTATTATTGTAATTATAATTATAAAGCTACAATTATAGGTTAGAAATTATAATTATAATCATAATTATAATTGAGGTACAGTTACAATTGGAGGTTAGAAGTTATAACTATAATAATTATAATTAAAGTACAGTTACACTTTTAAATTAGAAGTCATAATTGTAACTACAATTACAATTAAAGTATAGTTACAATATATATAATTTATAAATCATAATTATAAAAAAAATACAGTTACAATCATAAATTACACGTCACAAGTCTAATTATAATAATAAACAATAGTAATCATTATATAATCATCATTAATCAACTAATTTATCACTGATTTACAAATAATTAAATAACGAATTAATCTAATTTTAAGTTCAGCTGTAATTATCAAACTAAAATTATAATTAAACGAATAATTATCGAATTCGAGTTACAAATATTTTAGGTTACTTCACGAGTTAGAATTTAACTTTTCTAAAGCTATAAATCTTCTAAAGTCTCTTCATTGCAACAGCAATTGTTGAAAGCAAAATCAGCTGATAAAAGTTTAAATGACGAATGCAATGATTTATGTGTTAATTTCCCATTAGAATAGTAATAATGATAAACGAGGCCAAAGTGGAAATCTTTCGTGAATTTTTCGACGGAGAAACTCGTCGTTGTTCAGCTTTAACCTCGACATCAAGTTCTACGGAACAGCAACTGTTATTTTCACCTGATTTCGTTTCATCAAGGCAAAGGCAAATTTTCAGATTTCTCTTGTTTTGCACTCATGAATATGTAACTCTTTTTTTCGTACGATGAATAATTTTTTTGTGAAGTATGTAATAACGTATTATTTTTAACATATTGCTCCGCGAGTTTTCCGATTATATTATAAACAAAAATTTCTGTTTATTTATTTACTTAGACATTGGTTCACTCTTTTAATTTTGCAAATTTCTTGAAATTTTAAATAAATTGTATCAAATATTCCTAATTATCAATTGTATTTTGAATAAATTTTATTCAGGTTTTGCAACAGAATTTTTAAATAGTTTAAATTAAATATTTCTAATTACTCAATTTGAAAAATTCAAGTCTCACAACTGACTTTTTAATTTAAATTAAATATTCGTAATTATCAAGATTATACGTATTACTAAATTTTTAAGCAACTAAAATTTCGAAAATAATTAAAATTAAATATCTGTAATTCCCCAAATAAAAATTTAAAATGAATTAAATTTTGTAAATGAGTAAGTAACGAATGTCCTAATATTTAAAGAAGTAATAACTAATTTAGACAATAAACCAGAAGAAAAATTTAACTAACGTTTTTAACGATTAATTTATAAAGTCCAGAGCAATTAATAAATCACGTTACAAGTGAGAATATTCTATCATTATTGTTCTACGAAATCATTCCTCGAATTTATTGCACTAAAATTTGAGTTATACGAGCAATTTATCTCTTTTATAGTTTTACATTAGCATTCTTCGAACGAATGCAGCCATTACAACAGGATAAAGCTGCAATCGGGAAACGCGATATTTTTTGCACTCTAAATTCCGTTCATGTTTCTCTGCTGAAGTATCATAGATTAGTCGGTTGCATAATCACGTGATTATCGTAATTGGTAACCGATATTTTTTGTAAATGGTCATCATTCGATTGCTCATTACGATTCGTATGCTTTAATAATCCTTATACAATCACAATTTACGGACAATCCTATTTTTTTTTTACAGATTGATGTATTGTGCACTTCAAATATTGTTTCTTATCTTCAGTCTTTTTTTTGTGCCGATGAATGTTAATGAATCGAAACACTGTCATTAGTTGCCGTTAATGTTGGTGGTTAGGTATTGCATAATTTGGCAAATGTAGTCAGAGAAATAGTTGACTATAGTAAATTTTTTAGTCGAACAAATCTTCATATTTCAAAATCGAATTATTAAACTCCCACATTAGAAATACTAAATTTGCAAATTTTCATGTGTGTGCAATTTTTCAATATTAGATTAACGCGTATACACATATCAACGTTAAAAAGACATATAGTACACAGTGAGATTGCAAGATTAAAGGTGTCAGATAACTGAAACAAAAATGTCAGTTTCAATTTGCGAAATTTTATATCAGAAAAATTCCTGTCAATGATTCACATGAGCTCTGAAAGAGCATACCGATGTCAACCCACGCGTTGGCGCGCGAAGGCTGACCCAGGTGTTTGGGAGTGCACGTATCGAAATCGTTACCATTCCTAAATCCCTACATTTCCGAATTCCTATATCCCGTTTTCATATTCTTCAGTTCTCATATCTTCAAATTTCTGTATCCTTGATGTATATTCCCGAGTCATATTCCCGAATCCCTACATTTCTGAATATTTACATTTTCAAATCTCTGCACTTGTGAATTGATATATTTCCAAATTGTTATATATCCAAATCGCTATGTCCTCAAATTGGTACGTCGACGAATTCCTATGTCCCCAAATTGGTGCATCCCCAAATCGCTACGTCCTCAAATTGGTACGTCGACGAATTCCTACGTCCCCAAGTTGGTACATTCCCAAATTCCTACGTTTCGAACTCGGTACATCCCCAAATCGCTACGTCTCCAAATCGCGACGTCCCCAAATCGCTACGTCTCCGAGTCAGTACATCCCCAAATTCCTACGTCCCCGAGTCGGGACATTCCCAAATTGCTACGTCCGCAACTGGGTACATTCCCAAATTGTTACATTCTTAAATTTCTACGTCCTCAAATGGGTACATCTCCAAATTCCTACGTCCCCAAATCGGTACATCGCCAAATCGCTACGTCCCCAAATTAGTATGTCCCCAAATCGCTATGTCTCCCAATTGCTACGACCCCAAATCTCTATATCCCCAAATTCCTACGTCCCCGAATCGGTACTTCCCCAAATCGCTACATCCCTAAATTCCTACGTCCCCAAATCGCTATGTTCTCCAATCGCTACGTCCCTAAATTGCTATATCCCCAAATTCCTACGTCCCCAAATTAGTATATTCCCTAATCGTTACGTCTCCAAATCGCTATGTCCCCCAATCGCTACGTCCCTAAATTGCCATATCCCCAAATTCCTATGTCTCGAAATCGGTACATCTCCTAATCGCTACGTCCCCAAATCGCTATATCCCCTAATTCCTACGTCCCCACATCGGTATATTCCCAAATCAGTACATCCCCAAATTCCTACGTTCTAACAATGATTCCTAACAATGACAGTCAAAGTGTAACGCCGGAAGTGTTCACGGTATAGAGCTTCTTTTGCTTTGGGTCGAACACGCGCCAACTCGTGGGTCGACATCTGTACTCACGTTTCATAGTGTACGGTGGAAAATCTTTTCGAAACGTTTCTATGATTCGAGGATAATTCTAGCAGTGGATGGGTTGAGCTGCTGGAACGTCGCCACATTTTATGGCGAAGATGGTCCGGTAAGACTGGACATATTTCATAGGGTTTCTCGGGGACCACTTATGCCGGATAAGCAACGATTGCCGAGATTTTCAAGCTACTCTAACATCCTGACGGAAACCGACGTTCTTCGTCACTGTCGTATTACGAAATCAACTGATTATTCGCGAGGTGAAACGTAACGACGAATCGAAATGGCGATCTGGAACGGCTACCTGTAGAACGTTAACCTAGACACGGTTGCATCATTTCGAGAAAAGTCAATGGATTCGTTTGCTTAAAAAGGAAAGGGAATAAATTGAAATTGCAAATAATGGGAGAAAAATGGGATAATGCTTTGTGCGTTTTGAATAATACCTATTGTCCTGTTGTTCTCGTGCATGAAATAAGAGATACAATGGACAACATTGTAATTACTTTGTATAATTATATATGGTGAATAATTTAATAATTATGGAAACAATTTGTACTGTTTAGTACATCTTTGTACTATTGAAAATTTTTCAATAAAATAAAATTTTATTGAAAATAAAATTATGTATATATTATATATTATAAAGTGACAGGTCTAAAAATGTTTAAAAATGTTGTTAATATTATATGTAAAATAAATCCGTATCGATCGGACGATCCTGATTTCGTGTTTCCCGTATTATTTCAAGATCGAACGATTTAGTCAATGTTTTCTCATTCAAGTGTATTATTACACATCAATCTGCGCAGATTTTGCTTAAAAGTACCTAAAAAACATTGCACCGTGAAGCTGTTACGAAACGGGGAATATATTAGTTGGAGCGATGTTAAAATCAGTAAGTTCTATGTTGATCAATATTGCGATATGTTTTTGTTAGCAGCGAAAACCTAGCGGTAAAAGGCGTACAAATATCGCATTTCGATATACTTTAATCCTTGATTCAAGCACAAAGAATTTTATTTCCAGCGGAGCAGTTGTAAGTTTCTTTTACCGTGATGCGATTTATTGCGTTTTAGTTTGTTATTGGGCAAGTTTTGGTTTTGGACACTTATGGCAGGGATAGATTTCCTAAATCAAATTTTCTGATGCAAGTTTTGTCAATTTTTAATTTATAAATTGAAAAATTTCATAATTTGAGAATTTGAGAAATTTCAGGATTTAAAGATTTGAGAAATTTCAGGATTCGAAGATTTGAGAAACTTAGAATTATTAAAATGGAAATGGAAGCTCAAATTATCCAATTAAATTCTTGTAAATATAAATGGATATTTGAATAGATTCTACAGGTACAAGTGGTGGCCATAATACAACGAACTGAAAGAGGAAGTACATAAAAACAAAGGAAAAAGAACCGCTGGAACACAAAAGGAACTAGATAGCGTTTTATACGTATACATAAACTCTATATTATTTATTCAACATATTCTATTACAATCTACAGATTCTACACACTCTAAGCCAGGGGTCGACATCCTTTCTGGAGTTAAGAGCCATTTTTCCCTAATGTGATAAATTATTTTTTTAAAGAGCCAAATATAAGTAGATACATCGGTGTTAGAAAAAATAATATAATATCTGCTGTGAAACATGTATTGATTGCGAAATCAAAAGATTCTATTTTGCGTAGTAACAGAACATATAAGTCAACGTATTAAAGAAAACGGAAACAGTTTTTGGTTTTGAGTGCGGCGTCGGTGAGTGTGGAGAGCAAGGTTAGCTAAAGCTAGGTTTACATGCATGTGATCTGCCGCGCATTTTGATGTGTGCGCAGGATTATTATATTTGTTTGGCAATTGCAATATTGCAGTTCATTTTTAAATATGTACTATTAAACTACTCAAGAGCCACAAGTATGATTCTACTGAGCCGCATGCTCACGAGCCGCAGGTTGCCGATCCCTGCTCTAAGCTATTAAACTAGTAGTATTACCTAACCTATAAATCGCCATACAATAACCACACCAGCCAAGTCCAAAAGATTAGCCAATAAAAAAGCATAACAGTAACAATAAATATACTAACTATACTTTCAATGACCGTTTCAACCCCTTTTCTAACGAAAGCAAACTCTCTGGACAGAAATATTTCTATTTGTTCTATTTTACGATGTTTACCTAGATTGCGTTGAAATATGATTTCCAGAGTTGCAATAACGTTTGCAACGTATAATTAATAATCAGGGAGCATTACCCGATAAGAAGCGCACATAATGAAGCAAGATTGACAGGTAAGGACAAACATGGCAGAAAACACGACAAAGTTCCATGCTGTTTCTACGGTGTGCCGGGATTGTGATATAACGAGACACGCGTGCTACGTGTGCTTGGCGACCTTGTGTGGATCTCGAGTGAAACCTAAGACAGTGAGAGATGCAAATTGATCGTTAATTATTGCAATTATTTAGAATGTATGTAATCGGCGAGCGTTGCGGCATAACCGACTGAACGCGATCGACTACCAGTTAAAATGGCTTGTCAATGCTGCTGCACCAAAACGTTTCGTTCGATAACTTGAAATTTCAGTGCACGATGTTTTCTTCGATAACGTCGAAAAAATGATAAAATACTGCTGAAGTACAGGGAAAATACTGTGTAGTTATTACAGACCGAGTGGTCGTTTTCTGCTGTTGAGAATTTTCTGATTCGTACTTGTTATTTTTGTTGATTACTTTTATTTTATATTTTTATTTTATATTTTCAATCATAATTTTTGTTTGATATTTTTATTTTATATTTTCGTTGATAATATCTTGATAATAACTGGACATTTTTATTTGATATTTTCAGTGATAATTTCCATTTGATATTTTTATTCTGTATTTTCATTGATAGTTTTCATTTAATATTTTTATTCTGTATTTTCAGTGATAAATTTCATTTTATATTTTCATTGATAGTTTTTACTTGATATTTTTATTGATACAAATTATCAAAGATTTGCCACTTGATATTTTTTAATTATTTTATTTTTAGAATGTGGAAATTGCAAGAGGAATGTAATGCTACATTGGTAATCACGAATGCGTTAATAACAGGTAGGTAATAACTTCAGAGCGACTTGTCAATTGAAATTAATTTCATTATGGGTAATTAAACATTGATGACTTACTTTGAATAAATCAGTCGATATATTTCTTCGAAATAGATCAATGATTTGACGTGACACTACTTGATTTGTAAAATTTAGATGTATGTTTGTAAAGTCATATGGTAATTGAGAAGTCATAAAATTTCGGAGAAATTATAAAATTTAATTAATTAATGTATTCGTTACCGACTAACGTTTATTTCATTTTATTAAAAATGATAGTTAAAGCAATCATCGTTCACAGAACATACAAGTAGTTTATTTATTATTTTGAAGATTACCATTGTACTTAATTTTCAACTTATCTTCTACAACTTACCTGTAGATTTACTCCCTTTTACTGCTTGCCTCACCAATTAGCGACCACCTCATGCAATTCTTAAAGGTACTAATTAATTACGTAAATATACAAGCTATTACGGCCAACGGTTCACAACATTGAACACGTAAGTACTCATTAATTAATCCTCCGTAGGTGGATATATTTTTTTACACTTCGTAGGCGAACTGGATTGTATCTGATTGTTTCAAAAAAATGTCAGAAAATTATATGGTACTTATGAAAGTATCTACTGCTGTATGCAATCGTTCGTTACGTAATATACAAAAATGCCATAAAAATAAATGGGGAAAAATATAAATTTTCTTCGTTTTGTTTTAGACGGAAAGAAACCTTTAAATTTAATAGATTACAAAATTTAGAAACTTGGAAATTTAGATATTTGGACATTTAGACGTCCGGAAATTTGGAAGTTCGATAATATAGAAATTCAAGAATTTACAAATTCAAAATTCTTGAATTGAAAATTGAGTTTGAATTGAAAATTGAGCTTGAAAATTCATAAATTTTGAACTTTAGAAGTTCTGAATTTTAGAAGATCGGAGATTTAGAAATATAATTCGGTAATACAGAAATGCGAAATTCTAGCAATTTGAAAATGTAGAAATTCGGAATTCTAGAACTTCGAAAATTTATAAATCAAAATTTTCGAAACTCAAAAATGTATAAATTCGTGTTTCTATAAATACAGAGAAATTTCAAAATGTATAAACTTATCATTGCAACTTTAAGCATCTATTAATACAACCAGATGGTTTAACCCCTCATAACGTGTGATGACGTTCAACGCATTTCTGATTCAGAACCTGTTCTCGTATTCGAGTTCTTGCATCTTCCTGAGAGCAACTTTTTTCTTTCCAATCTTCTGTGGTTGTTTTCTCATCTCAATGGGTCATTACCTTCCCGTTGGGGAATCCCATAGCAGTTCACCGTACGTTCAAACCACGCACTTCTCCTGAGAACCCTTTTACGTTTGTTTTTAGCGAAACTCACGTCAGAGGTTATATTTTTACGTCTAAGCCAAGAGGTCTTTCTAAGAACGAAACCGAAAGAAATATCAAAACGATTTCGCGAAATTTGATTGATAAAAAACATTCCTCAAACTACTAATATTTTTGTTTGTTCAAAAAGATGTGTCATTTCAGTTCATGTGGCTCTTGGTTTTTCTTCAACAAATACATTTAGTCATAAGCTTATTTCCGAGTATTTTATCAGGAAAACAGCATCAAATATAACGGAGTACTTTTTCCGCTATAAACTGTTAAATATGGATGATATAAACATTCATCTTTGCAATGTTATGTTACATTTTTATGAAGGTAAGTTTAAACAAATACCACACTTCATGCGTTATTAAAATCCAGCAACATGTGTGCATACTGATGGCAATGCAAATTCTGTATCATTTTACGAAAATGTCGTGAAAAGTTGAACAAATCTTCAATTTTCACAATTTTGGAATTACTAAACTCCCAAAATAGAAATACTAAATTTGCAAATTTTCATGTGTGTGCAATTTTTTAATATTAGATTGACGCGCGTACACATATCACGGCTAAAAAGACATATAGTACACAGTAAGATTGCAAGATTAAAGGTATCAGATAACTGAAACAAAAATGTCAGTTTCAATTTGCGGAATTTTATATCAGAAAAATTCCTTTCAATGATTCACATGAGCTCTGAAAGAGCATACCGACGTCAACCCACGCGTTGGCGCGCGAAGGCTGACCCAGGTGTTTGGGAGAGCACGTATCGAAATCGTTACCATTCCTAAATCCCTACATTTCCGAATTCCTATATCCCGTTTTCATATTCTTCAGTTCTCATATCTTCAAATTTCTGTATCCTTGATGTATATTCCCGAGTCATATTCCTGAATCCCTACATTTCTGAATATTTACATTTTCAAATCTCTGCACTTGTGAATTGATATATTCCCAAATTGTTATATATCCAAATCGCTATGTCCTCAAATTGGTACATCGACGAATTCCTATGTCCCCAAATTGGTGCATCCCCAAATCGATACGTCCTCAAATTGGTACGTCGACGAATTCCTACGTCCCCAAGTTGGTACATTCCCAAATTCCTACGTTTCGAACTCGGTACATCCCCAAATCGCTACGTCTCCAAATCGCGACGTCCCCAAATCGCTACGTCTCCGAGTCAGTACATCCCCAAATTCCTACGTCCCCGAGTCGGGACATTCCCAAATTGCTACGTCCCCAACTGGGTACATTCCCAAATTGTTACATTCTTAAATTTCTACGTCCTCAAATTGGTACATCTCCAAATTCCTACGTCCCCAAATTGGTACATCCCCAACTCGCTACGTCTCCAAATCGTGACGTCCCCAAATTAGTATGTCCTCAAATCGTTACATTCCCAAATTCCTACGTCCCCAAATCGGTACATCCCCAACTCGCAACGTCTCCAAATCGCTATGTCCCCAAATCGCTATATCCCCAAATTCCTACGTCCCCCAATCGGTAGATTCCCAAATCTCTACGGCCCTAAATCGCTATATCCCCAAATTCCCACGTCCCCAAATTCCTACATCCCCAAATCATTATATCCCCAAATCTCTACGTCTCCAAATCGCTACGTCTCCAAATCGCTACCTCCCCAAAATGCTACATCCCCAAATTCCTACGTCCCTTATTGAATACCTATTAAAAATCGTGAAAGAAAAGTTCTTGATCAAGTCAGTATATGTACGTCTCAAAGACGCGTATAAAGTATCTCAACATAATTAGATATGAAATCAGATAGAAATGCAAGAACGATATCAAAATATGCCACGACTCAAGTTAGAATGTGCGAGTTTTATTTTGCTTAACTGACGTATTGACATTGCATACGTTTTGCATAATGCATATAGTTTGCATATTATATTCAAGTGACATAGCTATGTTATATGGTGCGTATCTGTTTCAATATCGATAAATTTCATTTTTCATTGATAATTTATCGGACTGTCGGATTACAAGCGATATTAAAACACACTTACTGTGTTCATGGTCAGAAATGTTTATAAAACTTGAAAGTATAAAATGATATTACAATTTACCGTTAAACTCGACAGATTTTATTCGAATTCCGAAATCAATTATCTCTCTCTATGTACGCTTCGATAAAATATTTTTGTAATTAAACATGCAATGCAATGTTTATTGCTGTTTTTGTATAATTTTCCTTTCAGCCGTTTAGCAATGGTAAGTGCATGAAAGAGGGAACGCTATTCAAATGAACGTAATCAATGAAATTTTAATATTGCAAGCGAAAGTGAATCTGGAAATGTGGGGAATTTTGCCAGTTTAACTTTCTTAATCCCTAAATTTCCAAATTCCTAAATTCCTAAATTCCTAAATTCCTAAATTCCTAAATCTCTAAATCCCTAAATCCCTAAATCCCTAAATCCCAAAATGCCCAAATTCCCAAATCCCTAAAATTCCAAATTCCAAAATTCTCAAATAAAAAACAAGTAAAGAATAAAGAAAATAAATTATTTTCCTAACATATACGCGTAAATAAATGTTTACACTTTGCATGAGATTAGCGCACGTTCTGATCGCACTTTAATTGCTCCAACAATCAACGATCTGGTCACATATGATTGGACAGGTGAATCCAATACGTTTAATTGCGTTTTCCGCGTATTCCCTTAGTTTCAAGGTGACTGCCATTACGGTGCATGAAGATGTATTTCGAGGAATCAAGCGTGTGGAACGTTTAACGGATTGCATGCTACTCACCACGAGTAAAAAAGCCACGTTCACGAAGCTGTCAAGGTTAATTGTTACAACCCTCGAGGATTTTATTTTTTTGTCGACTAGGAATACCCCTGGCGAGCCAACGAACTCTTCAAGGATCGAGAATCATAATTCATGCATCTCATGTGAAAGAATGATTTCAGCAAACGATAATGTACAGATAAATCTTGACACGAGTGTTGCTGGCACAGGTATTTTTGCAGGATAATTATTTCAGTCTCGAAAACAAGGAAGGTTTGATGGTTCTCGGAATTTTATTCTTATTTTTATGTTATTTATATTTTATTACACGCAGAAATTTCACTATTTTCCTTTTATTAATGACAGATTTATAGAATGATCATGCACTATATTTATAAAATAATTGTATCTACATTTTTTTGTTGAATATAATTAATATTTAATGAATTCTGTATTGAATGTATAGAATATAGAAAATTTTACTGATAATTTTATTATGAAAATTGTGAAATTATTGATGAAATTATTAGTGAAAATGATTGAAATTTGAAATAATGCTTAAAAAGGTGTGACGTTAAAGGAATTTATATTAAGTCAATAATTTAATTCAACATTGACTCAAATTTAATATTAAATTAATTTAAAGTATTAAATATTAAATTAATTTAGAAATATTAACATACAGATATTTGAGAATTTCAATTAAAGTATGCCATGAAATTGTTAATTATTGCAATACTTCTATGCAATATGTGCAGTAGACAATAATATAAGAATGTAATATATGACAAATATGAAGATGTTCATATTGTCACATTTTTAACAAAAAGTATAAAATACCTAAAGCAACGTTTTATATCAAACATATTGCACAAACCGAGTGCAACATATGTTTACAAGGAAAGATATCCAGGCGAATCATTCGAATTGTCCCACAATTAAAATGCAGAGGAAGTGGTCGTACAGGACCTTGATATTGTAAATATTTTTCCAAGTAACCATCCAGAATAAGAATAAAAATGATCTTGCGTATACATACAATTAACGTGACGTTTCCTCGTATCTAAGAAACAATTATTCGAATGCAAAAATTCCCTGCAGGTTGGGGATTTTTCTACGCTTCTTCTATGCAAATTACACATTTCACAAATATAATATTGTATATTTAGTTATATTTTACATAGAACTCATTACTGGACTGTGAAGAGTCATATAAATATACTCTTTTGTTGAATATTATGTTTCTCCAGAATTTTTGCTTCTAATTTTGATTTCTAATCAGAAAAATTATTATCAGTAAAATTAGCTAATTTGGATAAAAATATTTTACTTTGCATATTTTACATATTTCAAAAAATTGATTCTGCTTTCTTGCATTTGCCATATAATTAACATATTTATTGTTAAATCAAGGATCAATTCTTCTTTATAGATTAACAATTTAAATCCAAAAGCTTGCAAATATGAGTAGAAAAATGTTGATTAATTAAATACAAAATTACGTACGATCCTAATCAAAGATTAGATACAAAATTTTATAATCTATCTTGTATATTATCTTATCTTTTTATCTGGAAATTATCTATTATCTTATCTTTTTATCTGGAAATTATCTATTATCTATAATTTCATTTATTATAATCTTATTATAATTTCATCTTATCTTATTTATTATCTTATCCTTTATCTATTATCTATTATATCTGACTTCAGAAGTTATTTAAAATACAAGAAACAGTTGTACAAATTTGTAACATTGTCACATTTCAACTGAATCGATGACATTAATAATTTTCGCCCAATTGAATTGGAACAGTGACAGTTTTCAAAGTTTTTCAGAACATTCTGAATTAAGTTTGTTGATACAGCTTCTCCTTAGTATCGAACTTGAAATGAATACCTGAAGCTTTGTTTAAAGTTTGTGAAAAATAATCTTTCACAAAGTTTGTCTTGCAACAAGTTGTTAATAAGCTCACATGTGGATTATTGTTAGAATTATTTAGAATTGCATGAAATGGAATAATCCCGTGCAATCCAGACCCTGAGGAACGGAAGAATTTCTCTTTGAAGAACTCTACGTGGTTCCGTTCTGTTCTCACGTGCGTCATCTCGGCAAACGAAGGAAAGGGATAATGTCGTGATAATGGATCGTTGTGTTATATCCTTATCGATCGTCGGAGACAAATAAATCAATTACGTAACGACAGTGCCGATTGCCACCGTAATTGCACTTCGCAATTGACACCCTTTGCAAAATTGTTGCATGCAATTGCTTCAATGACAGATTCAATTCCTCTTTGCCTTTAATGAACTTAATGAATATTTCAAGGTACTGTTAATGAGGCTTGGATAACGTGACTGGTGAGATAGCGGATGAATCAATGTGATTCATACGCGGTCTGTAGATAACTTCTGTCAATCTGTTAAGATGGTAGATTGTTGAATTTAAACGAACTGTATAATGAAAAATATTTATGAGTATGAAACGACGAAATTTATATGCAACTGCGACTGTACATACGCGAGCAAATTATTCATTTATCAAGAGAAATATCAGTATTAGATCATCTGGTTTAAATAAATGAAATTGCTTGAATAAATAAATACAGTATTGCAATTATTATATAAGTACTATATAATAGTATAATGCATATCTATTACATTATTAATTACTTAAATATTGCATACATACATGTAAACAAAAAACAAGTTCGAAGATTAAATTTGAACACAAAGTGTATTACAAGTATGCTATAGTACTATAATATTACATGAGGAATACTTATTTATTTCAATTATTAATTACTTAAACATTACGTAAACGACGAATACATAAACGAAAAGTATAAGAAACAAATTCGAACAGAATATGTATGAACTTCTATAACACTGAGGACCACGTGACCCAATATGGCTGACGCTTCCGTACAGATCCAATATCAATATTATTAAAAACTTCACTTTTCTAACTGAAAATAGTCTAATTAATTACTAGGAACTGTGAAAAATGAATATAAGAAGATATTGTGAAAATATTTGGTAAGATTTGTTTCAAATGGAAATACTACCTAATTTTCAATTGCTTCAATATGACAGTTAATGTGATAAAAATAATATAGTGCATGTATTGAGTAAGTATAGTATTGTGTAGTAAAATGCTCGAATTAATTACTAAGAAATGTTGAAATTAAATATAATAAAATACTGTGAAAATATTTGGTAAGATTTGTATAAAATGCAAGTACTACCTAATTTTCAATTGTGTCAATATGGCAGTCATAAAAATAATACAGTGTATGTATTAAGTGTATGTACATGCATTAAGTAAGTATAGTATCCTGTAGTAAAATACTGAAATTAATTACTTAGAAAAGTGGAAATTAAATATAACAAGATATCGTAAAAATATTTGGTATATTAGTTAAAAATGAAACTACTACTAAAAGTAATGCAGTGTATGTATTAAGTGTATATACATGTATTGAGTAAGTATAGTATCCTGTAGTAAAATACTCGAATTAGTTACTTAAAAAAGTGGAAATTAAATATAATAAAATATTGTAAAAATATTTGGTAAATTAGTTAAAAATAAAAATACTACTAAAAATAATACAGTATATGTACATACATGTATCGAGCATCCATCATTATCTACTCAATCAAAGTTTTCGTGACAGCATCGTGATTCGAAACCATTACAAATCGAAATTATAGAGAAGCCATTAGCTGATATTCTCCGAAGGCAAAACATCAATGACGTTTAGTAACCTTATTTGTCCTACAATGACGAGGATAGTATTGATCATAGTGTACCGAAATCAATTTTTAATAGGTTATATCGGCGATCGGTTAAGCGAATTGACGTTCGATCGTGAACCGGAACAGGAAGTATCAGTGGAGCGTGCAACCACATAGACAAGGGCAAAAAATAGCAAATAACGAGGTTCATTAACTGCTGTCCTTCGGAGCATAGCAGAGATACAGCAGGGATTGTACAATCGTTAGATATCCTTTTATTCTGCGTTCAATGAAATTCGTTCTTTGATGTGTTGGTGTAGGAATTGTAATTGTGATTGTTGGTGTGCTTATGTTGTGGGTTGTGGTTCATTCATTATTGGGACTTGGAATTGTTTGGTGTGTTTTGGGATTTTGGATTTTGGGAGTTTCGGATTTTAGGATTTTGGGATTTTAGGATTTTGGAATTTTAGGATTTTGGGATTTGGAGATTTGAGGATTTGGGGATTTTGAAATTTTGGAACTTGGGATTTTGAGATATCGAAATATTAGAAGTCTGGGATATTGTATTTGATGTGTTCTAGGGGATCTTGCGTGAATTTTTACTTTTAGAATTTTTGGATTTTGGGATTTTGAAATTTTGGAACTTAGGATTTTGAGATATCGAAATATTAGAAGTTTAGGATATTAAAATTTTATGATACTTTTGTTAGTTTTTGAGATATTTGAATGGTGTGGTATTGGGATTTCGGGATATTTAAATTTTTGGACATTTCGATTTTGGAATATTTGGATTATACGATATTGAGATATTGGGATATAGGTGCATTGAGATAGAATTTTGGGATATGGATTTGTGGGATTTTGGGATACTGGTGTTTGGGTATACTGAATTTTGGGACTTGGATTTTATGACATGGAGAGTTTAGAATGTTGGAATATTAAAATGTGGAATGTTGGGACTTTGTAATATACGGATTTTGAGATGCATTGACTGTAGACTGTAGGGATTTTCGAATACAGAGATTTGAAGATGTATGGACATTGGAATGTAGGGATTTTAGAATATAGAGATTTTGAGATGTGATTATTTTAGGATGTAAAGATTGCAGAATATAGGAATTTCTATCTAACTTGTTGAATTAATACACTGATCTAAATATTATTATTTGATTAATATACAATTTTTAAACCTTATCGAAAATTAAAAAGTCCAATTTTGCTAATGTTATTTTTACAAGTCTCTTAATAACTAACCTTGTATTTGAGCAATTACCCTAATGCAATTATTAGAATTAAGCTAAATAAGAATTATCTACAATGTTAATCGTAAATTGACTACACACGCCATCACATTGTTAAGGAAACAATTTCAAACATCCAACAAAGTGAATATCTAGAAAATGGTCGCTTGATTAATTAGTCGAGTATCTTCGAACAATTAAACATTATAGCATAATTAACGACTTCTTCGACACCTACCGAAGTGAAGATTTTAGACTTCAATTAAAACTCAGCTAATCGGTTTTCATTTAAATTGAAAGTATTGTGGTTTATATAATATTCATCAGTTCAGGGTACAAAGTCTCGATAAGAAAAAATGGAATTTGTATTTTAACAGATCGTTTTATAAGTACGATCAATGACAATTAAAACGAAGTAAAAGAATCAGCTACGAAAAAACAAAATGAAGGAGCGAAACGGTTAATAAAGATTCTCTGGACGTTTGAAATAGTAGCTACTTTAATAATGCGTGGAATTAATCGCTGAAATTAAAATGCGAAGGTTTTTATATAAAAAATTGCATGTTGCAATTAAAAGAACAGTAATTAACGTGACTTACAGCTGGCATTTCTCTTGACACGTTTCATATTTTGAATGATTGTAATTAATGTGACATTTTATCAGATTAATCGATATTATTGATATTCGATTCTGGTTTATGAATTTAGATTTATTAATAATTTGTGTTTGTACTACAACAACATTATTCCGTATGTTCACCTTCATAACATAATTAATATCAACAAATTTGTATTTATAAAATTATGCCAGAGGGAACATAAAAAAATAACAAATTTGAACATAAAATTTAGAGAATTTTTACGGAAACGCTTTTGATATAAATTATACTAGTTGAATTTTTATAACGAATTACTTTATTTTTAATGTAAATTTTAGTTCGTTACTTTTCAATAATTTGTTGTATTACAAATACTTATTTGACAAGTGTAAAATACATTTTTTCTCTCCCTGGGGATTTGTATAAATAAGACTTGATATTTAAAGAGTAAATAAAGTAGGACTTAACTATTGGTCAATTAATATTTGCAATCAACTAATGATAGTAAGTATCATTAGATTGCTAATGAGTAATTACTGTTAAATTTTGGGACAAGTGATTCATTGTATTCTCATTATTTTTTTATAAGACTCATTCATTCGCGTTTTGTGTTATTCGACAAAAAAAATTTCGCACAAGTCATTTTGTAAATAAACTGTGAATGAGGTAAATTATGTACTGGGTGATGAACCAGTATTAGTTATAAACATTAGTTTGTAAACATTTATCTCATTGTCAGATACAAATGAATAATTCTCTTGTCTTTAATTAATAGTCTATGTAATATCAAGAATTTAACAAGTTTTAAAATGATAGGTCAGTCACACATTAATGTCAAAATTAACACAGAAACATTACCCAAGATTAATATAAAGTTACATAAAATTATATAAAATTAAGATAAAACTACATCAAATGAATATAAAACAACATAATGTGAATATAAAACAATATAAAGTAAATATAAAACTACATAAAATTATAACATCAAACTAAAACTAAAATTAAAGTCAAAATAAAAAGCGATCTTTTTCAAGAATTGAATAGTCAAAGTTGATAAAATAGGATATGAAGTCAATCTCAAATTAAAACAACACGTAAAGTCCCCGATAATTCCTGATATTACATTGTTACCATTAATTTAAATAACAATGAATCAATTAACGGTAAGATCCATGAGCAGTGTAATTAATACCTAGTTGAAGTCATAAGAGTCTCGCATAATTATATACCATAATAATTCTTAGTAACAATTCTTGCAAAGAGAACTAGGAATCTTGACAGGGATTCCTGTTCACCTTCTCAGAATAAAAAAAAAAATCACTTCGTCGAACAGTATCTTATATTCTATTTTCGTTTAATCAAATTCTTAACGCGGTTACTCATATTCGACGTTCATTAAAAACCTAAGCAAAAATGTATGCAACATCCATACAAGCGTACTTCAAATTGAATTAGGCATCCAAATTAATAATGACAATTGTTAAATAAAACACTTTGGTACGTTAAAAAAGTAATATATGCGGCAATTTGAAATTTGGAAAATGAAATTAAATATGACAGAGTCTCGTTATATTGCCACTGATGACAGAATATTTGTGAAATTGCAATGACAATTTATAGAATTGATAAGGTAGAAAAAGATATGTAATATATCGATGATATGACGCAAAATAATCCAACATGAAATAGTTCTATACGTGGCGATATAACGCGAGAGAATATATGAGTGATGATTTAACGAGTGACGATTCAGCACGTAAAAATATGATAACGTGACAGTATAACGCGTAGGATTAACGCTATATTTTAACGATAAATAACAAGTATGATTCGTACCAATTTAACGTGCGATGAATGGAGATCTAACGCACTGCGATATAACGCGTGGTGATCTAATATGTGACTGTACAACGCGTGGAGATTTGACATGTGACTGTACAACGCGTGGAGATCTAATATAGCGATGTGGTGATCTAATACTTGACTATACAACTTGTGGAGATCTAAAGCATACCGATTATGGCATTTAAGAATCTAACTTGTGACAATACGACGCGTGAGAATACATCGCGTGACAATACGGCACGTGAGAATACAACGCGTGACTATACGACGCATGAAAATACAACGCGTAAGAGTACGATGTGTGACAATACGGCGCGTGACAATACGACGCGTGGGAGTACGACGTGTGACAACACGACGCGTGACAATACGACGCGTGAGAGTACGATGCGTGACAATATGATGCGTGAGAGTACGACGCGTGACAATACAACGCATGAAATTACAATGCGTAAAAGTACGATGTGTGACAATATGGCGCGTGACAATACGACGCGTGAGAGTACGACGTGTAACAATATGGGGCGTGACAATACGACGCGTGAGAGTACGACGCGTGACAATATGACGCGTGACAATACAACGCATGAAAATACAATGCGTAAGAGTAGGACGTGTGACAATATGGCGCGTGACAATACGACGCGTGGGAGTACGACGTGTGACAACACGACGCGTGACAATACGACGCGTGAGAGTACGATGCGTGACAATACGACGCGTGACTATACGACGTATGACAATACAACGCGTAGTAATTTAACGAGTGGCGATTCAACGCGTAACACTAAAATAATATGACAACACAACACGTGACAATACAACGCGTGGTAATTTAGCGAGTGACGATCCAATGTGTACCAATATAATAACATGACAACACGTGACAATACAACGCACATCGATCTGTGTTGCAGTACAACGCATTAATCTAACACGTGTCCAACACTTGATAGTTTCCCCCCTAACGATGATCCCATATAACACATCCAAATTAACCAATTTGCCCCTACATTACAAACTTTATAAAATCCAAGCGTCATGAATATAAAACTCCATATAAAATAAATACTATTCTACCCAATCGATCCATATCTTATTCACCGTCCATTAAACCGTCTCGATAAAGTCCTACCGAACACCTCCTCCGCCAGTACACCGTTTCTCAACTTCGGCAAATCGATATAACTCGTCTCGTTTCTCGAGTCGTTCATCCTGTCCGAATATTTGGACACCTGTATAGTAGGAGTAGCACGATGGGACTTTTCCACCTCTTCCGACTTGAACAACTCAGAAAAGGACAGATCCTCGAATAATTCCGGCAATTTTCTATAAATTTTCCTCAAAGGACACTCGTAGTACGAGGCGTCCTTCGAGCTGCTCCCGCGATGGAACTTGATGGAGATGATCGAAGCTTCTTCCGTGGCGATAATCGACGGTGTACGGCTCTGATTGGTCGCCTGGAAGAGATTCATCAGGTCAGCTTGGTTCATCGTCAATCCCCTGATCTTCACGTCGCAGATCGATGTGCCGTTGATCGATTGATTCTGGATCAGGGATGCTATTTCTTGCAATGCTTCCGCGCTTGAACATCGACGGACTTTCTGCGATTCACTCGAGCTTTCGAGGTTGTTTATGTTCTTCGTCATCGTTTCATTTTGCACGTTGGCACTCAGTCTGGTCGAGGTTGACACGTCAACCAGGCGATTCTTTTGGAGAGTCGAGTGTCTCGATGGGGGACGATCGGGGACAGTTAGTCTTTGCTTGTCGACTTCTGCTTCTTTTTGCACCGTCGACTTTTCGGACCTGAAATCACGTTTTATGAGCTGGATGAGGAGTTGATGGAACTATATTGATATATAGAATGTGACGAAAAAGCTATCATAAATTGTATGAGTCATTGAATGAAAAGGAATGCGAGATGCAGGGACAAAGACTGTATGGTGACCTAAGTCGGCCATTTTAACTTGACCATATTTATGTTCGATTCTAAGGCTCGTCACTGGATTCGACAATATTTCCTAATAATTTTAGAAAAATACATTTACAAAATATTCCTTGTTTTTAGTAAAACGGAGCTACATGCAACATCTATCAAATATAAAAAAAAAAACTTGTAATAATAATACTAAAATTGCATTTTTAGAAAGATATGAAATTTTCTTCATGACAATGAAAATTTATATTTCCAAAGAAGTCTTATATTTTATAAAACGAATCTATATAAATACAATAATAATCAAATACAAAAGTATTTGAAAAAATACAATATTAAAAAATTGACATTTTTTACAAATTAACCAAATATGAAAAGCCTCCACAAAAATGTGAAGGAAGTCTTTTAATGAGAACCTAGATTAGTGATACTGATGAAATATAAAAGAGAGCGTATAATAATAGTAATACAAAGAACTCAGAAAAATAATTGGCCTCGAGCTGAAAAGAAAATGAGGATTACGAAGATTGTTGATAAGTTTGCGTGCCAACCTCGAGCAAATTAGCGTCCTCTTTAGGTTCTTCCATTTTTTGACGGCGACCGACGACAGCTTCCTGGCTCTTTCATTGGTTAAATTGCTTTGACTGGATGTTGATCGCGAGGAATTGCTGTAAATATAATGTCCGTGAATATCAGAAGTCTCGTTCGACGACGATGATGCAGGATTCGTTTCGACCTGCGCCCGCACCACTTTTGAGGTCCCACATAATTCTGTCGAGGAACTCTTGATTCTGTTTAGTTTGCCTCTCATCGCGGATGACCATATCTTCGGGGACGGTCTGAAATATTTTATATTTGATGTAGTAACTGGTGTGGAGAAATATACTGGTTTGATAAAAATATATTAATTTGAAAAAATATATGAAGTTGAAGAAATATACAAACTTGAAGAACAAGATTGAAGAAAAATATAAACTTGAAGAACAGGATTGAAGAAATATATAAACTTGAAGGAATATACAAGTTGGAAAAAATATATAAACTTGAAGAACTTGAAGAAATATATAAACTTGAAGGAATATACAAGTTTGAAAAAATATATAAACTTGAAGGAATATACAAGTTTGAAAAAATATATAAACTTGAAGAATTTGAAGAAATATATAAACTTGAAGGAATATACAAGTTTGAAAAAATAAATAAACTTGAAGAAACTTGAAGAAATATATAAACTTAAAGGAATATACAAGTTTGAGGAAATATATAAATTCGAAGAAACACAAGTTTGATAAAAATATATTAATTTGAAAAAATATACGAAGTTGAAGACATATACAAACTTGAAGAACAAGATTGAAGAAAAATATAAACTTGAAGAACAGGATTGAAGAAATATATAAACTTGAAGGAATATACAAGTTGGAAAAAATATATAAACTTGAAGAACTTGAAGAAATATATAAACTTGAAGGAATATACAAGTTTGAAAAAATATATAAACTTGAAGGAATATACAAGTTTGAAAAAATATATAAACTTGAAGAATTTGAAGAAATATATAAACTTGAAGGAATATACAAGTTTGGAAAAATAAATAAACTTGAAGAAACTTGAAGAAATATATAAACTTGAAGGAATATACAAGTTTGAAAAAATATATAAACTTGAAGAATTTGAAGAAATATATAAACTTAAAGGAATATACAAGTTTGAGGAAATATATAAATTCGAAGAAACACAAGTTTGATAAAAATATATTAATTTGAAAAAATATACGAAGTTGAAGACATGTACAAACTTGAAGAACAAGATTGAAGAAAAATATAAACTTGAAGAACAGGATTGAAGAAATATATAAACTTGAAGGAATATACAAGTTGGAAAAAATATATAAACTTGAAGAACTTGAAGAAATATATAAACTTGAAGGAATATACAAGTTTGAAAAAATATATAAACTTGAAGGAATATACAAGTTTGAAAAAATATATAAACTTGAAGAATTTGAAAAAATATATAAACTTGAAGAATTTGAAGAAATATATAAACTTAAAGGAATATACAAGTTTGAGGAAATATATAAATTCGAAGAAACACAAGTTTGATAAAAATATATTAATTTGAAAAAATATACGAAGTTGAAGACATATACAAACTTGAAGAACAAGATTGAAGAAAAATATAAACTTGAAGAACAGGATTGAAGAAATATATAAACTTGAAGGAATATACAAGTTTGAAAAAATAAATAAACTTGAAGAAACTTGAAGAAATATATAAACGTGAAGGAATATACAAGTTTCAACAAATATATAAACTTGAAGAAACTTGAAGAAATATATAATCTTGACGGAATATGGAAGTTTGAGGAAATATATGAAGAAGAAAAATACAAGTTTGAGGAAGTATTTGAAGAAATAATATTCTTATGAATAATAAATGAATACCTCTTTCGATTAAGAGATGTCTTATATGGAACAATCTGTGATTCCTCCGTGGAAACTTGTCCTGCATCTTGCACAACTCGTTTCGTTCCCTTGATTTCTTTCGAATCGGCAGAATTTCGTGTATCATCGGATGCGTCGGTTGTTGTCTTGTTCGTGAACTCGTTTCGACAAGGATGCGTTATTTTGATGTGAATCAAAGGAGATTCACTCTCGAATGATTCGCTTTTATCGTAACACTTGTTGCGGTTTCCTTGAAATATTAATGCATTCGCTGTTCAACGTATGTGATTATAGTTCGAGAATTTTTTAATTTGGACATTTAGGAAATTGGAGAATTGAAACGCTAGGAAATTGAGGAATTTAGAAATTTAAATATTGAGAAGTTGTAGAATTTGGAAATTTAAGAATTGGTGAATAAGGAAATTTGATAATTTAAGAATTAAAGAATAGAGAAATTTAAAAATTGAAGAATTAGAGAATTGAAGAATTTGGAAATTTGAGAATTAGGGAATAAAGAAATTTGAAAATCTAAGAATGAAGGATTTGAGAAAATAAAAATTTCGAGATTTGACAATTTAAAAATATAAAAATTTGGAATTTTGAGATCTTCGGAACACGAAAATTTTGAATGCGTATTATCCAAAAAAGTATAATCATTACTCACCACCATTATTTGCAGTAATCAATAAAATATTTAATCGATACCCAATAAAATATCGATCGCGTTAACCAATAAGACAACACACTCACCACACTTTTCTCCGAATTTCTTGCAGTAATAAAATGGTCCGACACATGCCGTAATCGTACCAACTATCAAGGCTGCCACAAATTTCACTAGCATTCTGATCGTTCCTATCAATTATTACCGAAGAAATACTATACGTTCAAGAAGAAATGCCAGCGAGTACTACACGAGCGATACAAACTGTTTCACATTCTTAATGGATTCCACTGCCATGAAAAACTCAATGTCAAGTTGACAAACATTGCAGACGGGACTTTCTGTGTATAGTGAGAGCAGAGAGTGTATATCTTGCAGTCATTTGTATACAAAAGAGGAAGAGGTATAATAATATAACAAACATTGCTTAACTCTTTGACTGCCACTTGACACTTCGCATAAACTTTCGAAAATCATTTGTATTATTACCCTTTGCACTATTTTGACGAGTCTGACTCGTGACGCACTCAGTTGTGATCAATTTTACTCGAATTTTCAATATTCTGTTTGGAGTTCAATTATAATTTAGTCAACGATTGCATAATACCAAATCGTCATAACATTTCAACTTTGCCTGTTTTTATATTGTGGCTGTATCGGTGCTGACTGACGCACTTGACAAATTAATCATAGGGGTTAAGAATTTGTACAGTAATTCGAAATATGTATATTAACTATTTCAAACTGAATAGATATAACAAAGTATTGTGAAAATATTTGGACAGATTCGAATTAAAAATAATTTTCAATTGCTGGTTGATTTCTTAACTCAATTCTTGATTCAATGTGTCAAGAATGAATGTATGTACAGATGTCAACCCACGAGTTGGCACATGATCGACTCAAAGTAAAAGAAGCTCTATCCCCACCAACACTTCATGCGCCAACTTGTGGGTTGACATCGGTACACAGATTTTGTTTGGGTAAAAAATACATTTCCACATTTGCTTTCTAAATGTGTACTTGAGTTTCGAGCAACTGGAAAATGATCAAAGTTCTAAGTTAATTTTACAAATATTTTAGTTTTCATATCACAGTGGATTAAATCCAAGCTTGATACATATTTCTGACAATATTAGGAATTTATAATAACGATAATGGGTTGACAAGATTATGTCAACCATTCGCCTCAGTTAGATAAAAGAAGCAGGAAAATAACCACATTCCTCTGCATAATTTAAAGAAAAAAATTGAAGAGAAGTTCTAATTTTACAAATACATCTGCATCTAATCTTGACCCAGTGTAGGTTAGGTTGCTGGCTGTCAATACAGAAAGACGTAGATTTCTGAGGGCTTAGCTTAAAAAGCGATCAATGACATTGGAGCGGACACCAGTGAAAGACACTTCCTCGTGGGCCTATGTGTCCTTTCAGAGAGTCACGAATTGATCGGTTAAACATGAAATCAAGGACAAACATTGGAAACGAAACGACGCAAGTATGACCGCGGGTCACATCGGTGAAATGTGTTCTGCACATACAGGGTGTTTCACAAACTTTGTCATAAGATATCTGAGTTACGTTCAATAAGGTGTTTTGAAGATAAACTGATTTGCAGGTACAAATATTACAGTTATCAAGGTTGTATCTGTCAAGATTTGAAATACTTGTATTATACAATATAACATAATAATAAGATGTCACATACTTGCATTATACAATATAACATAACAAATAAGAGAATTATATACTTGTACTATACAGTACGATATAATATGTGATATTAACACCAATTCATTAATCTAAAATGCTATGACCTTCATGTGACCTCGAACGAGAAAACTGTGAAAATGTAACATACTTGTGCTATACAATACGACATAATATGTGAAATCAACACCAATTCATTAATCTAAAATGCTATGACCTTCATGTGACCTCGAACGAGAAAACTGTGAAAATGTAACATACTTGTGCTATACAATACGACATAATATGTGAAATCAACACCAATTCATTAATCTAAAATGCTATGACCTTCACGTGACCTCGAACGAGAAAACTGTGAAAATGTAACATAAAGATAAATAATGAATTAACTAGTGTTACTGTGTATTTACAGTAATTACTATGTAAATATAGCATCGCAAAATTATACAAATATGCAATTTAACAAACATCTAAAGAACTGTGACTTTGAGATTTTGTTGATCATATTCTATGAATGAAACAATATCTGACACTTTCTTGTGATGTTTGTTTATATGTTTTCTTTATGTTCATGTTTATTTTTCTTGTGTTTTATTGAAATTGCTTTGTAAAGTTTGTGAAACACCCTGTACGTGTCAGCGGTGTTAAACAGTGAGGCAAACGATTTCATTGGAATATTTGTAATACATTGAACGGTACAATGAAAACGATAACATCTAACAAAACACGGTGCAATGGAAATAATTAAGATTTTAAATATACGAACTTTTAGCTGTTCTTTATTCAAGATGTTAGATAAACTGACTTTCGTTTAAGCAATAGCATTTCCCATTGAAGTAATGTAAGTTCATAACTGAAAAGCGTACTATTGATTAATTTTACAGCGAATAATCTGCGAAATATTCTCAGATTTTTATTTCATAATTTTAGATATAAATTTGTGTCACTAAGAAAAATTTGCTTACAATTTGTTTAAATATTCAAGTATCATCCGAGAATATTTAACGTTTCCTGTTAAATACTCTCACAACAAGATAAACGATAACATTCTAACAATCTGATGTCTAGATAAAAGATCCTGCCGTTGAATAAAAACAAAGGCAGAATAAAAATAAAGTTCACAAATATCTCACGTATGATGAATCAGCCTACCAGCTCACACATTTCGATCTTACCGTACCGGTTGATCAAGTTCCTAAAAATAACACGAATTTCAATCGAACTATAATTGGCATCCTAATTAACATATTCTACTATGCCGTAACAATAAACAAGATCGTATAATGGATATCTAAATATAACGTAGACCAAAATGAACGCCCACTATTTTTAACCTCGTATCGTATGATTTTCTGAACGTGGACTAATCACTGTTGCAAGCATTGTGACATGAGAAAAGAAAGTTGAAATATCATTCTGGACTATGCAAATCATACGTGTACTTCACATTGGACTGCATTTCACACAGGAATAAGGTTTGTCACGTTTGAACTTTAAGTTAGAAGTTACGAATGCGTTTGACATTATAGGGATTTTCAGTGGGGCCTTGGAGACAATCACTTTTCAACTTGGAAATTTTCTAATCAATCTGATAACACTTTCGGTATAATATAATTATAGTGTACTATTATAGGGATAAAACGGTATAAGGATTTGGAGAGGTAGGGATTTTGAAGTATAGGGAATTGGGGATATATAAATTTGGGGATATAGGAATTTCAAGATGTACGGATTTTGGGATATAGGGATTTCGGGACATAGGGGATTTTGGGTCATAACGATTTTGGGATATAGGAATTTCGGGACATAGGGGATTTTGGGACGTAAGGATTTCGAGATATAGTGGATTTCGGGACATAGGGATTTCGGGATATGGAAATTTGGGGATGCAGGAATTTCAAGATGTAGGGATTTTGGGATATAGGGATTTCAGGATCTAGGGATTTTGATATATGGGAATTTCGGGACAAAGGGAATTTCGGGACATAACGATTTTGAGACATAAGGATTTCGGGACATATAAATTTTGGGACGTAGGGATTTCGGGATATAGAGGATTTCGGAACATAGGTATTTCGGATTATAGGGATTTTGGGATGTAGGGATTTCAAGATATAGGGATTTCGGCATAGAAGAATTTCAGGTAATAAGAATTTTGAGATATACAGATTTCGAGACATAAGAATTTCGGGACATAGGGATTTTGGAATGTAGGGATTTCGGCATAGAGTTTCAGGGTGTAGTAATTTCGGGTTCTAGTGATATCGGAGTACAAGCATATTTTGATCTACGTATAATCTGAAGATTTGAAAATCTACAGATATCGGAATATACAGAAATTTGTGGATCTGGTACTATAGTAATCTAGGGATATGCAAGTCTAAGATTACTAAAATCCATCAACATAGAAACACATATACAATTAACATGTATACATATACCATTTTAATAGTATAAATTACCGTGCACAAAACATCTGACATTTCCCGTAACGAAAACGGCGATATAGGGAGAAGCAACTGCTACCATCGTTCTATGAGTATTTCCACGCGAAGAAGATACAAAGGTGTTTCATACGAAGTAAAATATTAATTCACGGTAATTTGCCATTGCCTTATATCGCCATTTTCCCGGGTGCATGGCAAGAGGTTAATTTCGTTCGGTAGACGAAAACACAGCGTTCTGTCAATATAATGAAGGCTATAGAATGGTAGAATCGCGGGCAGAGCTCACGAATCGTTCGTTCACGAATATTGAGCCGGTGTTGGCGCACAAACGTCGCGATCGCGAGCCCTCGTAATTATTAAAATCCACTCTCGGTGGTGTGACAGAGTGGTCCTCGTGCCATTGGCACGCTCATTGTTGGCCCGTCAATCTCAGGGCAATTTCCCTGGAATCGTTGCGGCGGGCTCGACTTCGATTGTACACGCAGTATCGACCGTGAAGATGTTCCGAACAACGACCAAAAAAAAAACAATACAAAATCGTAAAGAAGATATTTTTATGCAATTTAACGGAACTGTGACATCATTTTAGCCTCATTGGGGACTTCCTAGCGTGGTTTCGGTCACTGGATTATTAGATTTACTAGATTATATAATAGGATTACTGGATTATACATCTGGATTATTAGATTGCTAGATTTTAAGATTCCTATATTACTAGATTACTAGATTGCTAGATTACTAGATTACTAGATTGCTAGATTACTAGATTGCTAGATTACTAGATTACTAGATTACTAGATTACTAGATTACTAGATTGCTAGATTGCTAGATTGCTAGATTACTAGATTGCTAGATTACTAGATTGCTAGATTACTAGACTGCTAGATTACTAGATTGCTAGATTACTAGATTGCTAGATTACTAGATTGCTAAATTACTAGATTACTAGATTACTAGATTACTAGATTACTAGATTACTAGATTACTAGATTAATTATCTGGATTATTGGAGTACTAGATTACTAGATTACTAGCTTACTAGATTGCTAGATAACTAGATTACTAGATTACAAGACTATTAGACTACTAGACTACCAGACTACTAGATTTACCAGATTACCTGTCTAGATTACTAGACTACTAGATTCACCAGATTACCTACCTAGATTACTGGAGTACTAGATGTACTGGATCATATATGTATATCACTAGATTACTAGAATACTAAATTTACTAGATTGAATATCAAGATTACTGTAATAATACATTTACTAGATTACACATCAAGATTAGTAGGTTACTAAGTTACTAGAATACTAAATTTACTAGATCACATATATAGATTTCTAGATTCCTAGAATACTAGTCTTACTAAATTACATATAAAAATGACTGAAATACTAGATTTGTTAGAAAGCGCCGCATGCATGAAAAACGGCAATATAACGAGAGTCTTCTGTAATTACAATCATCTATCCACAATTTAACATTTAATCTCAGTGAACATTTAATAATCCCCTAACTATCGTCATTACGTTAAAAAGTATAATATATATTCGAAGAATTATCTCTCAATATCTGAGACAAATATCTGAGTTAATTATTTATTTGGGTTAATATTTTATAATTAAGAATAGTACGTTTAAGGTGAGAGAACGCATTTGAACGCCTACCAGGTGATTTTGCTTAGCGGAAGGTCGTTCTGTCGGATTCTTTGTAATTCTTGCGTAAAGGAAAATGCTTGTCGCAAGTCAACAACCGGGTAAATGTCGTAAGTAAATCTTTATGCTTCGAGCGATCGTAAACGATATTTGCATCGGTTCTTCCATCGATAGCTATATTTAAACATCTCGCGAATCTCTGTCGTGACTCATACCGGGCATCTCAGCGTTTTCAGCAGGATATACAATTGACACATCGAAAAATATTAATTTACGTATCCTTGTACAAATTTATGATTCAACGTATGAGAAATGTCTGACGAACTATTTCGTGGAACTAGATGGATTACTTTCGTAGGCAATCTGTTTTTATTTCTGAAATTTTTTAATTTTCTAGTTTTTAAATTTCTTAATTTCCCAATTTTCCAACTTTTCAATTTCCCATTTTTTTAACTTCCCACTTTTCCTACTTTCCAATTTTCCAATTTCCCAATATCCTAATATTTCAATTTCCCAATTTCCCAATTTTCCAGTTTTCCAATTTCCCAATTCCCTAATATCTCAATTCCCTAATTTCCCAATTCCTTAATTCTCTAATTCCCCAATTCCCTAATTCCCCAGTTCCCTAATTCCCCAATTTCCACATATTCAATTTTCCAATTCCCAATTTCTCACTTTCCTGAATTAAAAAATTTTCCAATTTTTGGATACTCCAATGACCAAAATGCAAAATTTTTGAATTTTCCAACTTCTTAACTTCCCAACTTCGCACTCCCCAAACTCCACACATCTCACTTCCAAACTTCCAAGATCCTCATATCTCTAGATCCATATATTGTCGTGTTGCTATATACCAGTATCTCTAGATCCTATACGTATCTCCCCATATTCCAAACTGTATTCTATTTCTCCATATCTCAATATCCCTATGGCAACCCTGTATCTCTACATCATCACATCACAATATCTCCATGTGTCCTGATCCTTGTATTCTTAAATCTCCATATCCTTACATCCCCATATCCCTATGTCCCTATATCCGTACCTACATTCTCATTCTCCACATTCTCGGATCCTTATACTACTAAACACCTATATCCCTAAATCCCCATATCCTTACGTCCTTATGTCCCTACCTACATTCTCATTCTCCACATTCTCAGATCCCTATACTACTAAACACCTATATCCCTAAATCCCCATATCCCTACCTACATTCTCATTTTCCACATTCTCAGATCCCTATACCCCTAAACACCTATATCCCCAGATCCCTATATCTCCAGATGCCTACATCCTTAGATCCTCTCTCCCTTGATGCCTCCACCTCTACATCCCTCTATCTCCTTTGTCTCTACATCTCAACACCTCTAAATCTCTCCACAAAGAATAGCAAATAAACGCCAGTCTATAAAGAACCCCAGCCTCTCGCAACGCATACGTCCGATCAAATCCGTTCTCCAATTCGTCAGTAGTTGAAAGTCGAACGCAAATCGATCAGACGTCGGAGAAAAACGTACAGACGGATCGCGTCGGTCAGAAATTAGGACAGGACAAATTGGATCAGTGTCGAAGCAACAGGCGAAGCTATAAAGCGGAACCGGTGCCCCAACGGCAAAACGAATCCTTCGTTAGTTCGGTATCCTATGAGATCACAAAACGATCTGCCAGTCGCTGGGACAATTGGTCCTTGAGTTTGGTTCGAACCGAGGTCGAATTGCTTTCTGTTTCGCGTTAATCGCCCCGCCCGGACGTGAGTAATCGTCCAGCAATCGGGTGCATGTGTTGTTAGACGGCAGTCGAGCAGCTCTCACACAAACCAACGGCCGTCTGTTTTATAGCCACGGATGAAAAGAGAGAGGGAGGAGGCATTGAACTCACCCAGACCTCATTCGATGAAAAAGTCTCGTTTCTTTTGATGGAAAAGTCCAACCGGCGGGTTGACGCTCGTTTCGCTGTAAATACGAACTCTTTCAGGGAATCGTGCGCGTTGTTTGCCGATCGTTTTTTTATAGACTTGCGAATTAATTCCACCGGCGGACTATCGGCCAGTTTTTACCGGGGACACCTTCGATTTGACCACACGGTAGCTGCACGATCCATGTCACGAATTCACGACCTTGCGACTGCAACCTAGTAGAATTCCACCTGGAATGTCGTCCGAATGAAGTTTCTGGATCGCGGGCACTCGTTGCAGCCTTTTTAACGTAGTTCCGTCTCGATTCACGTGTACCTTTTTGTGGTCGACAAGTGATACTACTAGTATTTTTCGTTATACGCGTTATGCCGTGAATACATTGATGCTCGAGATGCAGTTTTCTTAGCGCAACGGAGATGTGCTAAATGTGAAGGTTGTGTGGTTGCCTTCAGTTTTATTTTTTACACCACGTGTTTTCTTAGTACCTTCCAACTTAGAGCTAGATTTACATTTGGTCAAGATTATTCCTACGTTTACGTTTTTTATTGGAAATTTTCGACTCATGAAACCTAGGTCCAGATACAGCTTTTTCGTACATCTAGGTTTTCCTAGGTTCACGTTTTCGATGGATCTCTAGGTCAGATGTAGGTTTTTCATACATCTAGGTTTACCTAGGTTTACGTTTTCTATAGATGTCGATTTCTAGGTCCAGAGAAATCTAGGTCCAGATACTTTTCCTACATCTAGGTTTTCCTAGGTTTACGTTTTCTATAGATGTCGATTTCTAGGTCCAGAGAAACCGAAATCCAGATACAGCTTTTTCCTGTACCTAGCTTTTCCTATAGACCTCTAGGTCCAGATGTTGGTTTTTCCTACATCTAGGTTTTCCTGTGTTTACGTTTTCTACAGATGGCGATTTCTAGGTCCAGAGAAACCTAGGTCCAGATACACTCTTTCCCTACACCTAGGTTTTCCTAGGTTTACGTTTCCTATAGATCCTTGGTCCAGAGAAACCTAGGTCCAGATGTAGATTTTTCCTGCATCTAGGTTTCTCCAGATCCACATTCACCTCGGATCACATCTCTAGATCTATATTTCTAGGTATAAACCTTCTCGAGATTTACATTCTGATCAGATCTACGTTCTAAGATCTAAATTACTGGCCAGATATAAATTATCTCCAGAACTAAATTTTCTCCAGACCCAGGTATCTGTAGGTCTACTTCTTCACATTTAGCTTTTACCTAGATCCAGATGTGGAGAACCCCAAGCCTGGGTTATCTCTATCTTTGCTTTGGATTTTAGTTTCTTTAGCCCTTGTTTAATCTTCGGTATACCCATCATGAAAATATGACAATTATTTTATAACACTGAATTGTTTATAATTGGGGAAGAAACCTTGTTTTAATTATTTCAAGTAGAATTCAGGTAAAACTCAGGTGAATCCATGAATCCATGTTCATAATTTGAACACATTTTGGTGTAATAATGGATCAACGTATAATACAAAAGAATGTGGATATATTACGTAAAAATTATTCTGTTATAATAATCTAACCTAACCTAACCTTGTTTTAATTATTTGAAGTAGAATCCAGGTAAAATCCAGGTGAAACCATAAATCCACGAATCCGTGTTCATAATTTGAACACATTTTGGAATAATAATGGATCAACATATGTGAATATATTAAATTATTAAATATAATTGAATATAATAAAAATTATTCTGTTATAATAATCTGGTTATCCTCAAAAAGTCTCCTTAAAATTAAATTTAAACTTCATCGAAAATTGAAAACCCAAATAACCAATGCAACGTTCATTCCAATTAACGGTTTAAGGTTAGGTTAGACGTCATATCTAAATGTAATAAACATTCGTTTTAAAATACACATAACAAGTATTACGATCGGTATATTTGTTTACCGATAATTATAATAGAATCCGGATAATCCAGTTCCAGTAACGTTGGCTGATCGCAATAGGAATTAAATGAATGATTTATGAAAATGAATGACGATGAATATTGATCGATTAAGTCTGAACTGGTATTTAATCTCGCATCACTTACGTGCGGCCGAGCCACGAATAAATGTTTAATCAGCCACTTATGAATCTCGCCGGTTTACATACCCTCGATAATGAATATTAACAGGACAGGCGTTAACTACCGGCATTAAGTATGCCTAACGGATACGTACAGAGGCGTAATGAGATTTCATTCTGCAAACGCGATTAATCGAGACACGAAACGTTGTTTCGATCAGCGGTTTTTGCGAATAGAATGTGGATGTTCTTCAGGAATTTCTGAAATATTTCTTGTTCATTGTTGTAGCAAGTTATGTTTTCGAATTTCTAAATTCTGAGGTATCTAGACTGACAAATCCCTAGATTCCTGGATTACTAGATCTTCAGATCGGCATAATTCCCAGATTATCAGAACCCCAGATCATCGGATCCCCAGATCATCAAATATCCAAATCCTCAAGTCTTCAAATCTCTCAACTCCAAAACTTTCAATTTCCCAAACTATCAAATTTCAAAATCCAAGATTCCTAACTTCTACAAATTTTAAATTCCTATATCCTCGATTCCCTAAATTCTTAAATAGCTAGATACCTAAAATCCTCAAATCTCAACATCCACAAATCTCTTTCTTTCTGAATTCTTAAATTCCGACATTTCTATATCCCTAGATCTCTAAATCCCTAAATCCCTAAATTCCTAAATTCTCAAGCACCTAAATATCTAAGTCCCTAAATCCCTAAATCCCTAGATTCCTCATTTCCCAGATTGCCAAATACCTAAATTCATAAACACCTAAATTTCCAAATTGTCAAATTATCAAATTTCTAAATCCCTAAATACCTCAATTTTGAAGTACCTCAATATCTAAGTCCCTAACTCCCTAAATCCCTAAATTTACGCTAAATTTCCAGATTGTCAAATACTTAAATCCCTAAATCCCTAAATTCCTAAATTCCTAAATGTCCAGATTGTCAAATACCTACATTCCTAAACCCCTGAATTTCCAAATTCTCAAAATTTCTATTCCCTAAATCCCTAAATCCCTAAATTCCTAAATCCCTAAATCCCTAGATTCCTAAATTCCCAGATTGCCAAATACCTAAATTCCTAAACCCCTAAATTTCCAAATTCTCAAATTCTCAAATTATCAAATTATCAAATTATCAAACTTCAAAATGTCAAAATTTCTAAATTCCTAAAGTCCTAAATTCCTAGATTCCTAGATTCCTAAATTCCTAGATTCCTAAATTCCTAGATTCCTAAATTCCTAAATCCCTAAATCCCTACATACCTAAATCCCTAAATCCCTAAATCCCTAAATCCCTAAATCCCTGAATTCCTAAATTCCTAAATCTTCGAATCCCAAGCCCCAAATTCCTCAAATCTCCAAATCCCTAATTTCCTAAACCATTTAGTACACATTTTCTAGCGCTCAAAAACAGTTGTTACTCTGATTAGTCCTAAACGCAGCCAATAAAGTTCAATTATTAAAACATGTTTAGGTGGTTTCCATAGTCGATCATTTTGTTACGCTTGGCCGTGTAATGGCCGCCTGTCGTAATAGAGTCTTATCGACGTAACTAATTCCTCTTAAACGGCTACCGCCGTTCAAATCACCTAATTACAGAACATGTTCACGCACATTATAGGTCTCTGTTTCCCTGAAACTCAACTTTTCCATTCCTCCTAGAATCGAATGAAAAAACTTTGATAACTGCTCGCGAAAGGTACGTGCAATTTCTGGAAATATTCGCAGAACTTTATTATTATAGTTACTAGACTATTACTGTAGCTTACGTATCACGTATAGGTATTTTATTACACATATTTTCATTATTTATAGTTATTAATTTTACCGATGCCTTTCAAAATCTGAACGCTGGCAAAAACAAATCAAGGTTGTTTAATAAATGTGATTATTGAAGTCCTTAGTGTTCATGGGTCAAATACGACTTACAGTCAAGAATGAGGTGTCGAAACAATTTTGATAAGATTTTTTCCTAAAATGTAAAAATTCGAAATTTTCATTAAAATCGTCCAGAACGAAATTTTGTCTAAAATCGTCAAAAACGAAGACAGCCTATACTTTAATAAATTGTTTATCTTCCTAAATATCGTACTAAGTAATTGCATCTCGACATGTAATTATCCGTACATCTCAGCGAACAATCTTGGATGAATTATCCCGCTATATGATTATCTCCTATAAATTATTCGTATTTCTCACTAAATGATTACTCTCTATGAATTATACCTACGTCCCGGTAAATAATCATTATTTTTGACGAATTATATCTACATCTCACTAAATAATTATATCCGATGTCTTGCTAAATAATTACTCCTGTATCACCCCTATATCTCCATAAAGATTCTTGTAATTCAAGAAGGTGGAAAAACACCACCATTCATAAAGGAAACGAATGAAAAATAGAAAAATTATATTTGTGACGTGTGATGTTGCAGTCATTCCTACGTCTTTCGAAAGATTCCTCTCGTAATTCAAAATGGCGGAACACCATTCTTTGCAAGAATGAAAACGAATAAAAAAATAAAAAGATATTTGTAACGTGTAATATTACAGTCAATTCTACGTCCTTCTAAAGATTACTCTCGTAATTCAAAATGGTGGAATGGCATTCTTTGCAAGAATTAATGAAAACGAAGAAAGAAATAAAAATTATATGTGTGACGTGTGATATTGCAGTCTATTCTACATCTCCCTAAAGATTCCTCTCGTAATTCAAAATGGCGGAACACCATTCTTTTCAAGAATTAATGAAAACGAATAAAAAATAGAAAAATTGTATTTGCAACGTGTAATATTGCAGTCAATTCTACATCTCCCTAAAGATTCCTCTCGTAATTCAAAATGGCGGAACACCATTCTTTGCAAGAATTACAGCCGAATAAAAAATAGACAAATTATATTTGTAACGTGTCCGACAGTCTGTAACATAAATTATTTGCTAAACGTTAGTTTAAATTTCCCTAAGATATACTATTACCCTAATTAATAATAAAACTAAAAGAACGAAAGAAACTGCGACGATAGGCTCGACAAACGGGACTCTGACTAATCACGTAACGAAGCATAGCAATTAAAAGAAGGATGCCGAATGGACGAGTTTATTACTAGTGCAATTAGCATAATCGAGCCCCCGCGTTAGCAAAACAGCTACGTCGTTCAAGGCTCGGCCGGCAGTCAGTCGATCGATTTGCATTAGGGAACTAATTATCCGGCTATTGTATAAGTTATTGTCTGCGTAACGGTGTAAACGCGAAACGAAGACGGAGAATTATTCCGAATGCACGATATCGGTTGCATTGGGCAAGGTGTTCAGCGATTGCCGGTGTTTTGTATCCACCATAACGAACAGCTGGCCAACGTGAGAGGGAACGTAAAGGCGAGCTCGTTAACGATCAGCGAATAAATTGCGAATACTGGGAGCGCTATCTCGCGTTAAATCTCACCAACTCCTGTATTGCTCTTGTTCACGACGATGAAAGAGAATTAATCGTCGATTTAGCCGAGCAACTGGTTGTACAGTCAGAGGCAAATATGCCTAACGTGGCGATAAACGGAGTCGGACAATTGTGGATTTTTGGGTGATATTAACCCCTCCGACTTGTAACATCACACTCGTGACGCACAGTTCAAATGTGACAAACCTAAATTTTGTCTATTTGTCCTAAATTTGTCAAACACCTTTAATTTGTAAAATTAAAGATCCAGAATATATTCAACGTTTCAAGCTTCTTCGTTTGTCTTAATATTGCAGTATGGACTGACGCAACTGCCGAAAAATTTGTAGCTTAAGAGATTAATCCTTTGCATTGTTTTGAGTCTCGCGACGCACTCGTGACGCACTCATGACGCACTTTTGACACTCGTGACGCACTCGTGACACTCGTGATGCATTCATGACGCACTTGTGACACTCGTGACGCATTCATGACGCACTCGTGACACTCGTGACGCACTCGTGACGCACTCGTGACACTCGTGATGCATTCATGACGCACTTGTGACGCACTTGTGACACTCGTGACGCATTCATGACGCACTTGTAACACTCGTGACGCACTTGTGACACTCGTGATGCATTCATGACGCACTTGTGACGCACTCGTGGCGCATTTGTGGCACTCTGATGACGCACTTGCGACGCACTCGTGACACATTCGGCTGTGATCAATTTCAACTTTCTTTGTCCGTTTTTATATAGTAACAGTGACTAGTTAGTTCTCAGTGACGCGCGTGACAAATATATCATAGTGCAAGGGGTTTTTAGAACTTTAGAAGTTTTATTTGGGACTTGTAAATATTGGGAGTTTGAAAATTTGAAAATTTCAGAATTCGGAAAATTAGAAATTTGGTAATTTGTAGAGTTGGTAATATAGAAATTTCAAACTTGAAAATGTAGAAATTTGAATATCCAGAAACTCGGAAATATAAAAATTTGGGGACATGTCAATTTTAGAAGTTTGGGCCTTAAAGAATTAGAAATTCATAAAATTGTAGAAATGAAAAATTGATGGATTCAAAGATTAGAAATTTAGAAACGTGAACATTTCAAACATTAAAAATTGTGAAATTTGAAAACTATTGATTTAGAAATGTAATAACTTCAAAAAGGAGTTCTAAGTTTTTCAACTTGAGGAATATGAAAATTTAAGAAATCCAAATTTCACCCACCAAATTCTTACAAACATATGACACTAACCTGCGTCATGCTACGTAATAAAACACAACTTTATTTTCCTCTATACAAGAATGGCGACTTGAAACACGTTTCCGCAAGTTTGTGACAGTAATTAAACGTTTAGCAACATTCTTCTAGTTGTAGACCGTAATGGTCAACTTCGATTTAATCCAGAAATGCGCAATAAAAGTCTCTTTGTGTTCCCCTGACGTATCAATTACAACTTCATTCCTCATTTTCCTTTTTCAACGCGTTACTACGAAATAGAAAATTGTTGAAAAGCTTTCGAAACGAATACTTTGGACCTTCGTTAAAAAAATTTTTATATAAGAAACATTAGTACACTTATATAAATATATACTTATAGTATTATTTATTTATTTATTGTTTTAACTATTCATCGTACTCTCTTCATATTCTGAAGAACAGCTGAATCATGAGTGTTATTTCACTATTTTAGGGAAATTGTTTACTGAAACTGTTTTAGTGAAATTATTTAGTGAAATCATTTTAATTACTTCACTGTTTTAGTGAAATAACACATATGTGCTATAGCCAAATATCATAAAACAATTCTGGAATATTTATAAATATTACTAGGATATTATATAATAATCTGTCGTGGAAAATATATAATACTGTTTTTAATAAAAATAAAAATTTAAAGGTCTTTGAGTTGTGGCAGTAATTCACCTGATTGTCTTCTGAAAGTAAAAATGAATTCGAAATGGAATTTATTTATACAATGAATAATTGTAAATAGCAGAAAATGTGGAACTGTAAATACAGGAATTTAAAAAATATATAAGTATAAATTCACAAAATTATAAAACTACTTGCAGGTAATAGAATTTTTGTCCCTGACAAGGTTAGGTAATATCAATTTTATTAGATAAGTAACACTAACTAAATAGATCATCACTACTATGTATCATTATTATGTATTAATTGAATTTACGAGAGCAAACGTGATTCCAATAATTTTGTATCGTGCAGCTCGCATAACCTAAAAACCCCAGTTTAGTTTTACCATCACTGCGGTTACAGTAGTCATTTTCTAACGAATTCAGAGTGACATAACCATTTTCAAGGAATTTACTCCAACGTATTTACAAGAACGTATATTTGTCCGGAAACTTTTGTAACCGCATACAAATTCGATTGCACATGCAAATATCGTGTCTTCATATGTTGGGTACACATCAATCATCGGTAATCCCGAGCATCCCAATGAATCATAATAAAGGAAAAAATATAATCAAAGGAAGAAACAGAATGCGAAATATCTCGGGGAAGTATCGAGTTCACGAGAAACTTCTAAGTCGTTAATTGGTTTCAATTTTCTTACAAGGAAAATAAAGTTGAGACCAACAAGTATTCTCCGATATCATTTCACCTAGCAGGAAAATTTCGCGGAAAATAATGATCGGAGAGAGCAGCGAGAAATCATGGACGTCATTGATAGACGTGTTTGGCGGTGAGAAAAAATGGAAAAGTGGACAGGAAAACAGGATCATTGCGACAGTGACGCGTTCCTGCGTCAACGGGTATGAAAACGGGCACAGAGTAATATACTTGGACGATGAGAAACGAGAAGTGGAGGGATACGCTGAACTTTTCGAGACGATTTTTATTTACTTGTGATTAAGTGACCACGACTGATTGGAAATTGTTGAAATCGCTTCGAGACAGGATAAGTTAATACGATTCTTAACTGGGATTATTGCGTTATTACGTTTTCATGGAAACGAGGATGCGCGGATGATTGCCTTTGACGACGTAATTGTTGTGCACGAGGAATAATAGTGCCGATTATTTGGGGTTATTAGTTGAAAGATGTAAATTTTCAAATCTTTAAATTATCAAATTATTCAGGTCACTAGGAAGTTTTCAGACTTCCAAAATTCCAAATTTTCAAATTTCCAAAATTCCAAATTTCCCAAATCCAAAATTTTCTAGTTCCTAAATTACAAACTTCCAAAATTCCCTAGTTCCTAAGTTCCCAAATTCCAAAATTCCCTAGTTCCTAAATTTCCAAATCCAGAAATTCCCTAGTCCCTGAATTCCCAAAACCCAAAATTCCCTAGTTTCTAAATTCCTAAAATCAAAATTCCCTAGTTCCTAAATTCCAAAATTTCCTAATTACTAAATTCCCTAGTTTTCCTAAATTCCAAAATTCCAAATTTCCAAAATTTCCTAGTTTCTCAATTTCCACCTTCCAAAATTCCCTAGTTCCTAAATTCCCAAATTCCCTAGTTCCTAAATTCCCAAATCCAGGACTTCCCTAGTCCCTAAATTCCCAAAACCCAAAATTCCCTAGTTTCTAAATTCCCAAAATCAAAATTCCCTAGTTCCTAAACTAAAAAATGTCCTAGTTACTAAATTCCCTAGTTTTCCTAAATTCTAAATTTCCAAAATTTCCTAGTTCCTCAATTTCCAACTTCCAAAATTCCCTAGTTCCTAAATTTCCAACTTCCAAAATTCCCTAGTTCCTAAACTCCCAACTTCAAAAATTCCCTAGTTCCTATGTTCCCAAATTCCAAAATTCCCTGATTTCTAAATTCCCAAATTTCCAAATTCCCTAGTTCCTACATTCAAAAATTCAAAAAATCCCTAGTTCCTAAATTCTCAAATTCCTGAATTCCCTAGTCCCTACATTCTCTAGTTCTAAAATTCAAAAATTACAAATTTCCAAATTTATAAAATTCCCAAATTCCAATGTTGTAAATTTCCAAAGTCCTGAAGTTCCAAAGTTTCAAATTTCTGAATTTCCCAACTTCTAAATTATATAATTCTCAAATTATCCCCATTTTCGAATTTCCAAATTTTTTAATTTGTCTAATTTTCCAAACTATTCAATTTCCAAATAACGAAACATTTAATAATTAAATCAAAATAATTAGCTAATAGAATGAAACAGCATAATTAATAATTAAAAAATCTTGAAATAGTAATAACCTCAATATTAACACATCAATTTCTACAGTAATTCAGATCTATTTGAACATATAATATTATGCATACGAAATGTTAAATCATTGACCGATAAGAAAAAGAAGTTGTCAAATAGTAATTAAATCAATTAACAGCTAATAACCAAATAACTTGCAGATATATATCGAATGAATTATTACATTTGCTAACAAGAATTATTGGAATCGATTCGTATTTAAATGTACTAAACTATATTGAACTTGATCCGGTCATTAATATCGAATAATCGTAGGTTTCGAGATTCATTGGCTATGCACCGGGTTTTTTCAAACGCCGAACAGGTTTCGACAACGCAACACCAATCGAGTTATGTCAAATTCGTTGAATATCAGGATCAAGGTCGATTATTTTCATTTGATCGCTAATAAATTCTCGCCTCGAAGTTCGATAACGAAATATATACTGGTACAATTTAATTAAACGGTACGTTTTAACAGATATTCGTGTCATCGATACTTCAAGCATATCGATGTGATCCATGATTTATTGTCAATTATCGAACCATCACAACTAAAGGGTAACTTTTAAATTATTATTTTTATGGTTTTACTATTTACATAAATAAAATATTATACAATTTAAGTAAGAGTCAAAGCAACATTTTTTAACAATTTTATTAAAAACAAAAAATGATCAGATTTTACATAAATTTCAAAACACCATAGCATTGCAATAGTTTAATACTTTCACATTAAAAAGAAATATTTCACTAACCCTTTATCATTCCATATACTACAAAAAAACAAAAAATGTCCAGATTTAATATAAATTGCTTAGGTTTAATATAAAAACCCCATAACACTAAAAATGTCAACAGCATTGCACCAGAAATATAACAGCATGTCACTCATAGATCAAAGACAAGAAATATTAAATCCTTGGAGGAAAGTTGAATGTTAATTGATTTTATGACGGTAATTTTCACGTGATCAGCTGGCACCATTTTTGCGTCCAGCAACGAAGGTGCATGTGACGTATTTGTGTTACGCGCGCCATAAAGATTTTTCCTCGACCGAAGACGAGTGGTGTATCCTCATCCACGGTTATCATCAGTCCCGGTTTCCTAATCTTGAAATATCTCGGATAAAATACGTGCGTGCATTAAACGAACGCACTTGGCCAATTAACATTTCTCGCGGCGTGATATACCGTTGATGAGTCTTTTCCTTACTTTGGTACGAGCATCTTGATACTATCTGAATTTTGATTTAGAAGCGTAGGTAGGTGTTTTGTAAGACGGACTGTGGTCGAGAAAACGGGAATGGAGGCCATGTTGGATTGAATGATAAGTTGAATGAGAAGGGACACTTTATGTGCACATATAAGGAGATCATTATGTATAAATTTTTGTATTTTCGAATTTCTATGTATTTAAATTTCCAAGTTTCCTAATTCCCTAATTCCGCAATTTTCTAAATTCTCAGTTTCGACATTTCCGATTTCCCGATTTTCCAATTTTCCATTTTCCCAATTCCTTAATTTCCTCATTTCCCTATTCCCCAATTTCCCAATTCTCCAATTCCCCAATTCCCCAATTCCCCAATTCCCAAATTCGCAAATTTCCCAAAATTACAAAATTACAAATTTCCCTAGTTCCTAAATTCCATAGTTACTAAATTCAAAAATTCCCAAATTCCCTAGTCCCTAACTTCCAAAATTCCCTAGTCCCTAAATTCCAAAATTCAAAAATTCCCTAGTCCCCAAATTCCAAAATTCCCTAGTCCCTTAATTCCAAAATTCCCTAGTCCCTAAATTCAAAAATTCCCTAGTTCTCAAGTTCCCGAGTTCGCAAAACCCAAAATTCACTAATCCCTAAATTCCATAGTTACTAAATTCCCTAGATCCTAAATTCAAAAATTCAAAAACTCCCTAGTCCCTAAATTCCAAAATTCAAAAATTCCCTAGTTCCCAAATTCCCAAAACCCTAAATTCCATAGTTACTAAATTCCCTAGTCCCTAAATTAAAAAATTCAAAAACTCCCTAGTCCCTAAATTAAAAATTAAAAAATTCCCTAGTTCCTAAATTCCCAAAACCAAAATTCCCTACTTCCTAAATTCCCAAATTCCCCAATTTCCCATTTTCTCAATTTCTCAATTTTTCAAATTCCAAATTTCCTGGTGTCTAAATTTTGCAATTTTTAAATTTCCACTTTACAATATTTTACTATCTTTAATTTCTCAAGTTCCAAATTTCTTCAAAGTTCGACATTCACAAATTCCCACATTCTGAAATTTTCAAATTCCCCAATTTCTAACTTTCAAAATTTCTAAATTTCTAAACTTCCAAATTTTCGAGTTTCTAAATTCCAAACATTTCCAAACGTCTCTCATTCCTACTACATCTCAATTTCCAACTTTCCAAGTTTCCTTAAAAATAACCCTTTACCTATTTAAATATAGCTATAGCCCAATTAACCTATTATGACTTCACTATAGCCTAATTAGTCTATTATAACTTAACTATATTCCAATTAACCTAACAATAGCCTAATTAACGTAGTTCAACTTAACTATAACCAGATTAACCTATTCACGTCAAAGAATCATTAGTGTATAATGATTAATGGTGATCTGTATGTACATACTCTACATGTAATTGACACCTTTCCGTGACACCATGTTTGTTTTTTAGAATCGTATCACGTTTCCGAAACAGGCGCATACAAAATTGTTGAAATGACCATGATTTCGATACTTTGGGAAAAATCGAAAGTAACGGTACGTGAATGTTGTTAAAGATTGTGAGTCACCAAATGAAATGGAACTCGTTATCTGTACAAAAAAGTCTTATCCAAGGTTCATTATAACAATTAGCTTGAGGAACTAATCGCTATGGTGTATCTATTCGACTATGGAACCTTTCACCGACTGATACAAATTTTTGTACGCTACTTTAACCTCGGTTTGTAACATTGTTTGGGAGCTTGTAATAAGACACTCGATTTATGAAGTATAGTAATCAATTTCATTGTAAAATAGCAAATTACGATATAACGTTGTAATGTCTGAAAATTCTGAAATTCTGAAGTTACAAGGTTGTAAAGATTAAAAATTAAAAAATTCAGAAATTTCAAACTTTCAAAATTATCAGGTCTATAAATTTAAGAGTCTCAAACCTGCAATAATAAAAAACTTTAGAAAATCTAACATTTCGAACTTCTAAAATTCTCAGCGTTCAAAATTCAATAGCCTCGAACTTTCAATAATCAAGAATCTTAAAAAACCATAAATTTTAAAGTTCCACTATTCGCAAGTCCTATAATTCAGCAGTCCCAATCATTCAACAATCCAAAATCCACGAAATCTATAAATCTCAAACTTCTCAAGTCCAAAAATTCAAAAGTAACAAACTTCAAATATCCTGCAGTCCTAGAAATTCACAAATTTCAAAGTTCCAAAATTCTCAAGTCTCAAAATCCAGCAGACCCAATCATCCTACACCCCAAAATTTACAAAACGCACAAATCTCAAACTTCAAAACCACCTAACTCCCAAAATCACTCGATCAGGGCCATTCAATACCTCAGAATCCTAAGAACTTACAAATTTTTAAATTCCGAAATTCTCAAGTCCCAAAATCCAGCAGTCCCAATCATCCAAGTCCAATTTAAGAGTAACAAACTTCAAATAGCCTGCAGTCCTAAAAATTCACAAATTTCAAATTTCCAAACTTCTCAAATCCCAAAATGCAACAATTCCAATCACTCGATATCCCAAGATAAATAAAATCCACAAATCTGAAACTTCGAAACCTCCCAAACTCAAAAATTCCTGAATCTCAAGTATCCAAAACCTCAGAATCCTAAAAATTCATAAATTTCAAATTTCTAAACATCTCAAGTCCCAGATTCCAACAATTCCAATCACTCAACACCTCAAAATCCATAAAATCCACAAATCTCAAACTTCAGAACCTCCCAAATCCCAAAATCCCTGAATCCTAAGTATCCTAAACCTCAGAATCCTAAAAATTCATAAATTTCAAATTTCTAAACATCTCTAGTCCCTAGTCTCAACAATTCCAATCACTCAACTCCTCAAAATCCATAAAATCCACAAATCTCAAACTTCGAAACCTCCTAAATCCCAAAATCCCTGAATCCCAAGTATCCAAAACCCCAAAAACCTAGAACTTACAAATTTCAAAATTCTAAAATTCTCAAATCCCAAAATCCAACAATTCCAAACATTCAACACCCCAAAATCCACAAAACCTACAAATTTCAAACTTGAAAACCTCCCAAATCCCAAAATCCCTCCATCCTGGCCATTCAATACCCCAAAAACCTAGAACTTACAAATTTCAAAATTCTAAAATTCTCAAATCCCAAAATCCAACAATTCCAAACATTCAACACCCCAAAATCCACAAAACCTACAAATTTCAAACTTGAAAACCTCCCAAATCCCAAAATCCCTCCATCCTGGCCATTCAATACCCCAAAAACCTAGAACTTACAAATTTCTCAATTCCAAAATTCTCAAGTCCCAAAATCCAACAATTCCACTCACTCAACAGTCCAAAACCCACACCCCACAAATCTCAAACTTCAAAACCTCCCATCTCCCAAAATCCCTCAATCCCCATCATCCAAACCGCAAAATCCTACTCCCTAAATTCCCCAAATTCCTAAATTGCAAATTTCCAAAACCGTATCACCTTTCTCAGGCGCCACACATGATTACTCACGTTCATTAAAAAAAAGAGCCCACTTACGTGACACCTGTTAATGTCAGCCAAACCAGGTAAACCAGGTATATAAATCTCTTCGCGAAAGAAGGAGGAAAGAGCACAGGAAAAAAAGTCAGAACGTATTCAGTGGGTGCGTACGTGACGTCGAAACGTCAGTTCCCGTTCGCCAGGAATGTCAGACATTTCGCGTACGCACGTCTTCTGCTACGTCTCGAGGGGAATACCTATTCGGAATAAAGAAAAAAGAAAAAGAAATTGATATGCGTGCATCGAACGTACGGTTAGACCGGTCTGCGTCGATGTAGAAACCCGTGAATTATCGGGTTACGTGCGTACACGCGTGTTGTCGATCTGACGCAGAGCAAGTGCCGCTCAGTTTCCGTGCTCTTAGAGCGGCCTTGATGCATGAAAGTAAGATCGCGTCTCATTTAGAGCAGCATTGGTGGAATGGAGGCGCGTACGATCGCTGTGTACGTATACGTATGCGTACAGTCAACGGCAAATCTGGATTTCCCAGGAATAATATGGTGATTAAAGGACAGCGAGTCGCCCACGCAGGGTGACGAGGTTTGCACGGATTTATGAAGGTCGCGGGACTCGGGGATGGGGTTGGAATTAGATGACGTGACAATTTTTGGATTTTCGGGATTTGTCGGTTTTTCGGTCGGGGATTTCGGACTTAGTACTTCAGAATTTGGGGATTTGTGTAGTTTAGTGGAACTTGGGAATTGGAGAACTTGAGAAGTTTGAGAGTTGAGGACTTGAGAATTTGGGGATTTGAGAATTGGAAACTTTCGAAATTTGGGGATTTGAGAATTTGGGTCTTTAGGAATTTGGAGATTTGAGAATTTGGAATTATAGCAATTCGGGGATTTGAGAATTTGGGAATATAGGGACTTTGGAATTTGAGAATTTGGAAATATAGGGATTTGGGGATTTTAGAATTTGGGTCTGTAGGAATTTGGAGATTTGAGAATTTGTAATTTTAGCAATTCGGGGACTTGAGAATTTGGAAATATAGGGACTTTGGAATTTGAGAATTTGGAAATATAGGGAGTTGGGGGTTTGAGAATTGAAAACTTTCGAAATTTGGGGATTTGAGAATTTGTGTCTTTAGGAATTTGGAGATTTGAGAATTTGGATCTGTAGGAATTTGGAATTTTTGCAAATCGGAGATTTGAGAGTTTGGAAATATAGGGATTTTGGAAATATAGTAATATGAATTGTGAGTCTAGGAATTTCGATATAGAAGTATTTAAGTACCTTGTGTTCTGGGAATCTAGGGATATAGGAATTTAGAAATTTGACAGTTTAATAATCTACATATTTAAGAATATCTGTATTTAAAATTCTTAAACCAAAATATCCCTAAAAATCAATTAATTTAAAGCATCATTTGCTTTAATTACCACATTGTTCCCATGGAAGCAATATTTGATCGTGACTGTACACGATATCCTGACGATCTATGCAACATATTGTTCCCAACGATACTCTACTAATGTTGGATCTCTTTGCCGAGATAAGGAAGAAGGTCGATAGAAAACTTCCGGCTTGTCTTTATTCCACGCATCCTAAACTCCATCGTGATTTAACTGTAATGATGATTAAATATATTTACTATTGAAAGCACATATCATTAAAAATTCGAGAATACGTCTATGATTGAAATTCAAGGAATTGCAGTTAATATAGAATTGAAATTGCAGACATAAAAATTCCTAGAGTGCAAATTTAGAACTTTAGAAATTGGGACGTTGCAATTCGTATAGGGTTAAAACTGCAAGCACCAAATTTGAGACGTGGACATAACTAGAATCGAAATTTGGGGCGTGGAAATTTCTAGAGTCGGAATTCGGGTCGTGGAAATTCCTAGAGTCCGAATTCTGGACATGGAAATTCCTAGAGTCGAAATTCGGGATGTGGAAAGTCCTAAGGTGGAAATTCGGGACGTGGAAATTGCTAAGGTGGAAATTCGGGACGTGGAAATTCCTAAAGTCGGAATTCGGCACATGAAAATTCCTAGAGTCGGAATTCGGGACGTGGAAAGTCTCAAGATGGAAATTCGGGACGTGCAAATTCCTAGAGTCGGAATTCGGCACATGGAAATTCCTAGAATCAGAATTCGGCACATGGAAATTCCTAAAGTCGGAATTCGGCACATGAAAATTCCTAGAGTCGGAATTCGGGACGTGGAAAGTCCCAAGATGGAAATTCGGGACGTACAAATTCCTAGAGTCGGAATTCGGGATACGGAAATTCCTAGAGTCGGAATTCGGGACGTCGAAATTCCTAGAGTGGAAATTCGGGACGTAGAAATTCCTAGAACCCGAATTCGGGTCGTGAATATTCCTAGAGTCGGAATTCGGCACATGGAAATTCCTAAAGTCGGAATTCGGCACATGAAAATTCCTAGAGTCGGAATTCGGGACGTGGAAAGTCCCAAGATGGAAATTCGGGACGTACAAATTCCTAGAGTCGGAATTCGGGACGCGGAAATTCCTACAGTCGGAATTCGGGACGTGGAAATTCCTAGAGTGGAAATTCGGGACGTACAAATTCCTAGAGTCGGAATTCGGGACGTGGGAATTCCTAGAGTGGAAATTCGGGACGTACAAATTCCTACAGTCGGAATTCGGGACGTGGGAATTCCTAGAGTGGAAATTCGGGACGTACAAATTCCTACAGTCGGAATTCGGGACGTGGAAATTCCTAAGATCGGAATTCGGGACGTGGAAAATCTTAGAATCGAAATCCGTAGCATTGAAATTCCTGAAGTGGAAATTCGAAGCGTCGAAATTCCTAGGATCAGAATTCAGGTCGCAGAAATTCCTAGAGTCAAAATTCCTAATTCGAAAATCAGGACAAACTCCTAATATCTAAAGGTTGAAATTTAAATCATAAAAATCCCTAAGATCCAAATCCGCCAACATTCCAAAATTCATAGTACCAAAACTCAGTACATAAAACCTACACTTAAAAATCTAAAATTTCCAACGATAAAAATGTGCCTCCTTAAAATTCCCAAGATAAAAATTCAGCACATCAACAAAATTCGTACCGTAACTACTCTCCAAGTCATAACGTCATCTCATTGCACTACATCGCGTGACCACGAGCGCTCATACTAAGCAACGGTAATAAAGAAGACATTTCTGATCGCGGTTCTTCCCGTGGTTTCACCTATTGGTATTGAATTTCCTGGAATCACGTGAACGCGGAACAGGTGTGCGAACATTATTCCCCAGACGCTCCAGAACGATCGCTCTCGATGCGTCATTGTCAATTAAGAAAAAAAAAGCCTCGGGATTCGTCGAACAGGCTCCGGTAACTTTTTGTCTGCCACTCTTCGGAACCAGATCATTTTCCTGGAATGTTGTATCGGGGAATTCACGGTGAGAGTGGAACGAACCAGGAGTATCGGAATCTGGAATCGCACTTGGGAGTTTCCAGGCGTCGCAGCTCGTGACGTCCGCGTTGACCGGCAACACGGAAATGAATCTTAAGGAAAATTTTCATCCGTCCAAAGAAACTACGTTTCGCTGTAAATAGCGTGTCCGTCGCTATTTATAGTAACCGATTCGATAGCGGCTTCCTGCTTCTAATTGCTCGATGACACAGCGTATCTGCTCTTTGTTAAAAATGGACCACCAGGTGTACCAATTACTCTTTGTCCAATTTCGATGATAGACGTTTCGGTCCTCTATTTCGGTTGATCACCGAAGATACAGCTGATCGAGGGTCAATGCGGAGGAGCTCGAACCACCTCGTGGTGTTCGGAAAGCTGTTCTGCGCGGACGATGGAAGCGTCACCGTTGGAGCGGCGACGTGGTGGTGGCGACGACGGAGCTGGTGGTGGCTGCAGCTGATGGACCACCCGAAACGAGGGTGGGGTGGGGGCACCCCTGACCCCGACATTAGTCGGCGGTGAAGGGAGGCAACGTTTATATGCGGCGGCAATCCGCCCCGTAGGCGCATTCGCTCGCACGCTTCGTTCAAAGCGGACTAACACGGGAGTTGACCCGCTATTGTCGTCAGCGTCGTTGTTGTTGTCGTTGAGATCGAGACTCCACGAGTCCCGGTGTGAAGATTCGAGCAGCGGAAAACCGAGAAAATTTTCGTGATCGGTGATTCAGCTGATTGATCGTCGGTGATCCGTGCACCTGCTATCTGAAGTAGCCGATTTTTTGGGCTCGAACGGTTTTATCCACGAAGAACAACACGGCGGATATGATGGCTGTCGCAGCGGCACAGAAGAACCGCGAGATGTTCGCTATCAAGAAGTCTTACAGCATCGAGGTGAGTCTTTTATTATCTTGACACGTTGAGTATCATGGTAAAAATCACTGTATCAATATTCCGGTATAATTGTTTCATTTTTTAGTTAATGTTCTTTTAAGTCACTGCTCTCGATTTGTAATTTATTATATCTTTACAGTACTCAGTCACTTTGCAAACTTTGCAGTTCAGAAAATTTTATCAAACTTTAATTTATATTTTTATGGTATTATGTTAAAAATTTAATGATTTGACATCAAACTTTATTACAAAGGATGTTCGAGTATTTCTAACAGAGTGTACAAAAATTTGAACTTCGACATTTCTGATTGTGGAAACGTTGAGAATTTGTTATCAGAAATATATTAATTACTGTAATAATTTATAACATTAACTTAATATTTTGCTTAAGTGTCTTGCTTTAGTATCTTGCTTAAATATTTTGCTGTAGTATCTTGTTTAAGTATTTTGCTTTAGTATCTTGCTTAAGTATCTTCCTTAATATCTAAATCCAAATTTACAAAGTCCAACCTCCATGCGACTCAACGTGTTAATAATAGTTTGAATTGTTATAAAATCGTGACGGTACATTGACGGAGATAAAATTGTTTGAAGATATTGTCAGGAATATATACTGGTAGATGATTGTAAAAGTAAAAGTGTAGTTAAGGTGTTAAAGGGAGTTGGGTTGTAACGCTAGAAAGCGCGGGAACTTTGCCGCGCGTTTAAATTGAAATGGCGGGAAATTAGCGCGTAACTCTATAATTGCGAGCACTCTTATTAACGTCTATCGCAATTCGCTTTCCCCGTTTATTATTATTAACCTGTTGCGTGACGACGTTTTTGTGCATGATCTTCGGAAAATCGTTTATCATCTCGGAATTTATAAATTTTGTTTCGGTGGCTTTAAAATGAAATCAGGATTATGATTCTCTTATTAGGGTTACTTTGTTATTTATTTATGGGGTAATAGAGAATAAGTTTTGACATACTTTCAAAACATTCTTATTCAAAAATTTGTTCAATGAACGAAATATTAAACATTCAGAAGTATATTCAGATCTTAATGTATTCAAAATTCATTGTGACTTTCAGTGTAAATTTAACGTAACTTCAAGTATATAAAAATGAATTACAATAAACAAAGTCATTAGACTTTTATGTCAGAGAATCGCGGTTCTTTCCACATTTCTGAATGATTTAGATCAGGTTATTCGAATAAACGTACAGATATCTTTATCAATGACTTTATATAACTGCAAACAAGTTTTTTTCTCGAGATATTCAAGTTCTAACTACTCCAACTATAATATATACGATGTGTCAATAAAATACTCTTTATTTAAATATGAAATGAACACAGATAAAGTTCATATATTATCTATATAATTACGAAACAATTATCTATATAATAATGTAATGTTCGAACTATTTACCATCAACATGTTACTTAATATTTCTATATTCGATATTAATATTCAAAGTATGTATTTCATAGGAACATCCTGTAGACTTATCTCACGATCTCTACATGTATCCAGCAATTCAATGATGCTATCTAATCATATTCTAATTAAAACGAGCTAACAGAATCTACTCTATCCTTGATGACATTATTTCATTCTCATTTCTCAATACATTTCAAAATATTTTAAGTTCAATATCTAAAAATAGTTTCAGTCAGCTACCAAAATTTGGAATCAGCTATCAATACTTAAAATCAGCTACCAAAAATTAAAATAACCTACAATATATAGAATGCAGTTAAAAATCTGTAAACAATTTAATTTAGTCATCACAACCAAACCTTCTTGTATGTTTCAACCAAACCTTATATGTTTCAACACATGTGAGCTATGTTATTCAGCAAGGTTTCAGTCAGCTACCAAAATTTAAAATCAGCTACCAAAAATTAAAGTCTACAATACATAAAATGCAGTTAAAAATCTGTAAACAATTTAATTTAGTCATCACATCCAAACCTTCTTGTATGTTTCAACCAAACCTTATATGTTTCAACACATGTGAGCTATGTTATTCAGCAAGGTTTCAGTCAGCTACCAAAATTTAAAATCAGCTACCAAAAATTAAAGTCTACAATACATAGAATGCAGTTAAAAATCTGTAAACAATTTAATTTAGTCATCACATCCAAACCTTCTTGTATGTTTCAACCAAACCTTATATGTTTCAACACATGTGAGCTATGTTATTCAGCAAGGTTTCAGTCAGCTACCAAAATTTAAAATCAGCTACCAAAAATTAAAGTCTACAATACATAGAATGCAGTTAAAAATCTGTAAACAATTTAATTTAGTCATCACATCCAAACCTTCTTGTATGTTTCAACCAAACCTTATATGTTTCAACACATGTGAGCTACGTTATTCAGCAAGGTTTCAGTCAGCTACCAAAATTTAAAATCAACTATCAAAAATTAAAGTCTACAATACATAGAATGCAGTTAAAAATCTGGAACCAGTTTAATTTAGTCATCACAACCAAACCTTCTTGTATGTTTCAAGCAAATCTTGTATGTTTCAACACATGTGAGCTACGTTATTCAGCAAGGTTTCAGTCAGCTACCAAAATTTAAAATCAGCTACCAAAAATTAAAGTCTACAATACATAGAATGCAGTTAAAAATCTGGAACCAGTTTAATTTAGTCATCACAACCAAACCTTCTTGTATGTTTCAAGCAAATCTTGTATGTTTCAACACATGTGAGATACGTTATTCAGCAAGGTTAAGATTTTTAGAGACTAATCCTCATTCAACTCAACTACTAATCTTCCATAAGAAACAAATGTTCAATGAAAGAGAATATCAAAGTTCTTTCAATAAACGTTTCATCCAATTACACAAACACGTGGTAGATCAACGCCATATGTTATTGGGTCCGGAGAAGTAGGCTTCCAGATTCGTCTGCGATCCTCGGAACTTTCTTACACGGAAGAATCCTCTTTCTCGTTTGCCTACGTGACTTTCGTGATAAACGTCCGGTGTATTTCGTAACAGGTAAAAAAAAAAATTACATCAGTCGCCTGTGTGAACTCGTGCATGCACGCACCAACACAACCATCTCGTTAGCCTTCCTTCGAAAAGCCGTTCCAACGTGCGAGTGAAATTCTCCAGCTGGAAATGAAGAAGAGACCCGCTATAGAGAAAGTACAGATTAATTATTACGACTGTTGCGCAACATTAACGACCTTGCCGTTTTACATTGTATTCCAATCTCCATTTTGTGCAACCGTTCTTTCGTACCATCTTTTCGCGCCACTTTTCGAACGCGTAATTGACCAAGATTTCAAGATCTTGGTAATATGTAGGCTCTGTTTGAGTTGCAGTGACAACGTTTGTGTTGCAATATCGAAAGTTTTGAAGGATTAAACTAAAAGTTTTGAAGAATTCACGATTCAATTTCTGAACCTGTAGAATTCTAGGTTTGAACATTTCTGAATTCCTTCATTTAAGAATTTGCGAATTTTCCCTCAAATCTTTCAATCCGAAAATTTCTAAATCTACAAATGTTTAAATTTCTGACCTCAAAAATCTCAAAACTGCTGAATACAGTTTGCAAATTTCAAAGTTTACGAAATTCGAAAACTTGCAGACTTCCAAATGTGGAAATTTCCGAATTTTCAAACTTCCAAACTAAATTTGAAAATTAAATTTCCAAATACAGAGTTCCCAAATTCGAAAGATCTTGACTCCTTTCACAATTGATTTCAACAGTAATTTCACTCCAATTCGGATACTTCGTTTTCCGAAAGTCCGCCATTTCCCCCGAATCGTTCGTCAAAATGGCGGGAGCAGAGACGCGACGAAGCAATAAATCTCGCAGCATAATTAACGATCCTCGTCGAACGTTTAATATCTAGTTGCATTAGAAACGTAAGGTCGATCCGTTGTTTCTTCCTGCGGCAAATGCTTCGTGCAACGATGACTTTCAATCAAAGTCTCGATCCGAGGCCGCGTTGCTTTTTTCCATTCATAACAGGAGCCCCGCCCCGCAGGAATAGGTCCTCGAAGAATTAGAATCGCAAGGACGTGTCCCTGTGCGTTTTCTAGCGCATTTCAAAAAAAATCGTGCGATATGACGTTCTAATTGGTATCCTGGCAAGGTCTGCGGGAAACTTTTTCATTCATGCCTCGTTCCATCGCGACGTCACGCTTCGATTGCCACTTATTTGTCCCACGCGTTTTCCAGCTTCTATTTCGGTTTTTACCTCTGTTTTTCGCCAATCGTGCTGTGGAAACGATTATAAATTACGAGGAACCATGTCGGAATCTTTTATTTTTGTATTTGATATATCGTGTAAACTGGTGATAGACTTTGATCGTTTAGATTAAGATTTTTATCAATTTGCATGGGGGAAGAAATTGAAAATGAAAGTATTGTTTGTTCATATTTAAAATTGTAAACGGGAAGTTACAAAAATTGGTACTAGTAAAAATTTTGACAGAGAATTTTTTAATTCGACTTAATCTGAAATATACATGTAACTAGAAAGATATTAAATTAATTTGTACATCTAAAAATCTTGAAAAATAAAATTTTCTGAAATTCATTCAAGTCTAATGTAACAAGTAAACCAAATTAATTTACACATCATAAAAATTGAAAATGATCGGTTTTGAAATTTACCTAAATCTGAAATAAAAATTAAGATGCATCAAATTAGCTTAATAAAAATTTTGCAGTACGTTCAAATCTAACATCAAGTAGATCACATTAGAACATCAAGCGAAGAACCAATTCTAAAATTTATTCAAGCACAAATTGGAAGTGTTAAATGAATAAAAATCACAGATGTAAAAATGTATGAATTCGTGGTGAAAATAGTAGAGGAAAGGTGTCTAATTACCGTGCACAAAATAGAAACAAAAGAACTGAAACACACACCGCGATATTTTAAACGATAAATCGTGTCAGATGACGGTTGCACCTGCAATTCAGGTTCATTATCTGCTATATAGAAAGCAAGGTGATTCACGAGATGAACCCATGATCGGTTCGCTGACCCGGCTGAAAACGAAAAACCGAAGATCACGACGTGAAATTTCACTGGCGAGGAGGCAGAGATATGCTCAGATCGTCGATCCGTTACTTTCTCCGCATATCATAAATTCTATAGCTCCTTGAACGCTTCCTCGGCTAGCACGAGTTGTAATTAGGCAAACGCGTTCTTGGCTGGAGCTGATGAAATTTTCGGGATCATTGTATCAGAACCGAGGAACAGTTACATTTAGTGGAAAAAGTCGTTTACGTGAAAGAAAAGTCACGTTTTGTTTGAGACACGCTAAATCGAGTCACGATTAGTACACGAGCTGACAGTATTGTTAATGATAATGGCAACGACGATGATAAATCTGAGTCACTCGAACGGAACTCGACCGCGCCGGATCTAGATTCGATCAAGAATCCGCTACTCGCGTGCTCGATCGATCCTTATCGATTCTATACGCATTATTGCAGGGGTGAAAAACGACCGGACCTCGGTTACTTTCCTCATTCACTGTTTATTTCTGTAATATCGATTTTTGTGATACTGGAAAGAACGTGGAAAAATGGTTTGAACTTTTGAGAATGGTTGAATCAAAATAAAATGGAATCGAATTAGAATTGAATTGGAAGTGCATCAAAATGATATCAAAATTCAGTACGAATCAAATTAGAATCGGATTAAAATTCAATCAAAATTGAATTAGAATCCGATAAAAATCAAATCAAACTTGAATCAGAATGGAATCAAAATTGCATCAAAATCGAACCAAAATTGAATCCAAATTGCATGAAAATCAAACCAAAATCGAATCAAAATTACATCAAAATCGAATCCAAATTGCATGAAAATCAAACCAAAATCGAATCAAAATTAAAACAGAATCCAGCCAAAATCGAATCAGAATCGAATTAAAACCTGACCATAATCGACTGAAAATCAGATAAAAATTATCGAGACCTCAAATCGATTTCCTTTTCCATACAACAGAAATTTGCCCCCGACGCAGTTATTTCACCTCGAATTCGAAAAATGGAATAATCATACCGCTGGCAAGTGCAATTACATATCACTACGGCATTCAACGCGTTGAAACGTCATATCACGACTTTTTTCTCATTTTAATCGGTATCGTATCCGTAAAAAGGCTCGACTGTTAGATAAATAGAAAAAAAAACCGTAGAAACTAGTTATCCGATTTATTACAAAATCGCGTAAGTAACTATGAACACCCTCGACAGGAGGCGGCCATGTTAGCCGATCGCTTCGCAGGATCGTGTAATCGTATCGCGTTGCAAAATCGCTCGACCTCGGCTCCCGCATGATAATTATGAATATGTTATAAATATGAGAACGAAGTGATTGTAAGTCCCCAATGATCGAGTCTCGCGGAGAGGCCCTGAACACTGTTCTGAACTCCGTTATTCGCCTTTGGAGGCTCGCCGTAGCCGCGACAACGCCTCTGACCACTTATCGACGCATTAACACGGTTAATCACGATCCACGATATGCATTACGCGCACACATATGCGATATCGTACGTGTATCGCTACCAGATCATCCACTATGCTAATCCTTCTATTTAACGATCTTCGACAAAAAAACGTTAGGTGTGCATCGTTAGCTCACATACTCGAGTATCTTAGCAATATCACGTGATTTCATGTATTCTGTATCATACTGTGTTTTATCACATTTACATTCTGTGCTCTATAATGTTTATATGTATACATATATTCAATATTTTATGTTTATGTATATTCGATATTGTGTTCTACAATGTTCAATTATATTCCATGTACTTCTTGATATATTAACAAAATGTACTGAATGTATTTTTAACGTTCTTACAATATAGTCAATATTGTGCTATGTAACATTTCATTATACATACATTCAATATTGGCTTTTATAGTGTTTAAGTATATTCGATATTGTGTTCTACAATGCTTAATTATGTTCCATATATTTTTTCATATATTAGCAAAATATACTAAAAATATTTTTTAAAGTTTTTACAATATATTCAATATAGTAACATTTAATTATACATATATATTCAATATTATGTTTCATAGTGTTTATGTATATTCGATATTGTGTTCTACAATGTTTAATTATGTTCCATACATTGCTTCATATATTAGCAAAATATACTAAAAATATTTTTTAATGTCTTCACAATCTATTATAAAAATCACCCTACTAATTTCTATTTCGTGTCAACAGAAATACTAACGATGCATTATGCATACCGGTCGCGTAATTCGCGGTCATAGTAGTCCAGCAACAATTTTTTTGCTTTCAACGAGTGAACACGATTTTCTACCTCGCGTGTCCCCCTCGAACGATTAGCTTACAAATGAATATTCGACATTTCATTTAGATAATAACAAACCGATCTTGTGAATTTTTCGAGAGAAACTTGCGTATCGGGACGCGTATCGTGAAACTTGTTTCGTTATTCAACAGCTAGTTTCTATGGGCTACAATGTAGGTGGCTACATCGTAAACAGCGGCAATTAATAACGCCATGTGAGCTATGATTTTAATGGCGAAATAATGATCGACCTTGGATAGATTTGCCACGGATCATTAAGTGCCGTTTTATAGGCAAAAAAATTCCAGTCCGCCGTGGAATAATTTCAATCAACCGCGAAACTGTGTACGCACGTTTCTTGGAATGCCGTCTGATAAATGGGCGGCCATTTTTCTTCGATTGTTTACCGATGAAAATTTCGGAAAAACAGTGCAGTCATCACTATTTCAGTATTATTCAAAACAAATTTTTTACTTTGTTAATTAAGAAACTTCGAGTCTCCATTTTTGAAAAATTGAAACCCTTGATAGATTCATAATCAGTTTATAAACTCTATAAACTTCACATTAACGTGTTCAATAAAATTTAGCCTCGTATTCAAAATTATATTAAATAAGAAAAATAAACTACGACACTAATTCAATTACCATTGTAACAATTAAAAAGAATCCTGATTAGGTTTCGATCCTGGTGATATTCAAAGACCGTATTCGTGTCGCGAATGAACAAAGGAAGTTTCATTGTCCATTGCAGAATCATCGATAAATCACTCAATTCATCTACACTCTCCGATCGTAAAATGTCCAGAGTGTCGGAACAAAGAAATGAAATTAACACAGAAATAAAATCGAATGCAGCTGCACAGGTCAGATGATTCAGGTTAATTATCCGAGTCATCGCGCCAAAGTATCGATCCACAGGTGCCATTTTTTCCCCGCGATCAACGGGACAATTTTTCTGAATCTGTTTACGGGATAATCAAGTGACCGATGGTGCAACGATTGGAGTCATCGGTCATCTATCCGTTCCACTGGCAAAGTACTTGGCCCACTTGGCGATATGTCGTCAAAGGGATTACTACACGTTTTCTCTAAACCGTGCCAACCGCTTTGCTCGCTTGGAAAATCGAACTGGGTCTCGAGCCATTCATGAAAACCACCTCGTAAAGAATTTGAATGACAGCCTGAGTCTGCTCTTTGCAATCGGCTGCAAAACATCGTGACATTTCTAACGAACGACTTAATGATCCTCGGCAATCGCTATTCGCGATGCATGTGGAATGCCACGTACCCCAATCAATTTTCTTTTTTTATTTAAACACTGTATAATTTTTCTTACATAATGTTTCTCGTTCTTCTACTCAAAATTATTATTAAGTTTTATTTTTAAGATATTCAAGATTTGATAAGAAATTTTTAAATTATAAGATTAGTTGTTAAATTAAAGACTCGATAATAAATTCGTTTAATAATTCATCTTGATAACAAATTCGTTTAATAATTCATCTTAAAATCATGTAAATAATGTTAAAGATATTAAAGACTAATTTTCTGATATAATTTATTGTTTTACATATATAAAATTTAAATAAGTTACTCTATCAAAGTGACTGATGCAAGCTTAATTATTTGACTGAGTGAAAATTACCGGAAATATGTGAATAATAATATAATCAATAAAACGTTCTCCAGCAAATACTTGCCACGTTTAATAACAATTAATACAACTTTTAAACATGCATCTCGTGTTAAATTCTCGTCCATAACTCGAACATCCATTTTGTTTAACAATTCCACGAACGTCTCGATTGTCCAGCGTTTATTTTCTCCTCCATTGCGATCTCTTTGAAGGTTATTCACTCGTGCGTGATCTTCTTTGTGATCGACAGACGCTTTGTCTCTGATCTGTCCGGATCTACTAATTTCCGACCTCGCAACGACAGATAAAGGTGTGAGAAAATTAATTTCCGTGTCTTTGCTTCGTTATCGAATCTTACTGGCCAGTCTCTGAGAACTAGATAAGCTTCGCAGGATCAGAATCGGACAGGATATCCGCCATTTACAGTGTCAAAAGATGCGTGACTCTGCGAGACAAAATGGCGGACGGGGCAAACGTTTAACCCTCATAATTTTATACTTTTTAATCTTGTATTGTAAATTTTGTATGTACTCTCTATTCTTGTATTCTAAATTTTATATACACTCTTTATTCTAAATTTTATATTATTTTAAATATTCACAGTGTCACTTAAATTAGATAAATGATGGAAAACATATCCGAGGGACTTTTATATTAATTTAGAATCTTTATTTACTAACATTAGAACTGCCTACCAGTCAAAATAACTTGTTTCGAGTTCCATATTTCATATCACAAAATTTTGTCCTACTTTAAAATGTCTCCTAATTTTGTTGAGAGGAAGAATTTAGTTGATGTTTCAATATTTACTTATTTATTTTTAATTTAACAGTAAGTTAAAGAGCCATCAATTTTTCTTAATTTTAATCGCAATGAGTTTAGATATTTAACTTGAGATATGATTCTATACATTAAACTATACACTACAAAATAAAAATACACTGTACATTAAGTACGTAATAAATTTCGTAAATTCCGATATACATTTTTCACTTAAAATTTGAACATCCAATTTTAAAAATTAAAATCCCGTCAACGTTTATTAATTCTACGACCCGATTTCTAATATAGAAGAATAATAACAATTTCTCGTTAAATACATCGTTTATTTAATGTGTTTAGAACGGATATCCTGCAAGAAGGAGATCCCTGGTGGACGATGCTCGTTTCGAGTCATTGGTGGTGAAACAAACCAAGCAGAGCGTGCTGGAGGAAGCTCGTCAACGAGCGAATGGTAAGTTATTATTCATTTCTTTCTCATTTTAATGCAATTATCTATTCTATTTTTATATTTCCTATTTACGTAACGTTGCTGTTGTTCGCATGACTTTGTCTTGTACGTGTTGGTTCTCGAAATAGCTTTTAAACTGTGTCATTCGAACAGACGTTGTTAACGTAACTCGATTGCAAAGTATTCAACAATATGTAATTACGTGTATCATCGATGTTGCATGATAATCTTGTTTGCCGTTAGACCCGATAGCTGATCAGGATCACACAGATACGGAACGTTATGCTTCGTCTAGCGACGACGAACAGGCGGAAACTTTAGCTTGCGCTGCTAAAGACGGAGGTTTGTATTTATGAAAATTTTTATTTTCTTCTCTGGATTCTCTTAACTCTTTGTTGCATCGTGCAAATATTCTACGTATATGCTTATATTTTACCAAACATAAATTGCAAAACTGTCGAAAATATTTCTTGTTTGTGATTTCCTGTTTGACACAATTTTCTGTTCTGTCTTTTTAAAATATTGCAAAGGGACATTGTAATTTTTCTTCAAATTAATTTTTTAGTCTGGAATTATTTATTTTTATTATTGTTACTCGTAAGAATTTAATATTTATTATTATTTGTAAGAAAAGTACAAGAAAACGATACAACAAAGAATTATCGTTACAATTTAGTTATTTAGTACAATTTTTAGAGTAAATTTTAGAGTACTTAAAACTCTTATTAAATTTTGTTAGGTTGTGTTTACATTAAACTAGTTCAATTTTTAAAGAAATTATCAATATTCCTGTTTCATTATTAAATTATTAAAAATTGCACGATAACTGAAGTCCAGAGGTTATGCAAGTATTAAAGAGATGTTAGATGTCTTTTGCATGAGCATGCGATTATGTTTGACTTGCAGAAGCTAAAGCGGTTGAGTCTTCATCGGAAAGCGATGGCAAGCCTGATGAGGATTATGATGGTAAGTTATGCTTTTAATTGTCAAAATAAAATTAAAATATCAGAAGACTACATTCAGAAAAACTTTTTAACACCGTTTTCACAAAATTTTCTAGCAACCTCAAAAAATAGATTCCGCGATTAAACCCCGACTCAAAAATGAAAGATCTAAAAGTGTCAAAGCAAGTGAGGTGCGCAAAATGAATTAAATTGAGAGTGAAACAGCAGTCATTGTAGAGGTTACCTAACCAAAGAGACTCGAAGTTCTTTTCCCGCCACTTGGCAGAATTACGGACCTCTTTCCACCTTTTATCCGACCGTTCTTGTCCTTTTTTCGAATCCCCTTTGTGCATTTAGAATCGTATTAGCCGAGGACTCCTGAAACGTTTCCACGTGGCTCCGCGATAAATGTATAACTCCGTTATTTTCTCCTTTTCTCGCTTTCCTCCATCTTTGCCCGCGGCACGTTCGCGGTGCGACAGTAAGAGCTACTTTATTCTGTCCTTATTTCCTCCCTTGCCACTATAAAACTGGCCGACACATTCCGTGGAAATGGACTTTGAATTGCTCGATTATTACCGTCCACGGAAATCACTTAGCGATATAACGCGTGGAAAAGGTCCGAGTTCGTGATCTGAGAGTTCGTATTCTACCCGTGATCCTTAGAGAATACTTAAAAAATTCAGAATTTATTGTTTGCATTTGAAAATTAAGGGATGTAGGGATTTAAAAATTTGAAGACAGAAAGGAAGTCAAATAATTCTGTGTTATTGCAAACTTATACATCCAAAGTCACCTGAGGTTATCCACATATGGCTGTCTCTGCTGCAGCACCTCACAGACATAAAGACTAAAACACTATCAAAGCAATTACATATCAAACCATTTAAAGAGACCTCTGAAGACCATTTTCTACTTTCAGACGCGGGACTAACCGAGGAGGAAGTGGTGCTAGCAAAGACCATATCCGAGTGTCCCGACAGCGAGCACGCGATTCAGAAAGCGGCGCTGGTTCTGCGTCTCCGCGAGGGTATCAGTTCCTTAGCTCGAATCCTGAAGACGATCGAGAACTTCAAAGGAACGGTGACCCACGTGGAGTCCCGTCTCTCCCGCAAGGAAGGTCTGCAGTTCGAGGTGTTGGTAAAAGTCGACATGACCAGGCAGGGTTTGCTGCAGCTGATCAGGAACCTGCGTCAAAGCGCCGCTCTGGATGGCGTCACTCTGCTCGCCGACAACTCCGTCAGCATCAAAGATCCTTGGTTCCCTCGCCACGCGTCCGAGCTGGATCACTGCAACCACCTGATGACCAAATACGAGCCCGACCTCGACATGAATCATCCCGGTTTCGCCGACAAGGAGTACAGGGCCCGCAGGAAGATCATCGCGGAGATCGCTTTTGCGTATAAATATGGTGATCCCATACCGAGCATTCCTTACACCGAGACGGAGAACGAGACCTGGCGACGCGTGTTCAACACGGTCGTCGATTTGGTGCCAAAACACGCTTGCGTTGAATACCAGAGAGTATTTAGGAAACTGCAGGCGGAGAAGATCTTCGAGGCTCATCGCATTCCTCAGCTCCAGGAAGTTAGCGATTTCTTGAAAAAGAACACTGGATTCACTTTGCGTCCGGCTGCTGGGTTGCTCACGGCTAGGGACTTTCTGTCCAGCCTTGCTTTCAGGGTGTTCCAGAGCACCCAGTACGTTCGTCACATCAACAGCCCCTACCACACGCCGGAACCGTAAGTGCATTTTATTATTTATTCATATTAATATTGCGTATTGTTTAATCGTTGGTGGAAGACGATTTTGAAACATTCTGGTTAAAAAGTTTGATATTTCTGCATTATTAATTGTTACTATTATCCATTTTACTTTATATTCATATGTACATGATATATTCTCTTATATTCTCTCTTTAGTTTATACATATGAGGTATTTGATATGATCATATGTGTATGATGTATATCCTCATATTATCTCTTTACTTTATACATATGATGTATATGATGTATTCTCTTATATTCTCTCTTTACTTTACACATATGATGTACATGATATGATCATATGATGTACATGATATGATCATATGTGTATGATGTATTCTCTTATATTCTCTCTTTACTTTACACATATGATGTACATGATGTGACCATATGTGTATGATGTATTACAAATACTCTCCCAATTGACAAAATCCTTGCACATAACAAGTACCTTCGATTTTCTGTAAATATCACATACAATTTAATAAATATAAAAATATCCAAATGTAGAAAATATAGTAGACGTGTTAGCAGTTACAGTGGATATAAAATGCCAAGTGATCTTTAAACTCCGCAATAGTGAAAGTGTTGAGTCAACTAAATGATGATCTTGAGGATTTAATAGTCTTTTTTATCCGCGATGAATGTATGTCGAGACGAGATCTGTATCGTACGATTCGATGCAGGACAATCGATCGACTGGGTTATGACGAGAGGGTTACACAGAGAACGATAATAATAGAATTACCACGCCTCTCTAAGCTCGTAATGGAGCTCTAATTGGCTTTTAACGATGCGATGGCGTTGATAACTTAGTTTCCAGGGATACTCGTTTCTAAGTACCTTCTCCGTGAAATTTTCGATTTCAATGAAAGCATGAACTTGTTGATTATCCAAGAATATATTCCGTCTTGTATCAAAATTTGCACATATTAATGTTATTAAAATGCCAATTTAAAAAATCCTGGATCTATTTTATAATTCTAAATACTAATTCCTGTCGAATCATCAGAATATCTACACATATTTCTACGAGAACGGTATCAGCATGCAATTTTAGATAACGAAATTATGTCGTTATTAACGCAGAGATGAAAGAGCCCCTAATTCAACCCTCGCCCCCGTTTACGCTTTCATCCCCTTCCGTTAAATTGCCTCCACTCAGAGCTAATTAAGGACTATGCTTATTACCAATGATATTAAAGCGTTCAATCAAAGACTTCCTTCTGTTCATTTATCTTTGCAATTATGTATTTAATTTTGTCTCCCTTCAATTTCCAGAGATTGCATCCACGAGCTTCTGGGTCACATGCCGTTATTGGCCGACCCGAGCTTCGCTCAATTCTCTCAAGAAATCGGTTTAGCATCTCTGGGAGCTTCAGACGAGGAGATCGAAAAATTGTCCACCATTTATTGGTTCACCGTCGAGTTCGGACTCTGCAAGGAGGGTCAAGAGATCAAAGCCTATGGCGCCGGACTTTTGTCCGCTTATGGAGAACTGCTTCACGCTGTCAGCGATAAATGCGAGCACCGACCTTTCGAGCCATCCATCACTGCCGTTCAGAAATATCAGGATCAAGAGTACCAACCGATCTACTACGTTGCGGAAAGCTTCGAAGATGCTAAGGAGAAGTTCCGTCGCTGGGTATGTATCAATTCTAGAGATTTCAATGCTGGGTAGACGGGGAACTACTAGGCGAAGTTGTGTGCTTATATGGATATTTTGGAGATTTATCGATGTTTTGGTAGTAGTTGGACAATAGGCAATTTTTTAATTGAATACTTTGATAATAAAGGAGTTAGGTTTCGAAATTTGGACTTTTGGTCTGCCACATTTTCAAATTTTAAATTTCATAAAATTCAATAAGGAAGGTTGTCAAGTTTCAAAATTTGGACTTTTGGTCTGCTACTTTTTCAAATTTAAAATTTCATAAAATTCAATATGGAAGGTTGTCAAGTTGCAAAATTTGGACTTTTGGTCTGCTACTTTTTCAAATTTTAAATTTCATAAAATTCGATAAGGAAGGTTGTCAAGTTTCAAAATTTGGACTTTTGGTCTGCTACTTTTTCAAATTTTAAGTTTCATATTTTTAACTTATTAGTTTTTCAAGTTGCAAGCTTTCAATTTAGTATTTTTTCAAGTTTCAAATATTAATTTAAATAATTAAGATGTCATAGTCCAAAATAATCGAAGGTATTATAAGATCATATATATGAAGATATAGTCCAAAATAGTTGAATTGATACTATTTCTCTGTTATTAATTACTACTATTGTCTATTTTACTTTATACATCACATGTATGTATATGATATCATATGTGAATGATGTATTCTCTTATATTCTCTCTTTAGTTTGTACATATGATGTACATGATATGATCATATGTGTATGATGTATTCTCTTATATTCTCTCTTTAGTTTATACATATGATGTGTATGACATGATCATATGTGTATGATGTATTCTCTTATATTCTCTCATTACTTCACACATATGTTGCACATGATATGATCATATGTGTATGTTGTATTGTCTTATATTCTCTCATTACTTCACACATATGTTGCACATGATATGATCATATGTGTATGATGTATTCTCTTATATCCCCTCTATACTTCACACATATGATGCACATGATATGATCATATGTGTATGTTGTATTCTCTTATATTCTCTCATTACTTCATACATATGATCCACATGATATGATCATATGTGTATGATGTATTCTCTTATATCCTCCCTATACTTTACACATATGATGCACATGATATGATCATATGTGTATGCTGTATTCTCTTATATTCTCTCATTACTTCACACATATGATGCATATGATATCATCATATGTGTATGCTGTATTCCCTTATATTCTCTCATTGCTTCACACATATGATGCACATGATGTCATCATATGTGTATGACGTATTCTCTCAGCCTAAAACAATTGAAGGACTATAAGATCATAGATACGAGGATTTCATAGTGAAAAATAAAATAAAAGCACGAATGAAGTGAAATTTCTAACAAATATCGTTCGATTTCAGGTGGCCACCATGAGCAGACCCTTCGAGGTGAGATACAATCCGCACACGCAACGCGTAGAGGTCCTCGACAGTGTGGACAGGTTGGAGAGTCTGGTGTCGCAGTTGAACACGGAGATGACCCACCTGACGAACGCCCTGGACAAAATCAAGAGGTCCTTCGCGTAAAGACGAGGAAAATCCTCGTGACACGGTTACTTCCGCGAATCAGTGAGCTTCGCTCGAATCCCCGACGTTCTCTCCTCTTCGAAGCTGTGTGTTCTACGTAGCGTATTCGACTCGATCGAAAGAGCGATTTAGAGAAAGGCTATATAAAGGATAACGTTTTTTTTGTCTGAAAACGATGTCCATTCGGTGGTTAAATGTCACGTCATCTCCATCGTCGAATCGTCCTCACTCTGTGTATAAGACCGCTCATTCGCGTGTAACAGCGCGCGTATTCCAAAGCGGATTCGTCGTTTGTGGACCGAATTTGATCGTTCGCCGTACGCGGACACTATCGATGTATTAAATAAGTATTATTTATTCAATTTGCGTTCCCGTCCACGCTCTTTTTTCAAAATATTTATTGGCGGTTCTTCGACTCGGATCCGAAAACGCTTTGAGCGTACGTTGCACGCGTCCTAGTGTATTTTATTTGATCGTATTACATCTTATTATTATTGTATTATTACCGTGTTAATTGTAGAGTATAGTTGTGTTTGAAGTAGCTTCACGTAGCCAAACGAAAGTATCCACCGCGATAACAAGTGATAGCGTGTCGTCCTTTCTTAGATCAATTATGACGACTAGTATTAAAACGTAGCTATTCTTTTTCTTCTCGATAACCATTAACGAAACTGATTCTTGGGAGATGCGCTTGTTCCACGAACGTCAACATGATCAAATTTATCATAGGAATGATCAGATTTTTGAGGAACGTGATCGAATTCGCGACAGAGGTGGTCGAATTCGCGACAGAGTTGATCGAATTCTCCACGGAATTCATCGAATTTGTGACGAAGATTATGAAACTTATGACAAACGTGATTAAAGATCAGATTTGTGACGAAGATGATCATATATGTTCGAGTTTGGATGATCGAATCGGTTAGAAAAAGATGCTCAATTTTGTGATAAAGATGATCATGTTTACGATAAGTATGATCAGATTTGTGAGTAAGATGATCAAACCTGATCAAATTTGTGACTGAGATAATGAAAGGTGATCTAACTTCTGACAAAGATGATCGATGATCAAAGGTGATCAAATTTGTAACTGAGATGATCGAAGGTGACCAAACTTGTGACAAAGATGATCAAAGGTGATCAAACTTGTGACAAAGATGATCAAAGGTGATCAAACTTGTGACAAAAATGATCAAAGGTGATCAGACTTGTGACAAAAATGATCAAAGATCTAGTTTACAATAAAAATGATGAAATTTGTGACTGAGATGATGAAAGTTGATCAAATTTGTAGCAAAGATGATCAAAGATGATTAAAAGCATGAAATGTATGAAACATGAAGAGAATAGTTTGAAGAACAGAGTATTGACGTTGTTTCCTGAGAATTTAGATATAGTATTGATGCAAATAACTTCGATAACGAAGTCACGAATCAATGTTAGGTATGTTAGAGACGCACCGTTTAGCGTGTAGTGCGAGTCCTTTGCTTGTGCACCCTGCACCAATTGTTTACCCTGTTGCTAACTCGTACCAAATACTTTGTCTCCCGTTCGAATGCGTACGAAAATGGCGCGCTAGATTTCCTTTGTATTATATTGTAAAGTACTCAGAGCATAATAAAAACCTAAGATATGAATCTTATATACTGTGTTCGTTTATCTTCATTCACTCCAATTTCTTTTTATTTTATTTGATGCTTGTTGTGGATCATGTTAGTTTATTAGATACTTGTTATGGATCATGTTATTTTATTAGATACTTGTTATGGATCAACATCGTAAACTTAGTAGGATTAAATGGACAAGTCGAGAGTTTAAAGTCAACAAGTTGAGAGAGGTTGATAGTTAATTATGATTAAGTGCAAATTGAAATTGAGAATATTGTTTTGTCTATAATTAAAGATAATGAGCAATTGTATGTTAGTGTTGATACTATAGATAAGAGTCTTTAGTAAATTTTGTATTACACTGTACTCTATAATTTCAACATTTGAAAACTTGAAAATTTATGAACATGAAAATTTATTAATATGAAGATTTCCAAATACGGAAATTGAAAACATAACTTTGAACAATCTTGAACTTTTCTCAGTTTGGAAACTTAGATGTTTATGAAATTCTAAATTGGAGAACCTGGAGATTTGAAAATTTGTAAGTTGAAAATTTGAAAATGTAAAAAGTTGAAAAATTGAAAAATTGCAAATTTTAAAATCTTAAAAATTACAGCTGTAAAATTTCCTAAACTTCTACAATTCACATTAATTCTTAAATTTAAAAACGTTTGACTTCGACAATTTCACTGTCTCCTGCAACGCCATCTTTAATCTTCAACTGCCTACTACCATAATCAATCGAAAGTTTGACAATTAGAAAAAGAGTCTGTGGTAATTATAAACTATGAAACGGGGAATAAGGTTACTCTTACGGTTCGTTTTATCTAAATATCTATCTCCTTCATTTCGATCGTAAATTTTTCCATTTATTTTAAGAAGAATTCGTAGACTTCGCAAAAATTACATATTCATACATCGATACCAGTTGTGTATCTTTGACTACGATCTTGATATGTGGCAGTGTTAATTTTAGAAATACCAAAAAATTATTCCAACTATGCTGTTCGACGTAGGTTTTCTGTCTTTGTTCAATATACACGCGTCAAGTCGACACGGATTCCCGTATAACCTCGACCAGTAAAATTAGAACCTCTTAAAAAAATTGTATCCTTTTATTCTAATAAAAGATCGTAAAACTTATTTATGAATGAAATTTTGTGACTTAATGAAAACGTGGACAAAATTCAAAAGAAAAACAATAGCTTCCTTGTAAACTATAACTGACTGCTTCTGTAACAATGAAATTATGTTTGATAACTGACTGTTTATTTAATTGGAAAATGCAAATTTAATTGCGTTAATTCATTATTGTTTAATGTATTTGAAATTGGGTACTAAATTTGGTCTTGTTAAATTGAAGGTTAAAAGACAACTTTAATTAAAGGTTTTATTAATGAACAATTAATATTCAGTTTATTAAAACAATTTTCAATTAAAAATTGAATTCTTGATTCGATCTTGTGTAATTAATAATCATCTTTATTATAAATGTTAGTGATCATATTTATTATAAATCTTTCATCATATTTGATCATCTTTGTTACAAACTTGATTATCTTGATACAAATTCGAGTATCTTTGTTCATTCACAATTATCTTTGACCATCTTTGAGTATCATTGATCATCACTGAACATCTTTGATCATCTTTGATCATCTATGAACATCTTTGAGCATCTTTGAACATCTTTGAACATCTTTGATCATCATTGGTCATCTTTGAACATCTTTGAGCATCTTTGAACATCTTTGAACATCTTTGAACACGTTTGAACATCTTCGAACATCTTTGATCATCATTGGTCATCTTTGAACATCTTTGAGCATCTTTGAACATCTTTGAACATCTTTGAACATCTTTGAACATCTTTAATCATCTTTGAACATCTTTGAACATCTTTGAGCATCTTTGAACATCTTTGAACATCTTTAATCATCTTTGAACATCTTTGAACATCTTTAATCATCTTTGAACATCTTTGATTATCATTGGTCATCTTTGAACATCTTTGAGCATCTTTGAACATCTTTGATCATCATTGGTCATCTTTGAACATCTTTGAGCATATTTGAACATCTTTAATCATCTTTGAATACCTTTGAACACGTTTGAACATCTTTGAACATCTATGATCATCAATGGTCATCTTTGAACATCTTTAAGCATCTTTGAACATCTTTGAACATCTTTGAGCATCTTCAATCATCTTTGATCATCTTTGATCACCTCTAATCACCTTGAACGACGTTTGTTATAAATATAATCATCTTTGATCATCTTTAAATAAACTTGTTCATCTCTATCACAAATTCGAGCATCTTCAATCATCTCCGTCACAAAGGTCACCGTCAATCTTCATCCCAAACGTAAATTCGCAGAAAAATCTACATAAAACCGCCAACAAAAATAACCACGAAAACGATTACGTTCAAACGATCAGATTCCTGCGTATCCAATTTACCTTACCGTTACAACCGTTACTCGCGCAACACGAATCGAAGTGAAATTCGCAAACGTTATGATCGAAGATGAACTCCGTTGCCACCTTCCGTTTGCTGTGCTGCTACGAACATGACGATCCTCACGTAAGCATCAAAAAGCAACGGACGACGAACGGTTGTCCGGCTCGTTCGCCAGGAACATGAAATTCCTGCTGCCGGTTCTCATCGTGCACGTGTTACAGTGCGCGGCTGCGAAATCCTGGAACAGCGACAGTAAGTGAAAGCGTGTTGGCATCGGTGATATATGTAACTTCCGTCTCCGTTCGCCAGATTATCCCGAGGAGACGTTCAGCGTGTTCAGCTGGATCGGTTATCTGAAACGTTTGGCTATCATAGGGTTCATGCTAGTCGGTGTCGTTCTCTATTACGTCCCTGAATCACGACCACGTGAGTAAAAATTTGCGACTTTCACGATTGTCATGTAGTTCTTTCAAGCGAACTATTATCACTGTATACTGGTAGATAGGTAGATTTTATTGATGGTATTAATTGTAGAGATGTGTGAAGTTGAGTAGTTGATGGGTGTCTCAGGTGACACCATGTGTATGTGCAGTAGTATGTGAAGTAGATGGTTAGATTGGTAGATTTTATTGATGGTACTATTTGTAGAGATGTGTGAAATTGAGGAGTAGTTGATGGATGTCTTAGGTGACATCATGTGTATGTGTAGTAGTATGTGAAGTAGATGGTTAGAATTGTAGATTTTATTGATGGTATTAATTGTAGAGATGTGTGAAGTTGAGTAGTTGATGGGTGTCTCAGGTGACACCATATGTATGTGTAGTAGTATGTGAAGTAGATGGTTAGATTGGTAGATTGGTAGATTTTATCGATGGTATTAATTGTAGAGATGTGTGAAGTTGAGTAGTTGATGGGTGTCTCAGGTGACATCATGTGTATGTGCAGTAGTATGTGAAGTAGATGGTTAGATTGGTAGATTTTATTGATGGTACTATTTGTAGAGATGTGTGAAATTGAGGAGTAGTTGATGGATGTCTCAGGTGACATCATGTGTATGTGTAGTAGTATGTGAAGTAGTATGTAGGTGATGATTTTGAGGGGTTTTGTGTTGTTTTAGGGATTATTGGGGATGTTTGTTATTATTGATATGATAGTGCTGTTTGAGGTGTTGCTCTTGTGTCGTTTTAGGGATTATTGGGGATGTCTTTCTCTATGTAATGTCCATATATATAAATTGTAACTTGTGCAAATTTCCACGCTACTAAATTCTGAGGAATTCGAAATTTTTGAATCCTTAAATCTCTAAAACTTGAAGTTCCTAAATCTCTAAAACTTCAAGTCCCTAAATCTGTAAATTTCTAAATCCCTAAATCCTGAAACCCCTAAGTCTCCAAATCTGTAAATCGGTAAATCTCTAAATCCCTAAATCCACAAATCTCTCACTCTCCAAATTTCTAAATTCTTAAATCCTTAAATCCTTAAATTTCCAAATTCCCTAAGCCTCAAATTCTCAAGTCCTTAAATCCCTAAAACCTCAAACCCCTAAGTCTCCAAATTTGTAAATCTCTAAATCTCTAAATCTATAAATCCCTAAATCTCTAAATCTCTAAATCTCTGAATCTCTAAATCCTCAAACCCCTAAATCTCCAAATCTCTAAATCCCTATATCTCTAAATCCCTAAATCCTCAAACCGCTAAATCTCTAAATCCCTATATCCCTAAATCCCTAAATTTTCAAGTCCCCAAATCATGAAATCCCAAAATATCTAAAAATCCCCAAATTCTGATCAATATATGTTTTTTTTACAAATATGTCCGTGACAGACGCTCGTAGAATTTGCCACGCACTGATCGACATCACGGCGAACATTCTGAAGTCCGTGTTGAGCACAGCTGAGGATGATCAAATGTACGAGAAGATCAGATCAAAATGTCATCGCATTCGATACGACAGAAATTTGGCTGCTCAGAAACGCGTGTCGAAAGGGATCGCGATTGACGAGGAAGATTTTGGGTACGTTCACAGAAGTCAGGGAAAGAGGGCGAACATGTTCGTCGACGGTGATGGAGTACCCATAGGGTCAGTTGATCAAGTTAGACATACGTGATCAATTTTGTTAATTATAATCTGAGAATTATAAAAAGCAATATACATGGTTTGTCCGGAAAGTAATGCAATTAGGTACGTAAAAAAAAATGTATTTATGTTATTGATATAAATCTTTAAAATTTTTCAAAGTACTTCTCTTGAGCTTCAACGCACTTTTGCCAGCGACTTTTCCATGCACGGTACGCATCCTGGAAAGAGTTAATGGGGACCTCGTTTAATGCCTTCGTCACGGCGGTTTGAATCGCTTCTATGGTTCCAAAATGGAGTCCTTTAAGGGCAGACTTGATCTTCGGGAATAGAAAAAAATCTGCTGGAACTATGTAAGGACTGTAAGGGGGCTGTGGTAACGTTATCAAGCTGTGCTTGGCTAGAAATTCTTGAACGCGCAGAGCGGTATTGCTGGGAGCGTTGTCGTGGTGCAGCTGCCACGTAGCGTACTGGCGATCTCTTTTCGAGTACAATGTTGTGCACAGTTGTTTGCGATATGTTGAGAGTCTCTGCGATCATTCGAACACTCAGTCGTCGATCACTCTTAAGAAGTTCATGGACACGGGAAACATTTTCGTCAATAGTGATGCTTGTCGGCCGTCCAGAGCAGAAGTCATCCTCCACGTTTTCCCGACCGATTTTGAACAACTTTAACGATCTGGAAACTTGAGAATAGGAAAAAGCAGAGTCCCCGTATGCCGCCTTAATCATTTGGTTCGTTTCGGCGAGGCTTTTATTCAGCTTAGCGCAGAATTTAATCGCATAACGTTGTTCGATATTTTTCTCCATTACGCGTCGTGACACGAGCACAGATAATAGGTTTACGTTTCCTGCGATTCTGACCATTTCGGAGCGCGGATCAGGTTGAGGTTGCAAAGATATGAAGATAAGAGTCCCCTCCACATATTCCAATAAGTCCGAACATGTTCGGACCAGGAAAAATGGCGGAAATGAATAAATTGCATTACTTTCTGGGCAGACCATGTATATCGGATAATGTAAAATATGTTAGTGAAGAGGGAAGCGTTTGTTTGATTATTTACATTTACCTTTGTTTGATTATTATTGGCGACCACTTAATATCTGTTAGAATCGTTCATATTTATTCGTTGTTTGTTCGCTAGATCAACTAAATATTGGCACGTTTTAAAATCGTAGATATTTATTTTTTAGAATATTACTTTGTTATTTATTTATTAGATCAAAGAAGCACGTTTTAAAGTCATAAATATTTATTTATTACAATATTATTTGATATTTGTATGTTAAACCAAATGTGCTGCATTTTAGTAACTATACAAGCACTACACTAGTTACTAGTGTGGTCACAAGTGTCACTATTTGTTCTTAAGAAAAGATTTGCATGTTGTTATCAAATTTATGGATTTCTTGTTTTGAACTTGTATGGTATTAGTTTGATATTCAATGTTTGACAGAGGCAGAGAAAAGAAGAAAATAAGCGCAAAACAGAGCAAGGAGCATCGACAGTCTCGTCAACGTCTACGAAGCAGCATCGTTAAAGATATTTCCGGTGATCCTTCAACGGAGGCTGTGAAACCGGTGTACTTTTATTCGGACAAATTGGAGGACCTACAAAAATATTTTGGGAGTGACTTGTACAATGGAAAGCGACTGAGTGATGCCACGCTTGAAAATTATGCACTTTTGATTAGGTATGAATATGGATTTGGGAATTTTAGAATTTTTAGGAATTTTTAGGAGTTTTAGGAATTTAGGGAGTTAGGGAGTTGGGGACGTGAAGATTTGGAAGCTTGAAGATTTGGGAATTTAGGGGTTTGGGAATACAAAGATTGCGAACTTTCGAGATTTAGGGATTTAGGGAGTTAGGGAGTTGGGACGTGAAGATTTAGGAGTTTGAAGATTTGGGAATTTTTGAGTTTTGGGACTATGAAGAATGCGAAGTTTCGAGATATAGGGATTTAGGGAGTTGGGAATTTGGAAGTTGACGAATTTGGTAATTCGAAAAATTAGAAGTTGGTAATTTCCGAATTTGGAGATCTGAGTATTTGATAATTTGGTCATGTGGTAATTTAGTAATATAATAATTTGGTAATTTGCCAATTTGAAAATTTGAAAACTTGAAAACTCGGTAACTTAGAAATCCAATAACGAGATTTGTAAATGGAAAACTAGAAATTTTAAAAATTCCAAATTTAGGAACATGCAAACTTGTAAAATGGTGAACGTTAAAAATTTGAAAGTTTGAGGCTTAAAATCCGATAATTAAAATTTGTCTGATTTGATCGTTACAGTGGCAATCCACGACAAATGGCAATGTTAGACGACAAATGCGTAAAAGACGATGTTATCATTGTTCAGGATCCTCATATGAAATTGGAATACAAAGAATGTGGAACTTCGACCGAAAAATTGTCGTGCATAGCTGAAATATCAGGCTCGGAACTAGAAGGACCTACTAGAGATTACAACAATGCAACAGAAATGGTAACATCAGATAAACAAACTATAAAATTGAATAACATGGAATGTTAAAATAATCACCTTACTAAGGTGTATTAGATTTATTTTTATATTTCATTAATTTCAGTATTATCTGCGCTCTATTTCAAAAGAGTGCAAGTAGTGGTATTTAACAGTGAGATGCAGAACTATAGGAATCAAAAATTGCATTTTTTTTGTAAAACAATACATTTTTTCGAAAATTGAACGTGTGGCGCCATCTCTCCGGCGAACAGGGTGAACTACACACTTTTGAAACTGTAGTTTCATTAGTTCTCGCTTTCTACCGCTAGATGGCGACACATGACACGGAAACCGTAATTAACGAATTTTAAAAACGAATTATTTAAAATTGATAATGATTTGATAAAGTTAAAACATTCCATAGTCAATTAGACTTGTACTCCGATGTAATTTGATGCATATTGAAGTTAATTAAGCCAATAAACTCAGTATTAATTCAATTTTTTCGAAAATGTAACAGGTGGCGCCATCTCTCCGGCGAACAGGGTGAACTACACACTTTTGAAACTGTAGTATCATTAGTTCTTACTTTCTACCGTTAGATGGCGCAAAGTGCATCGTTTTCGATTAAATTTAATTAATATTGATTTTATAAGCTTAATTGACTATAATATGAATCGAACTACATCGCAGTGGATGCCCAATTAACTTGAAAATGTTTTGATTTTACCAAATTGTTATCAATTTTGAACCAATCTTAGGATAATCCTAATTAGCCTATGGGTTTCTGTCTTATGTGTCGCCATCTAGTGTTAGAAGATGAGAACTAACGAAACCACAGTTTCAAAAGTGAGTAATTCACCCTATTCGCCGGAGAGATGGCGCCACCCGTTCAATTTTCAAATTTATTGATTTTATTGGCCTAATTGACTTTATTATGCATTAAATTACATCAGAATGCAAGATTAATTATCTTCAGAATGTTTCGACTTTACCAAACTTATAATATATACTTACGGCTGTACTTCCGAAAACCTCCATGCTCCAAATTGACTGAAATTTTGGGAATGGGTTTCTTTTTAATAAAAATGATGATTCCGAGAAGGATTTTTAGCGACTCGAAAAGAAATTTTGTATCATTTGGGTATCACTCCCTATTTTATTGGCGAAGTATTTGCATCTACTGTTATCTACGCGGTCTACAATGGCCACCTTAATAATTAACCTAACCTCACCTAACCTAACCTTACCTAATTATACATAGAGTACTACTCTAAATACATTGATACCTTTAGGTGTCACTCCCTACTTTACCGACGCAATTATTACCGACAGGAATACTTGAGGCAAATTTGAAGGCGATTCTGATGCTATGAAATCTGCTATTTTCTATTCTTTTTAAAAGGTATCAATGTATCAAGAGTAGTACTATATGTATAATTAGATAAGGTTAGATTAGGTTAACTATTGAGGTGGCCATTGTAGAACGCGTAGATAACAGTAGACGCAAATACTACGCCGGTAAAATAGGGAGTGTCTCCCAAATGATAACAAATTTGTTCTCAAGTCACCAAAAATCCTTCTCGGAATTTTTATTGAAAAGAAACCCATTCCCTAAAGTTCAGTCAATTTGGAGCATGAAGGTTTTCGGAAGTTTAGCCCAACTTTCTTTGTCTGCTTTTATACTGTGGCTGTATCAGTTCTGACTGACGCACCTGACAAATTAACCCCTTACCGTACTTTGACTCGTGACGCACTTACAGCTGAAATGTGACAAAGCTTACTCAAATTTTGAATACTCTTCAACTTGAAGTTTAGGTCCAACTATAAGTTGCATTATCAAGGATCCCTGAATATAAAATACAACGTTTTAATTTTCTTTGTTCGTTTTAATGGTATAGCCCTGATTAGTCTTGACTAACGCATCTGATAAATAAATGGCACGGGAAAGGGTTAATCATAGACCAAGGGGTTAAAATAATTGTGCCTCACTTTTATGCTATTCCAGGCAATGGAATCGTACGTTAAGGACGTTGAATTGAGTTCGATACCCGAAGGAGATTCTAAATATTCCGTTAGTAAACCATTTTACCAAAGTCAGTATCAATGTGGAGGCGAATGTTGCGGCAACGTATGTTGCGCACCTTCGGTCGAGTTAAATAGAGACATTCTCGCTTCTTCACCCGACACAAAGAATGTACTAAAGTAATTAACTACTATCGAATTGATAAAACCTCTAACAATATTAATATTATAAATCTTTGGAAATTTGTTCGTTACAGGTCTCGAAGCACGATGAGCTCAAAGCTGCACAAAATGAAAGAAGAGAGCAACGAAAACTTGCGTCCCACAAGTTACACCAAGTACAATCACGAAGATGGTCGTTTTATGAAGTCGAATAGTTTGAATAATCGCAAAGTAGACTTTCGAACGGAGAACAAAGATCATTTTCATGAGGTGATTCAAGCTTGAACATCTTTTATTTAACCTTGAACTGTTGTCAAGGTCACTTGTTTATTTAAATGAAAAATTTGTAATAATTTTATTATTTTTATTGTTCACGGTTCTTCGAAATTATTTAGTACCTTCAGAAACAAAATTGTCTTATTTTATTTTTATTAAGTATTTCTATTTTTAGCAAACAATTTTATTTTATCAATAATCTCAGAGGACAAATTGAGGGACAATTTAAAAATATCTTCAGACTCGTTAAATCTAAAAATAAGATAAAAATTATTTCTAATAATTTAAATTATACTTACTTATATTATATACTTATATTTAAATGAAAATTATACTTACCGCAAGTGTGAAGAAAATGGACATCGATACGAAAACACGTGCAGAAGACAGAAGTCGATCAGTAATTCGTCGAAAGATTTTGAGTGTAATGACGTTTCTTATTTTACCGATCGAAGTGGAGAAGCCGACGACGAATTTTCTCATCATGGAGAACGAATTACTATGAAACATGATCTTGACGAGAAACCTCAGAGAGAGAATTATTTGGACATCAAAAGGTCGGAGGATTCCATCTTTGATCACGTTTGCGACGATTTTGGCACTGAACCTATCTTGAAAAGTAAGTTTTTGTAAATGAAAAGTGATTTTTTTAAAGAAAATTACTACCTGTAATATACTGATTGGAAAAAGTTAAGAAACAAGTACTTTGTTTATTTTAATGTGTTAAGTGTAAAAAATAAATGCTCCTTTTATTTTAGTCTTTTAAATGCAAAAAGAAAATGTTCTTTTTATTTCAGTCAGTTAAGTACAAAAAGCAAATGTTTTTTTTTTCGTCTATTAAATTGCAAACGAACAAATGCTTTTTTTATTTCAGTCAGTTAATTACAAAAAGCAAATATTTTCTTTTATTCTCGTCTATTAAATGCAAAAAAGAAATGTTTTTTTATTTTAGTCAGTCAAGTGCAGAAAATAAATGCTTTTTTTATTTTAGTTCATTAAGTGGGTGTTCTATGTTTGGTTTATGTATATCAAGGCTATTAGATATTCATATCAAGCTACATAATAATTAACTAGTGTAATGAAATTATGTGACTGATTCAGACCGAGTGAAACCTGCATTACTGCGAGCAGTAAATTGGATATTCGGTGGTTGTCCAGAGGCGTCGAAGTGCACCAAAGTCGGAAAGGAAGAGAACCATGAAGTCATCGACGAGTGGCTCCACTAATTACCAACCTATTCATTGTCTCACACTCGAACCGTCGGTAAAATAAGAACTCTACTATATCGAATCTCTCTCACAAATTGTCACATCGTATCAAAATCATTTCCATCAATTTTCACCACTGTTGCTATTTGGAATAAATAATGGAAGTCTCGTACTTAACCGCTCGTTTATTGACCAACAAATAAGTGAACACTCCATCGGTTATGTTTATTATGATAATCAATCGTCTTTTGATGTAAATGTGGTACATAAAGCAGTGCATTATTTTGTCAAATATTATTGAATAGGAATATGAAAGATTAATTTAAGAATATGAAATAATGATTTGACAGATTAATTTAGAAATGTGAAACTATAATCTGAACGATTGAGGAATTCGAAAATGCAATTTGATAGATTTTCACCACGGAGATTGCTATTTGGTATAAAAAATGAAAGTCTCGTACTTAACCGCTCGTTTATTGTCCGACAAATAAGTGAACACCCTATCGGTTATGCTTATTATGATAGCTAATCGTTATCTTTTGATGTAAATGTGGTACATAAAGCAGTGCATTATTTTGTCAAATATTATTGAATAGGAATATGAAAGATTAATTTAAGAATATGAAATAATGATTTGACAGATTAATTTCGAAATATGAAACTATAATTTGAACAATTAATTCAGGAATATGAAACTGTAATTTGCTAGATTAATTCAAGAATTCGATACTGTAATTTGAAAGATTAATTTAGAAATGTGAAACTATAATTTGATAGATTAATTTAGAAATGTGAAACTATAATTTGTAAGATTAATTTAGGAACGTGAAACTATAATTTGGAAGATTAATCGAAGAACGCGAAACTATAATTTGAAAGATTAATTTAGGAATTTGAAACTGTAATTCGAAAGATTAATTTAGGAATCTGAAACTATAATTTGAAAGATCAATTTAGGAATGTGGAGCTATAATTTGAGACGTGGATTTAAGAAAATAGGAAATAGTTTAGGGATATAGTGGCCTGAGAAAATAAGGATCTAGGGATATAGGGGTCTATAAATCTTGTTGAAATTATCGTTAGTGATATAGAAGTTTGAGAGCCTAGTGATCTGAAGTTATAGGAATCTGGGTATATTTGCATCTGGGGATATAGAAATTTATTTATATTGGGATTTGGAGATATAGTGATGTAGAAATCAATGAATCTGATCTAGGGATACAGTGGTCAGGAAATCTAAGGATCTAGGGATATAGTAGGCTAGAGATCTAAGGCTCTAGGGATATCGAAGCCTGGAAGTCAAGGAATCTAGGGATATATGAATCTTGGTAAATAGGTCTTTAGTTGTAAAGAAATTTTTGAATACTGAGGTATAGGGATCTGGAGATATAGAAATCTTGAAATTTAGATATCTAGGAATATAGAGGTCTGAGGATCTAGGGATATCGAAGCCTGGAAGTCAAGGAATCTAGGGATATAGGAATCTGGGTATGTAGGTCTTTAGTTGTAAAGAAATTTTTGAATACTGAGATATAGGGATCTGGAGATATAGAAATCTTGAAATTTAGGTATCTAGGAATATAGAGGTCTGAGGATCTAGGGATATCGAGGAATCTAGGGATATGGGAATCTGGGTATATAGGCATCTGGTTGTAAAGAAATTTTTGAATAGTGAGATATAGGGACCTAGAGATATCGAAATCTTGAAATTTAGATATCTAGGGATATAGAGGTCTGAGGATCTAGGGATATCGAGGAATCTAGGGATATGTGAATCTGGGTATATAGGTCTCTGGTTGTAAAGAAATTTTTGAATACTGAGATATAAGGATCTGGAGATATAGAAATCTTGAAATTTAGATATCTAGGAATATAGAGGTCTGAGGATCTAGGTATATCGAGGAATCTAGGGATATGTGAATCTCGGTATATAGGCATCTGGTTGTAAAGAAATTTTTGAATACTGAGATATAGGGATCTGGAGATATAGAAATCTTGAAATTTAGATATCTAGGAATATAGAGGTCTGAGGATCTAGGTATATCGAGGAATCTAGGGATATGTGAATCTGGGTATATAAGTCTCTGGTTGTAAAGAGTTCTGGTTTTTGAGATATAGGGATCTGGAGATATAAAAATCTTGAAATTTAGATATCTAGGGATATAGATGTCTGAAAATCTAGGGATACTAGGGATCTAGAAATGTAGTGATCTACAGATATAAGTATCTGGAAGTTTGCGTTCTACATATATAGAAATCTGGGAAGTGATTTAAAAATGATTAAATCTTGAGATATAAAAATGTTGGAATCTAGAAATGTAGAAATATAGGCACCCGAGTATCCAGAGATCAGAGTGTATAATAAAAAAATCTGGAGGCCGAATATATGTATCTATCAAAATAGAGGTACGTAAATTTGGGAATCTAAGAATTTAAGGATAGGTGGTATCTCGGAATTTCCATTTGTACATAAGACACACGCGCGTATAGGTTTATGGTGCACGTAAATAACGATTCCGATGGCTGCGTTGCCGGTTAACAGACATCCGGTCGGTATCCGGAAGAAACATTGGCAGGGTTCCGTGAATTATTTTACGATCGCGCGGCGGATCGAGGCAGTCAATATTTGTGTCGATTTGTGGGCAGTGGGCGAGGTGCAGAAGAAGTTGTCGAAACACGGGCTTCTTCTGGTTGGTGCGCACTCCCGCGCCGGAAGTGAATATCGCTGGTACGTGGCTCGAGCGAGCAATAAAGAAGGCCCGGCTCGCGGAGCCAAAGCCGCCAAAAGAGAATGGGGAGAGACAGTCGCTCGGAGACCAAGAAGCGAGTTGGATCACGCAACGGAACCACGGCTATTGTCAGGAAACACGTGATCTCACGCGCGTCGAAACTGGATCGATCGTTGACACCCGGTCTCGTGGATTCCCGATATCGATACTCTCCCGATTCCCTGCGGACCGCTGCCCGTCAACGGATTAAACCGTCCGCCGCGAAATCGCCTAACTTGCACGGGAATCGAGAGGCTGTTATGTTCGCCGGTCGTACGAGCTGATAGAAAGTGTTTCGAGGAATGCCGAGGGAGTGATACAACGGTTGTGTTCTGACCGACTGGTAAGTGCGATCGCGTTCACCGAGCGACGAAAATAAACTACGGTTCTTAACAGTTATTGGAAATCGTATTGGAGGGTGATCGATCGGTACCTTGACTTACTTATTAAATTAGAACGTTCTTTGTTTACGCTTTATGAAGTTTATGCATGAGCCGCTTCATTGTCTTTGAACGTTAAAATAGGCGGGATGTAGTTGCAAAAATGTTGCGCGGTTAATGTTATCGATTTTCGGTAGAGGATGGAAACGGGGCCTTTATCAGGCTTTCGATGAAATTCAACATTTTTGTCGGACGCTTTCGGATTTTATCGTTCGCGTATTCGCGCTGGAAATTGCACGTGTGAAATTGCTGATTTTGCTGGGCTGAAATTCGTAAGTAACGCAGTTTCGGATTTTTGGGGTCGGGGGTCAATTTTTCAATTTTCCAAATTTTCAAATTTTCCACTTTTTCAATTTTTCAATTTACCAATTCAGCAATTTTTCAGATTTTTACATTTACGAATTCGCAGCTTTTTAAATATTACACACTGTATTGTTATGTGTGGATCTCGTGCTATATCGCCATGCAATATATTGCCGCATGGTTGAATTGCTACTCATTATATTACGACTCGTAGAATTAGTATGTGTTGCATTAGGTTAATAAAATTAGCATGCATTGTATCACCACGCGTTATATCACCACACATTGTAGTAGTGCACATGGAATTGCAACGATATTGGTATTATTATAAATTATACCGCCACATGTGGAATTTCAATGTGTAATATTGCTACGTATGGAATTGCTACGCGTTATATTGCACCGTGTGGAATTGCTACGGCTTATATTGCAACGTGTGAAATTGCTACGCGTTATATTGCAACGTGTGGAATTGCTACGCGTTATATTGCAACGTGTGGAATTGCTACGCGTTATAAAACCGCATGTAATATTTCCACGTGTTATATCGCTACGCATGGAATTTCTACAATTCCTTATATCACCATGTGTAAAATTCCTACGCGTTATATCGCCATCCGTAGAATTGATATTCCTTATATCACCTTGTGTAAAATTCCTACGCGTTATATCGCCATATGTGGAATTGCTACACGTTATATCGCCATATGTGGAATTACTACACATTATATCGCCACATATGAAATTACTATACGTTATATAGCCAATATCATACTTGAAATTACTACAAATCATTTGAAATAAATTTACTTTCAGTGAAAAAAGAACCACGTGTTTCAGTTAACTCGAAAACAGTTTTATGTTCATCCGACAATATGTTCTTTAAAGCAAAACAAAATAAAGCGAGGAAAAATAAACAAAACACACATAACGCAGTGTACAACCTCTCTAAAATATAATTAAGCGTACCATCCCTCTCAAATACAATTAAACGTACAATCTATCCCAAATACCTTATTAGTACAACTGTAAAATTTTAATTTCGACAGTACGCATTTACGAGAAGGTTGAGAGTCGTCACTCGAAGTTTAATCTCTCAGCCATCATACTTTGCCCATCTTAACCCTTGAAGATTTCACGTGCATATTGTTTGTAAACCAATGACACCAACAATCGTATGCTTTTGTGATGAACGTACACGAAAGTATATGTAGACGAATAAATTCGGGTGTACCGTTCGTCGCGAAAACACGATGGCTCATAGATCCGCAGGGAGCCTGATCTAGCCTTAACGCCACTTACGTGCTATGATGGTACATCGTTAGACGCCAGAGTAAATTCTTGAGATTCCACGGGACATGTGCGAACTGTTCTATTAATGTAACCATCGAGTCGAGCCTTCTTCGTTCCACGAGGCTCGAACGCACCTCGATGCCGCTTCTTTCTCCGCCGGCTTTTCACCGTCACCGTTCCCCTCATTTCTTTCATCCAAAGACGTCGACTGTATTTAAACTTTCGTTCGAAGAGGAACACGAAGCGAAACGCCTCGGCTGATCTCGTTTTGATCCCGACCAAGGGGAGACACGAGACAGCCGGTAAATGGAACCGCGTGCAGGATATTTGGAAACGTCGACCTCTTCAACATCGAAACGTACAAATTCAGATTCGATGAACATTTCATTCTTCGACTACCGTCTGCTCTTGTCGGAATTAATTAATAGAATTTGTTCATTGTGGTCAAATTTTAATTAACAAAATGTCCTGAAGATATTCTCTCCGATACGAATTTTCATTCTGGAACTGTTTGTTAAATTCAGAAGGTTATTTTGATCAATACCTGCTATTTGATTTGTGTACAAAAATAGTTGAATTTATTCTGTATTATTTCGTAACGTAGTTGTGGTAGACTCTCGATATATTGCCGATACGGTTGTTCTTGCAAGCGGAAGGCTCACCGAGAAATTTTCTATTTTTTAAAGATTTGTATTTTTGAAAAACTGTACGCGTGGTGATATCAACGCATTGCAGTATACAACGAGTCCTAATATAAAACGCGTTCCAGTAAGCAATGTGTTGTGACACAACTCATGCGCTGCGATACAATGTAATACAATACTGCAACTTATGGTGATTGAACATATTGCGATATAACGCGTTGTAATACGACACGTCGTAATGCAACTCATGGTGATTAAACATGCCTGTACAACGCGTTGTAATAAAATACGTAATGCAAGTTATGGCGATTACGTTGCGATATAATATGTCGGGATGCAACGGGATACAATTCATAATAATCTAACGTGTTGCAGTATAACACGTAGTGGTACAACTCACGGCGAATTAACGTATTACGATGTAACAAGTTGCGATATAACTTGTGACGATCTAGCACGTTGCAAAACGTGTCGTGTTATTAATTATAGCGGCCTAACGCTTTCTGATACATCTTGTGGCGATTTTATACATCGTGATATAAATTATGGTGGTCTAACATGTCGTGATACAACTAGCAATCTAACGCGTGACAATACATGGCGATTTAAAGCGTGGTAATAAAATGCATATGTACAATGGTAGGTAAAGCCCTCAGACCTTGAACGTAAATTTCTCCATTACTTCAAGGAGTTGCACATTACAATTCTGCAAAATTATTACCTCTATCCTTTATAACTATGCAAAGTTTGAGAAAAATCGGTGTTTCAAAGATCAGAATTGAAAAGTGTGTTCTTATAAAATGCAGAAAGTTACACAGCCAAGAAGTATTAAAAAAACATTGTAAAGCAACAGCCAATAAAATATACCCAATAGAAAGATATTTCTTTTCAAAAATGTAAAACCGACTAAAATTTACTCAATGTTTAAATATAAATTTCTCAATTACTTGAAAGAGTTGCACATTATCATTCTACAAAATTACTACGTCTCGTATCTTCTATAATTACGCAAAGTTTGAGAAAAATCAGTGCTTCAAAAATCGTAACCTCACAAGATCTGAAAAACGTTAAAATCGAGAAAGTTACGCAACAAAGAATTATACTATCAATAAAGTATTAAACAGTGTAAATCAACAACCAATAAAATATACCCAAAGCTTTTTAAAAATCGAATAAAGCTCCCACGAAAATTCCGCAAAACGAATAACATGGAATTTCGATGCGTTAACAAAATCGCAAGAGCATACGATTTTCTCGAGTTTGTTTCCTTTGGCAAACGGCATCGAGTGCTGGTTACCTGTGTGTCGCTTTCGAATGTTTTATACGAAATTCAGAGGCGTAATCGACGCTCGTGGAAACCGGCCAACGAAAGATGTAATCGCGACAGATTTTTGCGGTCCGCGTCGAACACACACGGCACCCTGAACCCACACACTCGACGCGTCCGCTAACGTTACGATCTTTTGTTACGGTTTCTGCAGTGACAAATGCGCGGAGCATGACGTCAAATGCGATCAGGGGTATCCGAAGAAAGAAGAGTTCGCTATGCGAGGTAAAAGTGGCTGTGATCGGGGCGCCAGGAGTCGGGAAAAGCGGTGAGTATTGCACTTATTTTCAACTGTAGTTTATCCATTAATTAACGTCGTCCGACCAAGCATCCTTCGAACACAAAATAACAAGGTTTATTGAAATAAGGTATACAAGCAAGGTACATGTAAATAATAAGGGAAGTATAAGCAATGTATAAACAAGGTATATGAAAATAAGTATATATAAATAATAAGCAAGGTGTACATAAACAAGCAAGGTATAATAATAAGCAAGGTATAAATGACAAGGTACATATAAAAAATAAGCAAGCATTGTATAAATAATAAGCAATGTATACATTAACACAAGTGAAGTATATATAAATAATAAGCAAGTTTCATGAAGGTAAACGCACTTTTGTAACGTGGGAGCTCCCTACTGGAGACCACCACAAAATGGCGGTGCGAGTTCTCCTGGACAAGACATCAATAGGACTATAAAATAAATAAAATCGATATCAAGTTATATTAAAATATGTTATGTAGTGTAATACCGAGCCACCTTGTATACAAACAAGGTTCAAAGAGGAAAAAGATAAGCTGAAAGAACGAAAGGAAAGTCAGAGGCCCAGCTGTTAATTCAAGTACAAGTGCACAAGTCACATGTTAACGGGTGACCACGCGATAGGTGTGTGCGCTAGAAACGTGGTTAGGACCCTGAGAGAAGCCAACCGCGTGTATTTTTGGTAATGGCACGTGTAAGGCATAGAGGCGAATAAATAATTGGTTGGACCCCGACGATTGTGCGTCCTGCCCTATTTATAAAGATTTTATATCGTTGGATCGCGTCGTATAAAATCGCGGTAACGGATATTCCGCGAATCGATAAAGAGATCAATCGAGTTTGCTATCAGGATCGTATACAGATAGCAATGTTTTCCTTGCGGTTTTCGTCGACTGTATTTTTAACTTGCCAAGTAATTGCCGGTTTCGTCGAAAGAAAGGAGGGGGGTTAAAGTTGATTCGGGTTGCCGAATTGATCCGCGCAGGAAATTGGCACGAAGAGCCGCAAACTTTTAACGAGCCACGCGAGGGAAAGCGTCCAAATGATGTTGCTGCGAGGAATCAACGAAATACACCCGATCGCCAATAAATTTCTTCTCTATGATGTGTTCAGCCGTCCTTGTCAATCACCGGATAAAGCACGCTCTAGTCTCCGGGCTCCAGACTCTGGTCACTTTACAATTTTAGACGCCTTGGAAAATTTCGATTCCGAATGTTCAAAATAAATTCTTTTTTTATAGATCATATCATCTTGATGGGTCAATCAGGCATTCAGAAACTTTCCTTCTGTTCAGGAAGCAAAATTCGTGACAAATTGAACTGTTTGATATAATACATGATGTGAGGCACTCTAGTCTTTGAAAATCAATAATCACAATTTTTACCGTGGTACATTCATGAAAATGTTTCATTACAAATAAATAAAAAATAATATAATTTAAACAAACTATGTTCATAGTGGTAACATGTTATTTGTCCAAAAAAAATATCACCTGGATTCAATCTGGGAACAGAAGATTTAAAGCCCTCTGCAACTACCCCAATTGTTCCCAATATTTACATATCTTATTTACAATTTATTTCAAATGTATACATTTCTCATAATTCCTTAACTATTTTATACTAAAATTACAGACAAGTTTACATATAGTACTGCCTTCACAATAAATTTCGTTGAAGATGAGAACAAAAGTTGGTGTAGGAAAATGTCAGCGTTTGAAAATAAACGTGTCTGAACGAATGAAAATTTGTCTCCAATTATTGAGCTGTAATACGATACATCGTGATGGGTCACTCGGGTTTTCATTGAATTTTGAGAGTGGACAACGGTGACGTTGAACGCTCGTGCAAGGTTTTGTAGCGCCGCGGCAGGTTCGAGTTCGAGGTAAAAATAGTGTGGTATACCTCGAAGCGGGTCACTAGGCTGTAGCTCTCGTTTCTCTCGATCGAATCACGATACGTTGGAACGTGCATTGTATCGAACAAGATCGTGTAACGTTTTCGCGATATCGGCTGGAAATTGATTCCAACAGATCGAACAGAGAGAGAGTTATAGCCGAAGAAACTGAATGCATAAACTTAGTCAGGCATGTGTATTTTTCGAACGCAAGATACATAACGGGTGCGTTTGATATTGTGTATCGCGAGACACTTCAGATTTATAGCAAACGTTCAAAAATAAAAGTTGAAGAATTAGCATGCGACGTGGATTACATCGTGTTCGTCATACTTCGTTTCATTTCTTTTGTTGTTTTATTTCGAGGTGTGACGTAAGCGAACTTTGTTATTCTGGGAAAATGTGAGATATGGTTTCTTTAAATTATTTTGATAATGGGTCAAATTGAGAGGTGAGGTACTATTACGAGGCAGTTCGATTTGTGAGATTTTAGAATTTTGGGACTTCGGATTTGGGTACCTCAGGAATTTTGCAGTTTTGGGACTTTAATTTATGAATGTCAGGACTTTGGAATAGCTGATAGTTCTGAATTTTGAGACTGTGAAATTCGATTTTGCAACTAGGATCTTTTCAATCTGAGACTATAGGATATCAGAGTTTTGAAGCTTTGGCATTTGGGAAATACAGAATTTCAGGCTTTGAAATGTTAGAGTTAGAAATTTTGAGATTGTGACACCTAGCAACATTGAAATGTTACAAAATAATTTATTAGAAACGTGTGCGCCGCGATAAATCCCCATTTTAGCAAATGGGTCTTGGCCAATAAAATACTTGAGAAGTCCTGCTATAATTACCATTTCGTCATTCACAGCTGGATTCAATCCTATAATCGCTAAAAGGTGTGCATTCTCTATAATCTCTGAAAGAAATGCTAGTACAATCTGGTGCTCCACTAATCCAGAGTTTTCCTCGCTAACATACGTTCGTTCACATTTGGCGTAACTGGAGCTAATCGAATAATAGAAGAAACGATAGAAATAGGGCGCAGTTCTGGTAAAATGTAGGTTGATAACTTTCTAGCACATATGTGTACGGAATTTGTATTGACGAATGCACAATCTAATACGTGTCACAGTCCACCTACTGTCCTGATAGATGAAAACAGTGCTGCGAGGAAAGTTAGACCGATAGAAAATCGAATCGTGTACAACACCCGTATTCAGGATAATTCGTATCCACTGCTCGAAAACCTGCAATAAAGCAACAACGATTATTCTTTTTACGTTCCAGCATTGACAGTGAGATTTCTGACGAGGAGATACATCGGGGAATATGATCACCAGTCAGGTAAGAGACATCTCAATTTACAAGATGCGGCTTCCCGATGCGAACGTACAACGAAACGTCAACAGACAGTAAACGTCAGTAGACGATACAACGACGTGTTTTTCCATATCTTCTTTTTTCTTCATTTTGAAAAATTGCCAGCAGCTAAACCACCTCAAAGGCCGCGTATACTCTCCCTACGCATACCTTGGGCTGCGTCTGGTCTAAATTTATCGAAGACGAATTTGACACTAGACAGGACGGGTACTAATGCGAGGTTGATACTCGAACAAAACTCCTTGTTTTGTTCAAATACAGTGACGCGATAGACCAGCTTCCTTACGAGCACGTGCTCGTGTCGGTCTAAAACTAGACTCGACTGGAAAGATCTACCAAACAGTTCACAGCTACCTGATCTCCGAATTAAAACGCGTCTGGATCAAAAATTACATAACTTTCTTTTGTCGTTTCAGTTGTTCTCGAACATTTGCTCTAGGTTATTGATGAAAAATGTTTTAATATTTGTGACTCTTTTTTTAGAGAACAGATACAAACATGAGGTGCTGGTCGACGGTGAACCTATACTCTTTGAAATTCTGGACACTTGCCCTAAGGTAATTGATAACTGGGAGTATAGGAATATGTTAGGAATACGGTGATATGTATAGAGTTGAGAGATATGGGATATAGGGAGCTTTCATACACTGATTTGGGATGTAGGGACATAAGGATGTAGAATATAGTGATCTGGGACACAGGAATGTGGAATATAGAAATCTGAGATTTAAGGACATAGGAATCCTATTTCTAGGACATAGGAATCTGAAATACAGTGATTTGAGATAACCAGTAATATATGTATTCAATCTAGGAATATAGGAGTCTATGGACTTTAGTATATGTATAGAAATCTAGGTATAGAACCTAAGAATTTATATACATAAGGATCTAGAAATCTAATAACATATCAATATAAGTTTCCCTCTGACAGTATAAAAGATCTGTATACATACACTGTAATTCCATTAATGATATCAAAGTTTCAGTTGCTATTTTTCTGACGTTCTAGAGCGAAGACGAGTTGCCATCCACAGAAACTTTGCAATGGGCAGACGGATTGCTCTTAGTCTATTCGATAACGGACAGAGCATCCTTTAATTTCGTTAGAAAAGCAAAGGAAACGCTGGCGGTGGCTGATCCCGAGGCTACGATGCCTCTCGCTTTAGTTGGAAACAAAGCTGATATGGTTCATTTGAGGCAAGTTAGCACCGAGGAAGGAGAAATACTCGCGAAAGACTTCGAATGCTGGTTCAGTGAAGTATCCGCCGCGGAACAGGTACATGTATACTTTCTACCGGTTGCATCCTGCGAAAAGTTTTGTTCCGTGGATAATTTGAATGTAACAAACAATGTATTGTTTCAGGTTACTCAAGTCGCCGAATCGTTCCATGAACTGTGTCGAGAAGTTCTGGCTGCCAGAAGAAGGAACAAGCAATCGTTGTTGGATAGAATGCTGGGAAGCAAAGCGACACGTGCTTATTCGCGAGGGAAAAGTGATTCGGCGCTTCCGAAAGATTAATTCGCACACGAGGAACATATTTTCTATCTATATTTTTTTGTTACGAAATGGGAAATCGTGATGATTGTTTTTAAGGAAATTTGAGGTGTTATCGCTGCAACTGGATAAGAATCAAACATATTTTATGCATGTATACAAGTACTTATCAGTAAAATTTTAAGTACCAAAGATTTATGTAGTCTCATGTAATTTTTATTATTTATACGATACTTATGTAAATTTCGAAGCTTTACGTTAGAATAATTCTATCACTTAACAATAGCGATTTAAGTATATAATGTTTTAATATGTTGTCGTATTTTTTACTGAAAAAATTTATTGTCTTAATACAAATCACGTAAAAATGTAACGCAAGATATACATATTTAAATCAAAATTTAAATACTAGATCCACAATATGTGAAAACTGAATGGCTTGTTCGTCTCGCAAGGCTGACAATGGATATAACGTACACGAACTGTAGTTTAGATACATACAGAAACTTGTACTAGCTGATCTATATTTATTTTGTACTTATAAGGTAAAGTTATGACAATAAATATTTTATCTATTTATTATATCACGATGATATGTAAGGCTAAAACCTTGATTTCAAAATAGATGATTCTCATATAAACATAATATTAATAATGATACAATAATAAATCATTCTCATTTATGCTTCAACACTTACTTCATAAATTCATATTATTTACAGAAATGAAGTCATACCTATTTTGTGTCATCGTATGTTTCTAAAACATCTGCCAAATGTTCATTATCCCTTGGCCTTTTAAATTGTTTCCTTTTACTAATCGGTTTCTTTCGTTTAATCGGAGCTGGCTTCTTGGGACCATGATCTTGCATCGATCGTATCCCTTGCTTCTCAAGATATTCGTCAATTTTTTGGTCATCCATTGCGTCAACTGCAACGGCTCTCCATAACTTTTGAAACTCGTCATCTATTGGAAACTGGGCTGTTTTATCATTGTAGAATACAATTTTTTTCTTATCCATGGGCCTCGTTATAAATAATATTTCATTTTGCAAACTCTGAAATTGTTACATTTTACAATCATTGCATAAGTTATATACGATTAACAACATTTCACATATGCCTTTACTTACTTTCAAATGTTTATCACAGTGCGGTAAACTTTCTTGTATATCTTCTAATAATATTCCCCCAAGACCTTTCAAATCTTGTTGTTTAAGCAATCTTAACAGAGACTTCTTATCTTTGATTTTATACATAGCTTTAAATACAAATCTACCATCTGAAGTAACTTCGATCTTTGGATTTTTAACAAGAGCTTCGGTTTGAAGCCATTGTTTTACCTAACAAAAATACAGATTTGTTCTAGCCTTTGCTATCGTTATTCAAATATTATCATACCTACCTTAGATCCAACATCTAATTGATTTGTTTCGTCTAAGATTTCATCTAGTGTTAAAGGATGATCATCTCCTTCTTGATGCCTAGTTTTCATGTGTTTCACTATTTTGGCTAGAACACCAAATTTATATTGGGTACTACCAGACATGGTTTTGTAGTTAACCATGTCCAGCTTTGGACCCGTAGACACGGAGGATGGTTTGGGTTTCTTTTTAAGAGGTTCATCTCGTGCAGAATCTTTATCCTGTTCTTTTCTCTTCTTCTCTACCCTATAAACATAAGTTCCACGTTTTACTATACCATACTTTCTATACATATACAGGTTAGAAATGAAAATTGGCATGAAATATTTACGCTGGTGTACTGAGAGCTCTTTTCTTAAAGAGCTCTCGCTCTCTGAGCAATGCTGGATCCATTTTGTTTAAAAATTTCAATTATACGAATGCCAAAACCACTTATTTATCATTCGCACACGATCTGTCACTTTTGCCACATTCTAACCTCCTCGATAAGTCGCTTACTACGCACAGGTTCTCAATTTCTTTGTACATTGAACAAAAAAGTATGTGCATAAGTGCGCATGCGCAGGTCAGCGTTCGATTAATCGTTCGATAATTTCAAATGAAGTTAGCTAAAGTAGATAAATATATTTATGATTTGAAGTGCATTACGTATGTTTATCATAATTTAGAACTAATTTCTATAATTATTTCAATATTTTAAGCTGTAATTGTCATTTAGTGCTTGTTTTAATGTACATATATACTGATATAATTACTTGAAAATTTATATAGATAATCCTTCGATATCATATCAAATTTTTAATTGTTACATGTTTGCAATTATCAATTAAGTAAAGTGATGATTCTAAGAAATTTTATTCACCAAAGGTTTAAAATATGAAGAAGAATCAATAATATTATACGTGTAAATATTTTTGCCGCCAATTCCTTTATATTCGTATTACCGCCATTTTGATTCAGACATATTTGTGGAAACTTGCTTTACCGACGCGCTGTTATACAAACTTTTCTCCCAGGTAAAATTTATCACTCATACTCATTTCAATTGCGCAAAACTCATCAAGTTTATAAATCTATTCATAATGTTTCGTTCTATAATATGTAAAACTATAATTTCAGTCAATATTAAACGAATTGTGTAGACAACTAGAGGTAACCAAACAAACATTTTGTAAAGTAAACACTGTAATAAACTCGATAGGGTATGTACATTCTATAACTCATTCCTTAACTATGTAATCACAATTCTCTGAAACTTTGAGTCTCAGTTTCGTGATTTGTCCCTTTAGTATCGACCGAGTAACAGTTCTGTGCATCGGTATTTGTCCGTAGAAAGTAACAGGGTACGTCTCGGGTAGAGATCGCGGGTGGTGCACTTCTGTCGTGTAAGGGTGCATTTACACTGAACGAGCAAATACTCATTCTTGCTCATTTTCACAAAATTTAAACGCTGACGAACATTCTATGGCTCTCTTGTACAATCAATACAATACAACTTACTTGCAATTCAATTTAACAGATTTCAATTCTGCAAGTTTCAAATCAGCATGATTCAATTTCATAGATTGCGATACAAGATTCAAATCTGCGAAAAGATTCAAGTTTGATGAGTTTTAATGCAATTTAATACGATTCAATTACATAGGATTCAATTCTATATATTTGTATTGTATTTTAATTTGGCATGCTTTAAATTGACGTAATTCAATTCGATATACTTCAATTTTACACTTTTCAATTTATAGGTAATTCAGTTCGAAGTGTTTCAATTCTCTACGTGGTTCAATTCCAAGAATTTCAATTCTTATGTAATTCAATTCTAAACATTTCAATTCATATGTGATTCAATTCCAAACAGTTCAATTCATATGTAATTCAGTTCCAAGCATTTCAATTAGTACGTGACTCAATTCTAAACATTTCAATCTATACTTGATTCAATTCCAAACAGTTCAATTCATACGTGATTCAATTCTAAACATTTCAATTCATATGTGATTCAATTCCAAGTAGTTCAATTCATACGTGATTCAATTCCAAGCAGTTTAATTCATGCATGATTCAATTCTAGATATTTCAATCTATACTTTATTCAATTCCTACCATTTCAATTCATATGTAATTCAGTTCCAAGTTTTTCAATTCATACTTGATTCAATTCCAAGTTTTTCAATTCATACTTGATTCAATTCCAAACAGTTCAATTCATACATGATTCAATTCCAAACAGTTCAATTCATACATGATTCAATTCCAAACAGTTCAATTCATACGTGATTCAATTCTAAGCAGTTCACTTCATACGTGATTCAATTCCAACCAGTTCAATTCATACGTGATTCAATTCCAAGCAGTTCAATTCATACATGATTCAATCCCAAGCATTTCAATCTAAACGTGATTCAATTCTAAACATTTCAATTCGAACATGATTCAATTCCAAACATTTCAATTTAAATTCAATTCAATTCCAGAAGTCCCAGTTCAAATCTGATCCACAACGCATCTCATCAAAAGCACTCTAACAAACGTTTCAATTCGACGCACCCTAATTCCAACTATTCAATTCACAAACGAGCAAGTACCCGAGCATCCAAGAACTCCACCGAGCGAATGCTCTTGCTCTTCCCGTGCGTTCTCAGCGATCCGTTCGAAACGCACCCTAAAATTCCGGCGTCACCGTAGCGTTCCGGCGGAGAGGGACAGGAATACCGGTTACAGAATAAGCGAGATAAAAAGATGGCGCGAGAGAGGGTTGTACATCGGGGTTGGTCGGTAGAGATGGCACCCAGACCATGATCCGTGGAGGGACCGATGAGGAAACAAGAGAGACGACGAGTAGCGTCGTGGTAGAGAAGGGTAGTGCCGGTAGGGTTGGTTAAACGGAGGCTGGTTCGAGAGGGGTGATCGGGGAGGGTGTGCGAACGTCGGAGAGAGGGATGCTGGGGCGGTTCAAGCGGGATCGAGTTCACGCCGAGTGAAGTGCGCCAGTTTGTGTCAGACCACGGAGCACGGAAGATGCTCCCGGTTGTTCACGAAACGGGTGGACCGCCCTTGTCGCGTCGGCGGCGTCGCGCGACGATTTTTCACGGTGTCGTGTCTGCTACCCTCGGAAACAACACCAGGAACGTTAAAACCTCACGGATCGTCAGGCCCATGTCCACCTTGAACGTCATGACCACCGCGTTCACCGTGCTCTTGGTTCTACTGCCAGCTGCCTACCCGGACAAGATCTCCATCGGTGAGTGCTCACCCTCTTTTTTTACACGGTGTTACGACGTTCATCGAATTCAACCTCGCGTGTGCAGCGACGCGACCGGTCGAACGTTGTGCAACCACTCCAACGGTTATGGAGGGTTGTTGCACTCGGCTCGTTGGTGTCTACTCGACGCTGGACGGAAGTAAATATTCCGTTCTTGATGTGCGATTTTTACCCCTCAAAGTGTACGTGATAGGCAGAGAACTCCTTAAAGTTCGTGACGTTGCAGTGAGTTCGATGGAAGAGCGTTTTTCGTTCGGATGGAATATTGGTTTTCTAGTGAGAGTTTAACCTTTGGTTTAGATTATTTGCGAAGTATTCTGAAACACGGGTTCGCTTCTGCAACATCTTTCTTCAATTCTTAATCTTTTGGTGAATTTCACTGTTGTGGATTTATTGTGGATTACGTTGTAACATTTGTATGCAAGAAGAATAGAAAAGATTAGTAGAAGACTGAAACCAGGACCTTCCATAACTGTTGATCAATGGACCCATTTTGGAATTCATTGACCATCTACATTTCCATAGCAATTAAACATTAAACTTTCCTAACACCGGATAACCTAGAAAGTTCCCACCGTTTTAATCAATATAAATATTTCATTCACACGAATACTCCAGAACTTAGCTACATCCTGTGTTTCTTAGTTACTTTCGAGAGTGTGCACAGTTCGATAAACTAGAGCTTTCTTGACTTAATATTACCTGATAATACAAAACAAAATGACGAGGTTCACATATGTGGACATTTATTGAATTTAAAGGAAAGCTAAACATACACGTGTCAGTGACCTTGAGGTTAAGAACCTCATTCAGCGATAAATTGCGATGAAAGTTCAATTTATTTACCCAATAAAAATTAGGAAGGATTGCTAATATTGCAAACTTTATGATTAATACTACTACTTTGTGTTGTATGAATAATTTATTGGAAGTTGTCAGAGTGATTTAAGATTGGGTGTGATTTAAATGTGGTCTAGGTGTGATCTTTAGATAGTGGTTCAAATTTGGGACTAGGTGTGATTCAATTCTGGGACTAGATGTGATTCAAATTTGGGTCTAGGTGTGATACAAATTTGGGTCTAAGTGTTATTTAAATTTGGGTCTAGGTGTGATACAAATTTGGGTCTAAGTGTTATTTAAATTTGGGTCTAGGTGTGATTCAAATTTGGGTCTAGATGTGATTCAAATTTGGGGCCAAATGTGATTTAAATTTGGGGCCAAATGTGATTTAAACATAGGACCAAGTGTGATTTAAATCTGGGACTAGGTGTGAATCAAATTTGGAACTAGATGTGACTCACGTTTGGGTCTAAACGTGACTTAAACGTGGGACCACGTGATTTAAATCTGGGCCCAGGAATTATTCAAATCTGGGTCTAGATGTGATTCAAATTTGGGGCCAAATGTGATTTAAACATCGGACCAAGTGTGATTTAAATCTAGGACTAGGTGTGAATCAAATTTGAAACTAGATGTGACTCACATTTGGGTCTAAATGTGACTTAAACGTGGGACCACGTGATTTAAATTGGGTCCAGGTGTTCCAAATCTGGGACCACGTGATTTAAATCTGGGTGCAGTTTTATGAATCCAGATGTGATTTACATTTGGAACTAGATGAAAGTCCCATCGGTCATTAAAGCATCATTAGCTACCACATTTCGACTGCCCATACGAGATCATGATTCTTCATTCGATGTGTTTGAAATGAAACGAGAATACACCTCTCATATAGTTTACAAACGACACTCAGTCCGAAGCGTTACAAAATATTATTTCATTTTATAAATGAAAGTACTCCATGTTGGATCAATTTACAAAGTGCTGGTAGCAAATGTGTCAAATAACAGGTATTTCACGATACAGTAAATAATCGTTGTTCGATATTACACGTGTTAGCTCTTGATGACAAACACTACACCTACAAGAGTAAACAGCAATTCGGGTGGGTAGGACACATTTTTGTTATTGTTAGGTGATACACGTGTACCACGATAATTTATTATGATCAAATCGATCAGTTTCGTGGTTGAATTCATAACGAAAGCATACATGTTTACAAGACATGTCTAACGAGTTACACCTACAAACATGAATATTCATTGAATGTCAGAAATGTGCTCGTGTAATTGTTACAGAAACAATGATGAGCGATAAAAATCATTCTGTGGATATGAATAGTGGTCTGTATCGTTTACGCTGCTATTGTTACATTCAATTTCATAAAATATTGCATAGAACTGTAGAAACGATTCGATCGAATAATCTGCTATGAAATTGTAGTCGAAATCATGAAAGGTAAGTTCATATTGCTGATTATCCACTCGAGCTGAACTCACCCGACATGTTATTGCAAAACAAAATGCCGTTAAACTAGCTGTTAACGTTAATAATGTTACTAGAACGAAATTCATCGTTCTATCAGGTGCATGTTCACATTCGACCTTAATTAACAAAAGTCACGTACAACGTACCAACTTCACTATTCCCTTGATCAAAACAATTCCATCGAACCGAGCCACTCATTTCCTTAACCTCCTGGATACGCTACGTAGCTGGCAGAGTTGCTGTTAAATAATTCGATTTAATTAGATCAGGTCGAAGTTATTTCGTATGACACTCCAGCAACTTTGATATTAACTCTGACCTCGAGTGATACGTACAAGCGCTCGGGAAGCATAAGTTGCTGCGGTGCAACCGCGCGTAATTAAACAAGAACACGAAGAATCCCCTTAATACTTCCTCAGATTTTCAAATTCAGTTTCACGAATGGTTTCCCACTGCCGTTGTTTAGTACGTGTTGGAAATGAATTACTTATTCTGCAATTCTAATTGCTACGAACGAGAGCAGTTCATTTTCAAATTTCAGATTTTGGATTTTCTATTTGCTGCTTCATAATATTACTGTACGACATAATTCTTATAATACTACACAAAATATCTTGAGGAGATGTAGAATCAGATTTTTATTACAATTGATAATATAGAGAGATTTACATTCGGTTCAATGTATGGGAATTTAACGCGTGGGGATCTAACGCGAGTGAATTTAACGCAAAGGGATTTCACGCGTGGTTGTTCAGCATGTGAGAATCCAACCCATGTGGATTTTATGATTCAGTATTCAACCCTTCGAGATCCAACGCATGGGTGTTTAACGCACAGTGATTTAACGATCGGAAGTCTTGCAAGTAGGGATTTAACACGTAGGGATCTAACGCGTGCGAATACAACGCAAAGGGATTTTACGCGTGGTTATCCAATCCATGTGAATTTAATGATTGAGGATTCAACCCTTCGAAACCCAACGCATAGATGTTTAACACACAGTGATTTAACGATCGGAAGTCTTGCAAGTAGGGATTTAACACGTAGGGATCTAACGCATGTGATTTCAACGCAAAGAGATTTTATGCGTGGTCATCCAACGTAATGAGGATTCAACCCATGTAGATTCAATGATTGAGGATTCAACCCTTCGAAACCCAACGCATAGATGTTTAACACACAGTGATTTAACGATCGGAAGTCTTGCAAGTAGGGATTTAACACGTAGGGATCTAACGCATGTGATTTCAACGCAAAGAGATTTTATGCGTGGTTAACCAACGTAATGAGGATTCAACCCATGTAGATTCAATGATTGAGGATTCAACCCTTCGAAACCCAACGCATAGATGTTTAACACACAGTGATTTAACGATCGGAAGTCTTGCAAGTAGGGATTTAACACGTAGGGATCTAACGCATGTGATTTCAACGCAAAGAGATTTTATGCGTGGTTAACCAACGCGTGAGGATTCAACCCATACGGATTTGATGATCGGGGATTGAACCCTCAGGGTTCTAATACGTGGAGATTTAACGTTTGGAAGTCTTGTAAGTAGGGATTCAACGTGTTGTGGTTCAGCTCGTAGGGATTTAACGCGTGGAAATCTTTTGCACTGGGATTTAGCGCGTGGGGAATTAGCGCTTGGGAATTATATGCGTGAACATGCAACGCGTAGAAATTCAACACGTGGTTATTCGACGCGCGGAAATTTAATGCGTAGGAATTCGATGCGTAGAAATTTAACGCTTGGGAATTCTACACGTGGGCCATTAACGGATGATAATTTAATGCGTCGAGATTCCGCGCCGATCCCAAGTGTAGAAATTTGACGGGTAGTTATTTAATGCGTAGAGTTTAATGTGTAGAAATTTAACGCGAGGTGATTCAAAACGTGAAAATTCAACACGTAGGAATATAACGGGCAGGAATTTAACGCGTGGTGATCCAATGTGTAGAAATTCACTTGGTAACAATTTCATGCGTGGAGTTCTAACGTCTAGAAATGCAACGCGTGGCAATTTAACACGTGAAGATCCAAAGCGTAGGAATATAACGCGTAGGAATTTAACGCGTAGGAATTTAACGCGTGGAGATCCAATGCGTAGAAATCCAGTCGAGAGCAATTTAATGCGTGGAGTTCCCACGTGTAGAAATGCAACGCGTGGCAATTTAACACGTGGAGATCCAAAACGTAGAAATTCAACACGTAGGAATATAACGCGTAGGAATTTAACGCGTAGAAATGCGTGAGAACTCAACGCGTAAAAATCCATCGCGTAGTAACTTAATGCGTAAAGATCCAAAACGTTGTGACCCAATGCGTAGAAATCCACCGTGCAGCAATTTCACATACACGGAAGTCGAACTAGAGATTACATAGGAATTAAGCACGTAGAGATTTAGCGTACAGGAATTTACCGCGCAGGTGTCTACCGCGTGACCATATCACAACGACGTTTAACATACCTCTAAATTCTCTATGCTAATCTGCCCTCGCAATTCACAGAAGGTTTAAATCCACATAAAAGAACTGACACATGTACCTTACAAATGCTCCCTCCCAATTTATCCCCTCCATCGATAACCCGTATTCAAAAATCGTGGACGGAAATCTGTAGCAGGAAAAGCGTGATATTCGGTTAAAAGCCTGGTAGATTACCATCAATGCACATCTCAGCTACGTAACGGCAGAAGTTGTGGGGGAAAAACGATAGGGAAGAAAAGCGGGAGGGTTAGTCTGGCGAACGGGTGCGTGAAAGGGAGAGAAGGGAGATGTGTTTCGGGGGTTGGAAAAGGAACGGAGAAAGTGGGTGCGAGGCGATCAGACGCAGAAATAGGGGGAGGTTGAAGAGAGAATAAGCGAGAGGGTTAGGGTGTAGGAGAGGGAGAAAGAGGAACGTTGAGCGAGGAGTGAATGATGAATGCCTATAGAAATGGTGGTGTCTTTCTTCCACCCTCGTAGGTATGTAGGTAGAGAACTGGCGGCTAAGTCGACGAAAAGACGAGGAGGAGGTCGTGGCACGAGATGGTGGTGGTGGCGGTGACGTTGGAGGAGGATGAGGATAGTGGAAGGTTCGTTGCCTTGCCAAGTTATACCGCACACGGTGGCTTTCTTTGCTACTCGAACGTCGTGGCTCTCCCACTTCACCATTCGCTCGCTATATTTTTACGGAATTATGCGAAAGACCCTGGGGAAAATATATATCCCTGGGACGAGTCATCGGTACTTGACCTCCTCTTGCGATACCTTCAAACCTGCGAAAGGGTTCAGACCGGATGTCCTTCTATGACTGCTCCTATAAATCGCCAGCTTCAAATATGATTCGAGTGGGCGGTTGTTTTCAACACCTGCATTGGTAACAGTATTTTTATACCGTGGATATGCAAAAATTTCAATCATTTTTATGCTGTTGATATGCAAAAATTTCTGTGGTTCCTAGGCCTTTTTTTTACAGGGTAAACCATAATTTGAATGCATGTCTCTTTGAAATATATAACAATGAATGTAAGATTTTTGTGAAAAATCAAGAACAATTAACCTTTGAAAGAACGTATTTTCATGTTGTTGATATACAAAAATTTCTGTCGTTCCTAGTCATTTTTTTTGTTACAAGATGAACCATAATTTGAATGCATGTCTCTTTGAAATATGTAACAATGAATGTAAGATTTTTGTGAAAAATCAAGAACAATTAACCTCTGAAAGAACGTATTTTCATGCTGTTGATATACAAAAATTTCTGTCGTTCCTAGTCATTTTTTTTGTTACAAGATACACCATAGGTTGGATGCATGTCTCTTTGAAATATACGATGAATTTAAGATTTTTGTGGAAAGTCAAGAACAATTAACCTTTGAAAGAACGTATTTTTATGCTGATATGGAAAAATTTCTGTCGTTCCTAGTCATTTTTTTTGTTACAAGATGAACCATAGGTTGGATACATGTACCCTTTATAATATACAACGATAAATTTAAAATTTTGCAAAAAAGGCAAGTGTAATTAACCTTCAAAAGGTCTTCTTACACTCTTACGTATACGCAAAAATTTGTATCGTTTTTGAACTTCTTTTTTATTACAAGATGAACTATAGATGCACCTAGGTTCTTTTATGAACAAATGCATCTCCTCTTTTTAAGGGGATGTACAGACAAAATACACGTAAAAGAGGCAAGTGCAATTAACCTCTGATAAATGTAGCATCAGAATCATTGGAAGAATAAATGTACATGAAAATATGCAAAAATGTGTGGAAAAAAATATACAGTTAAATTAAACGAGGGAGATGCATATTGTTGTGAAAATTGGAACTGCATATGTATTATTTACATAAATCGATTCGTTGGGTCATGTATAAAAGTAATATGGTGCAGTATCAAATAAATCTACAATTTGTGATATTTCAAATTTTATACAATATGTCTCACTTTTGTGCAGAATGCAAGAATTGGTTCACGTAAACAGTGAAATGCAATTTCATTCGAAAAAGTGGTGCATTTTACGTGTAAGAGTATTTACAAGAAGTTGAAATCGTAATTTTTAATTTTCTGTCTTTAAAGACTATAACATATTCTACTTATATATATAAAGTATATAACATATTCCACTTATTGGAAACACTGCATAATAAAGCATGTGTATACTATAGATTAATATTATCTAGTCAAGATGACATTAATTTTGCATATAGGACATTAATGAAAAAATGATTTTCGTCGTAATTAGAATTACATAAATATTATTTCAGGTCTCGTGCCGTAAAAGTCGTGTTAAAGTAATCTTCTATTAATTACCTCAGCGTTTTATCTCGGTATACTCCTTTAAGATTCCCGTAGTCTATTTATCCGATTCATGCTATTTCTTTAAGTTAGTTAATTAGCTCGATTCATCCGAGCAAATAATAGAACAAAAAACTTAATTGCGATTATGCAGCTATCGATTCTCTGTTAAACTTGAATCCTCTTTAAAATTGAATGGTGTGCTCTCTACGGTATTTCACGATATACGAATACAATTTTAAAATTATAATTTTTCACGGATTTCTATACGTTCATTAAAAGATTTATGGACTATTTATATCAAGTTAGTTTAAATTGGCCAATTAACTTGAATCTTTTTTGGTAGGATGGTGGATTATGATTTTCATTGAGAAAGAAATTATAGCTAACTATTAAGATTAATTTCTATTTATTGGTGATTCAATTGGAAAACAATTTTGAATCATTAATGATCGGAAATTAATCGATAATTCAATTCAACGTTATTTAATTTTTCTGCTTTGAATTATTTAACACTCTTACAAAAATTAAATTATAAGCTTAATTCTTTCATTTTTAATCAGAAAATCATACAATTGATAACAGAAATTTAATTTTCAATTCATAAATCAAACTTTAATTGTTAAATAATAGTCAATTGAATTAAAACCTTGAGGAAGTAATTGGATAGAAAATTGATAAACAAATTTTAATAAAATTGGATATAACAGATATAATTCCTAAATGTTCTTAAATTAAATTTCTGTGAGATGAGAATGTCTGAGGAGTACGATATTATCTTTATTTTAACATATTTAATATAGAACCTTACGAGAAATCGCACTTTTAACTCAATTCAAGATATTTAACAAGAGGTATTTTCAACAAATTATTCTAATAAAAAACAAACATCAAATGAAAAATTCCTACGCTTAAAAACTACCAGCAGGTCCCACACAAGCAGGAATAAATTATTTAACAAAAAGATACTTTTCATCAGTCGGCCATCATTAATCACCGCGCGGTCAAAGCGCGCGAAATTTGAAACGCGTAACCTGAGTCCTCCAATAAATCGTTAATAAATTCTCCATAATTCGCAATATAACAAATCAGCAATAATATCCTTATTATTTACCCCACTATACAACTAACATTATCCACCGAAACTAAATAACATTTCATTTATTAAATCTCAAAATACAGAAATAAAATATTCGCCACGTAATGTACCAAACGAGTCACATGAAAAAAAAAACGTACATTAAATACATTTGAATCACCGCAAACGATAGTGAAACGGTCACTGTATCGTTCTGATTCGATGCACCAAATTGTCCGTCTTCTTGGTTCATGTCCTGTCTGGCAAGAAGCATCTCGGGCAACAGGAGCAAAGGTAGCCTTTGTGGAGCAAGTAGATGTGCTTACCACTCAAGAGACTTGCCGTCCGACTAATGCGATTAATAGCACCAAGCTATCAGACAAGGGAGACATGGGCCGTGTCCGTAGCTTCTACATCGTCGTTGCACATCGTCGAAGAATTTCCCTACCGTCGCTCGAGGGTGCCGTGCAACGAGACAAAATCGAATTTTAGTGCGTCCCGGGTATTTCTAGGCGAAATGAGTGCTCGATGGTGCAGGGTCGGGAAAAAGTGTCTGGCGAACCTTTCACGGGAATATCTACCGTCATAAATCATCCGCAAATTGATTTATTCGAATTTCGAGCAGATGCGTTCAGTATTCGTAGAATGGGTTCTTCTTAATGAGGGATGCCGCGAATGGATGCTACGTTGGCACTTAGAGCGTCTAGTTTTATTTAGTAATTTGCGAATTAGGGATTCGTAGGGTGGGAAGGGTGGAAAGGAGGTCTGGAATTTTTGGATTGACGAGTTGGGAATGTGGGGATTTGCGAATTTTATTGCTTGAGATTGGGAGGATTTGGCAATTTCGGGATTTGGGAATTTGGGAATTTTGGGGTTTCGGAATTAAGGATTAGGAAATTTGGGAATTTGAAGAATAGTAATTTGGCAATTCGTATATTTAGGAATTTGGGAATGTGGGAATTGGGGATTGTGGGAATTGGGAATGTGGGAATTGGGGGATGTGGGAATTGGAGCATGTGGGAATTGGGGAATGTGGGAATTGGGACATGTGGGAATTGGGACATGTGGGAATTGGGGAATGTGGGAATAGGGGAATGTGAGAATTAGGGAATGTGGGAATTGGGGAATGTGGGAATTGGGGAATGTTGGAATTGGGGTAAGTGAGAATTGGGGAATGTGAGAATTGGGGGATGTGGGAATTGGGGAATGTGGGAATTGGGGAATGTGGGAATTGGGAGATGTGGGAATTGCGAGATGTGGGAATTGGGGAATGTTGGAATTGGGGAATGTTGGAATTGGGGTAAGTGAGAATTGGGGAATGTGGGAATTGGGGATGTGGGAATTGGGAGATGTGGGAATTGGGGGATGTGGGAATTGGGACATGTGGGAATTGGGGGATATGAGAATTGGGGAATGTGGGAATTGGGAAATGTGGGATTTGAAGAATATAGGAATTGGAGAATGTGGGAAATGGCGAATGTAGGAATTGGAGAGTGTGGTAACTGGGGAATTTAGAAAATTAGAAATTTGGAAAGTACAATACTTTTTCGCAAACTCTTCAGAATTCAGCTATTTAACACTGTTTTAACTCCAGAGACTTGCAAATAAAAAATTCTACCCCTTGAAAATTGTTGAAGTACCATAAAAAGCCAATACAGATGACAACAAAATGTACCATGCTTTAAAACCACTACTTTTCATCGTTATCTTGTAATAAGTAGTATCGTATCCAAAGCTTATATACCGTTAATGGCGGTCGTAGTTACCGATATTGACCACTACTCCTGACAGTGCGCCGAACGCAACATATCACACATGTAATTCGATTTCATACAGTTTACAGATCGATATTCGTTGCATGATGACCCCGAATTGTACTAATTTCCCGTGCAGGATGATTGGAACAAAAGGTTGGCATCCTGCAGGCTGGAACGGCGAATGTCTCGGGCCACGGTGCGTTCGAATGCCAATTTATTATTCGCATAATCGGCTGCAATCGGGCGGCGTTATTCGGCTGCCGTGATAATGCGAGGACCGGCTGCTCTGTGTTTCTATAATTGATGCATCGGTTCGCCTATTAGAATGACAAAACCGCCGGTTTGTGTACGATCATCGACGCATATTCTCGCTCGAACACGACGCTGCCGCGTGCCACCCAGGATATCTGTCTGAAGCTCGTTTTGCAATATCGTATGTTATACGTTCAAAGTTACTCGCCATTAAACCTACGTATGCCGGTGAAATCGGCCAGCGAAGTTTCGTGAAATTACCCAAAACTCGTAACCGGCTATTACAGGTTACTTCAACGTTCCTACCACGAGCAGACGTTCATTAATTACTTGCTTGATTGTACTTGTTCGGGATTTCTGTCCGTAAGAAATAGTTTCATTTGTATGTTGAATGCTCCCATTCCTATGTTGAATGCCTTTATTCATATGTTACATTTTTCATTCATTTGTTAATTCTTTCATTCATATGTTCACTGTTTTTATTTGTACGATGTCGTTTGGTTAGGTTAGGTTTTTATCCATATGTTATATGTTTTCATTCATATGTTAAATGCTTTCATTCATACGTTCACTGTTTCTATTCGCATTATGTGGTTTGGTTAGGTTAGGTTTTTATCCATATATTGTGTTTTCTTTCATGTGTTAAATGCTTTCATTCATATGTTAAATGTTTTTATTCGCATGATGTTTGTTTTCCTTAATAAAATACTGCAGTCAAAACAAAAATATTAGTTAAACGCACTGAGAGATAAAATCAAAATCAGTGGAAATTAATGAAATTTGTACACTTCGCTCAGGGTTAGCAAAACCGGTTTCATATGTCCGTGTTTGTTTCCGTTAAATGTTAATTGGAAATTCAATATTAGGTTTTGCTGTGAGCGAATTTCAAATATGAATTAATTTCGAAATTGAATTGATTTAACAAATATGATAAATTGAATTGATTTAGCAAAAGTGACGATATATTGCGAGTCGAGAATTAAATTTAAATGACTGCCGTTGCATTAAAGTTTATTACCAATTGGATACAATAAACATGAATTACATGTACTTACAAATCGTATTGCTTAGTTATACAACTGTATAAGTTATAAAATATGAAATTTCAGAACATGTTTCACTCCTTGCCCTACAATGACGCACTCGTGACGCACACTAGTTCATATGTGACCTACCAGTCTCGTGTTTTCACGTGAAATCAACGATCACTGAATACAAAACATGCCTAACTTTTAACTTTCTTCACTCGTCTTCACATTGCAGGAATAATTAATTATTTCTGCATGACGCAGCTGTCTAGAAAATTGTAGGTTAACTGCTCTATAACAAGATCACGCATTCCAGGCTCTAAATTCCGAATATACCTCCATGAAATTTAAGTACATGCTCAACGACACTGTAACAAGATCATGAGTCTCACAGACTCAAAATTCCAATCAAACCTCCATGAAATTTTAATCCATGTTCAACGACTCTAACATCATGTGTCTCAGTAGCAGACTCAAAATTCCAACCAAACCTCCATGAAATTTTAGTCCATGTTCAGCGACTCTAATAAGATTGTCTCAGAAACCAGCCACAAAATTCCAAATAAACCTCCACGAAATTTCAGTACTTTAATGACTATACATAGTCATGTCTTGTACAGCAAGCTTACTCGCCTCAGTAATCATCCTCAAGATCCAAATGAACCTCCATGAAATTTTAGTCCATGTTCAACGACTCTAACAAGATTGTCTCAGAAACCAGCCACAAAATTCCAAATAAACCTCCAGGAAATTTCAGTACTTTAATGACTACAAGATTCCTGGTCGGGGAAATCAGCCCCAAAATGTTCGAATAAAATACCATCGGAATAATTCATACAAGCATGTTAGCAGGGGCAAGAGCTCATCGATCGTTTACAACGCGTCTTGAGGAATTCAGGAGGTCGTTTGAGGATGAGAGGGGTTGTCACGATAGAGCATACACGGCAGAGCCGTATCGTCGCAGCATCGTACAAGTTAGGTATCTTCGATCAAGTGCACTCGACAGACATAGTTACACGGAATGGATATCGTCGATAAATTCCCCCCGTCGTAAAATATAACCCTTTGCACTTTGCGTCGAACGAGAGAATAACAAGGAGGACGCGTTAGCGTATACGTATGAATATCTTGAAAATATTTGCATGCTAGCTCTTAAGCGTTTCCACGAGTCCGTCGTTCGTTCTGCTCTCTGGTCGTTGAGCATCAGTGTCAATGGAATGTGCCACCCCTTTGCTATCGGAAAATAATGTTACTACCCCTCGTCGCGCGTCAGCTTTGCAGCATCTCAGGGGGTAGAATACAGCCACCATTACCGGTATCGTGGCAATGCTACAAGCGTAGAAGCATCAGACACCAGCCGAGAGTAATCCGATATTACCGAGCTGCTTTTCCATATAGAAATGGGTATGTCTCTTCCCGGAAGACATCTTCAAGGTTTTCAGACGTGTGATGCGTCTCAACTCACGGCCACTTTTGACGCTCTTATGTGGACAAACTTTATTTGGACGAAATGATGAATTAACTTGTTTAATCGCTCTCTGTTGCTGAAAATGAACTTTCACCACGTTTCGAGGGTTTGGAGTTAACTTCGAAAATTTATTTTTTGGGTTCTCAGAGATCACAAAAGTTTCGACTACAAAATGTTATGTTAAAATTTTAGAGTATTTTTACACTTGAAATTTTGGGGAAATTTATTAAGCTGTCTGAAGATATTTGCATAACTGAAGGAATTTATCAACCTATACATTTAAGAATTTAAACAATTTTAAAAATTAAGAGAATTCACCAACCTGTAAATCTGAGAATTCTTACAATTTTTAAAATTGCAGAAATTAAGCAACCTGTAAATTTGTCAAATCTGTAAATTTGAGAATTCATTAAATATGAAATCTTGAAGGAATTCATCAACCTGTACATTTAAGAATTTTTAAAATTTGTAAAATTAAGGGAATTCACCAACCTGTAAATTTGAGAATTCTTACAATTTTTAAAATTACAGAAATTAAGCAACCTGTAAATTTGTCAAATCTGTAAATTTGAGAATTCATTAAATATGAAATCTTGAAGGAATTCATCAATCTATACATTTAAGAATTTTTTAAATTTGTAAAATTAAGGGAATTCACCAACCTGTAAATCTGAGAATTCTTACAATTTTTAAAATTACAGAAATTAAGCAACCTGTAAATTTGTCAAATTTGTAAATTTGAGAATTCATTAAATATGAAATCTTGAAGGAATTCATCAACCTGTACATTTAAGAATTTTTTAAATTTGTAAAATTAAGGGAATTCACCAACCTGTAAATCTGAGAATTCTTACAATTTTTAAAATTACAGAAATTAAGCAACCTGTAAATTTGTCAAATTTGTAAATTTGAGAATTCATTAAATATGAAATCTTGAAGGAATTCATCAACCTGTACATTTAAGAATTTTTTAAATTTGTAAAATTAAGGGAATTCACCAACCTGTAAATCTGAGAATTCTTACAATTTTTAAAATTACAGAAATTAAGCAACCTGTAAATTTGTCAAATCTGTAAATTTGAGAATTCATTAAATATGAAATCTTGAAGGAATTCATCAACCTGTACATTTAAGAATTTTTTAAATTTGTAAAATTAAGGGAATTCACCAACCTGTAAATCTGAGAATTCTTACAATTTTTAAAATTACAGAAATTAAGCAACCTGTAAATTTGTCAAATCTGTAAATTTGAGAATTCATTAAATATGAAATCTTGAAGGAATTCATCAACCTGTACATTTAAGAATTTTTTAAATTTGTAAAATTAAGGGAATTCATCAACCTGTAAATCTGAGAATTCTTACAATTTTTCAAATTAAAGAAATTCACCAATCTGTAAATTCAAGAATTCTTCAAATATGAAAAATTGACAAAATTCACCAATCTGTAAAATTGAGAATTCTTTAAAAAGAATTTAAGAGTTTCAGAACAAATTAATGCTAAAAGAAGATCGATGAGCTGAAAATTAGAGGAGTGGAAGATAAAGAAAATATTAAATTTACTGTTTGTAGAATTCTGAATTTCCATGACTGATAACCTGGTTACTTCGATGTCATTGACCTCCACAGCATTCAATGCGTTAATCGGTGTTGCATCAGGTATCGTTGCAGGACAAACGTTTACGTCTGACATTAATCGAATAGCATTCTCAATAGGCAAAGTGGCGCGTATGTCGCCACGGTCTCTGCATTAATTCGAGCAGAGAGTAACGTTAGCTTCGACATGTGATGCTAGCTCTAACCGAGATCGTCTATGTTTGTAAACACATCATCTGCATTGGTGAGCTTCCGTAAAATAAATCGTGCAAAACTATTGAAACATTTGAAAATTTGCGGGTATGAAATTTTAGGAACTTGAAAATTTGGAAAACGGGGAATCGAAAAATTTGAGGATATGAAATTTTCGGAAATTGAGAAATTGGTGATTCAGAAATCTGAGTTGTGGACTACAAAATTTACAAATATAATTTAAGCATATGAGGATTTAGAAATTTGGGAAGTTGCTCTCGAAATTGGGAAATTTGAAAATTTCGGAATATCAGAATTCTTATGTAAATTTAAAAATTTGTGAATCTGGGATCCAGTAAATAGTGGATTTGGAAATTTAGAAATTCAATCTTGTGATTGAATTTTAAGGATCTTGTGAATTTAAGGATTTAAAAAGGTGTAAAATTGTAAAATTGTAAATTCAGCGAAAAATTGTAAAATTTCAGATTTGCTCAATTTCTCCAAATGCAGATTAGGTAAATAATTCCACCCCTCCTTCCCATCCAAACGAAGCCTACAACTATATCCCCTTAGAAACATCCTGAATTTCCTTAAAAACCGCCAGAAAAAAAAATCCCGAATCCCTTCTTTTTATGTACCATAAAACAGAAGAGCGGTTCGCCATAGAAAATTCAGGTTCGATGTTACGTGTTCGTCGAGAAAGGAAGCTTTTCCCTTCGCAGCGGCAACGAAATAAGCTTGTCGTACGCGTAAAAGACAAGCGGAGCGACTGGCTTCGCGGAAGGAAAGGAGACCAAAAAGGAGATACGATAAGAAATGCAGAAGTTGGGTCAGGAGGAAAAAGGTTTGGAAAAATGTCACGTAAAATCGCGCGACAACGCGTTGTATCGATTGTTCGTCGAAGAGACAAGAGCAGACTCGAGCCAGACAAGTAGGTGGTAATGGAAACACGCGGCGAAGGGGTGAATACTGAAGTAGAGAAACGACGAATAGTCAGACGTAACGGGGATGGAGCATAAGAGAAGATAGATAAGCGGATAGATATGAATGGGAATGTATGGAGGGAAAACAGGGAGGGTAGGAATACTCGCGTGAAAGCGCGTTTGAGTTTCCGCGATGTGGAGTCTGCGAAGAGTAACGAAAAGAAACGAGCAGAAGGGTTGAACCACCGGTTAAAACGAACAAGCGTAAGGCGAAAGTTGGAGATGGAAGTAAATCGATGACTTCGTACCTTCTCTATTCCGTAGTTGCTCAAACCATTTGCTTCTTCGGTTATTGAAACCTTTACCCTGTTTTCGATTTTTTTAAATTTAATTACGGTTGCGAGGAGAGGTGCAATATGCAGATTTTTATAGCGACATGTACCGACTTCAAGTTGGAATGTAATATTATAAAACCTTGAGGAAAGCACGAGGACGACGTATTTTGTTAGAGACTTGTTAGAGAAGACCGAAGAGAGAGATCGGACGATTTTGTAAATGTTTCTGCGTGAAGTGTAGGCATCCTTACAAATGTATTGGAGCTCAAAATAAAACAGCCACAAAAATATGAGGGATTCTCGAACTATATCGAAAGCTATGGCATGATTAAGTATCTTAGCGCTATAAAATATCGATGTAACATCCCTACGAAGTCTTTCGAAAAGCCCCGCATAAGAAAACATGAAAAACGTTGCGCAAAAGTTGATAAGCTCCCAGGTCCCAGTCGTAATTCTCCGCTTTGATGACTCCGCCACAAGTTAGCTCGGTTCTCAGCGGAAAGATCCGAATCCCACTTGGTCGACCACTGCGGTTTAGAAACTTGACAGGACTTCTATGGCTTCCAAGGTTCATCCTCTTATTCAGTGGGCGATATTGCTATTTATACGTCGGACACGCAAGAATCCTCGAACCTTTGCTTTCGGGTCGGCCGAGTTACAAGTTCATTTCGCTACTTTTTCGACGCTCCATGTTTTGGTTATCAATGCGGTGAAACGTTTAATATTAAACGAAGGGTCGTGCAAAAAGCCCGGGCGCTTCGGTTTTGCCGAATTCGGTCGTCGAGAAACAGACGGGAATGGTATCCGTTTTGGTTTCGCTTTAATGGCGAAGATTATCTAAGATAGCGTACACCGTGGACATACCATGGATAACTGGAAGTCGCCAAGGGATATTTCCAACGATATTTTATCGCCACAGCGTGCGTGATACGACAGCCCATTAATCCTGTTCTTGTTCGCTCTTCTATCTCCGTCGAGTCCTGTACGACTGTCCTCGGCCGGAAAGATGATAACAGGGTCATGGAAACAGTTTGTTACATGGCACCAAAAAGGCGTGGACCGTTCAAGGAGGAAAAACTTTCGAGGATGCCGAAAGGAGCCTTTCGGGTCAGCTTTTCTCTGGATTCATACCCCTTCTCTTTTAAATCAAAGGGTAGATTAATTTTATACTTGTACGGGGTAGAGATGTCACTGTTATTGATATTTGGATTTATAAAAAATCTGGGATATTTCACGTAGTTTGACAGAACACAGTAGTGACTGCCGCAAGTTATTAAAAAATTACTATTTTTATGATTAATAAATTCTACCAAATATGTTCACATACTGTTATATTTATTCTTCACATGTCCGAGTAGTTAACGAGTGTAATTAGGTAAATGAACAAATAATAATATAGACTCATATGGAAATTTCAACCATATAACGTGTCAGTATTAACACTTTAATGGCCGCCTACGCAGTCAAACGTCGGCTCCTGGCGACGAAGAATTCATTTAAAGAAACTTTATGTAAATTCACGAAATAATTCGACATGTGTGAACACACATAAAACAAACGAAAACAACAAATTTAATATTTTACGTTTGTATTAGTTATTAATCATCACATACAGGTTACCGGCCAATAACCTTTGGTAGCATCACACACGTGTTAGCGGACGCTAAGAGTTGGTCCGGTCATCACACACATGTGTGTGAGCGGCCATTAAAGTGTTAATACGAACAGTATTCAATTAACCCCTATGATTTATTCGTCAGGTGCGTCAGTCAGAACCATCCACAGCTACAATATCAAAACAGTCAATAAAAGTTGAAATGTTATGTTTCGCATTGTGCAATCATTGACTATGTAAATTATAGTTGAACTCCAAATTGAAGCGTATTCGAGTAAAATTCACGAAGTACGTCATGCGTCAGACTCGTCAAAACAGTGCATGGGTACTCCTAAATAGTACTATTCGACTAATAGTACTTCGATCTGAAACTGTAATACCGTTTTTACTTCCACAAATTTTAGAAAGTGGACTTCAAAATCCGTACAGTAATTAAAAAATTGCGTATTAATTCGAGTAAAATTCACAAAGTGCGTCATGTGTCAGACTCGTGAAAATAGTGCAAGTGTACTCCTAAATAGTACTATTTGACTAATAGTATTTGAAACTGTAATACCGTTTTTACTTCAGAAAGTCGAATAGTCCTCAAAATGCGTACAGCGATGAAATAATTAATAGTCCGTGACAGTAGCAGGATGACGCTAATAAAAATTTAAGTCCTCGCAGCAAGCAGAATTCTGGAGTATCGTTTTAGCGTCTTTTACGCTGAGATTTCGTGAAAATGTTGCGTCCATTTGTTCCGTCAGGGTTGAATAATTGAAAGTACCGCGAGTTACAGGGAAAGTAATGGCGGTAGGGAAGACAAGAAAGGTAGGGAATAAAGGGATAATTATAGGGGAGCCGGAAGTCTCGGGGAATGATTTTACGCGCGTTTACAGAATGCATGCGGGCTGTTTCACGTTTCGTGTCGTACGCTTCATGTTTCGCGTATGTAATGGGAGGGTAACTCGCAAGTTACAGTCCCAAAGTTGACTCTGGTTTTGTCTTTAACGCCGGATTAGTGTGGCTTCGTCGAGACTCGCGGTAGCGTTTAATCATTTTCCCTGTACGCGGAATATGCTGGCGGATCCTGAAAACCCGCCATGAAGGAACAGCACCAGAATGGCGGCAATGCTCTATCCAGCTTTTCTCTTGTAATACCATAATACCATAAATTCGCCGCAATCGAACTTTCATGCTGCGGCAAAACTTATTTACCCTTCTTTTATTTTTGGCGAGTGATAAAATCTATTTTAAGGATTTAAGGATTCTTTCAAATGAAATATGCAATTTTTGAAAGATTTTGTATAATATTTTCCTGTAATTTTATCCTCACGATGAAAATCCCCTTTCTTTGGTATTTTCTATATTTTTCAACCCTTTGTGCTCCGATGTGTCACTGTTTGGTTTAATACAATTTAAAATAAATATTTTTTAATTGAACCTATAGTGTTAGGTGATGAATCAACTGAATTGTCAACAATAAAAATGCCTCGTCTTTTCTAATAACTCTCATTTTCTACATATTTCAGCGAATCCGTAAATCGCGAAGTATTCCGTAAAGTGGAGACGTAATTGTTGGATAGAGTAGCCCCTTTCCAATACTCGTCACATCCTTTTACCGTTTCAGGCTTGCTCCTTTTACGATTTTTCGTTGCGAGCATACATGCATGCCAACGGGAAACTTCGCAAGGTTTTAGTGCTACACAAAACAATTCCCGGATCCACTCTTTTCCCCCTGTTCACGATCAGTTGGCCATCTTCTCGAGTTCGAATCTACTTCCACCTTCCTGCGACTCTTTCCGCTTCACCTCTATTTCCTGTGCACCACCCTTGCACGATACAGCTCTTGGCTCGAATCGCTACACGGCGATTTCCATCCGTGTTCGAACATAACGGCCTGCTTCGCGATTCATAACGCAAACTACACCGAGACTTTGGTAATCGCCGATATTTCGTTGAACCATCGGATAATAGCTGATAAACGCTCATGACCGTAACATCGATCCACCTTTCGATAATTGAATTCGGGTTTCAGACGCGGATTTGTATTTTAATAAGATATTCAATTTCTCTTTCTCTTTTGGACTTTCTACAAATTTTAGGTTATACATAACCTAATACAACCTAACACTTAAAACATTAGATTGAAACATTGTGCAAATCTTTTCAAATAAATATATTTACTACCGCAGATTCTTTTGGATACATTGTAAAAGCAATAGGACACTAAATTAAGACTTAAATAAAAATTAGACGCAAACAGGTCATTCAATTTTTGGAGGACCTATTTAAATATGATTTCGAAAGATTTTTTAAAACAAACGTGTGAATACAAATCCTTTAGGTTAAGCGTCACAAAATACTTTATATAAAGATTATTGTTTGAAAGAAATGTGCACAATTTATGGAGGGACTAAGAATATGAGGTTGGTACCTAACCTAACATTTAATTTTGTAAGATTGTGGAAATTTTTTAAAACAATGTACAAGTACAATTTAACTATATCAAAGTTACAAGATTATTAAACATTATTAAAAGAGTTTACTACATTTTGGTTGATTTATTTAAGAATATTGATAACACAAGACTGACTTTCAAGTAACCTCATACTTTTAAGAGGTCTTGAAATTATTATTAGCATCCTGGTCCCACGAAACTCGTTAAAAAGACTATGCCGATCTGATTGTTTGAAACGAACCGTAAGCAATTATCTGAAATTCCAGTTAAATAACAACTATCTCGTTTCTGTACATCCCGCGTCCGAGCATTTCGTAGAAACGTTAAGAAACTGGAACAATCGTATCGCAGGACAATCCTCTTAAATTAGCCGAATAATCGTCGAAGTATTATCCTGTGAAAGGGGATTTAACGGTGTTAAAGGCAAGATCGTGGACTGTAGTTGATGGGAGGACAGCTGTTGAAGGTTAGCGATGCAAAAGCCGAGTTAGCGATGTCTAAGAGAAAGAGAGAGGTTGAGCAGAGAGAAATAATAGAGCAACGACAAATCCGAATGTTTATTTGGTCCAGAAATTTTCAGCCGGCAGTCACAATGAATATTTTAATGACTTCCTGTGGATGCTCGCGCCTCGAAGCAGTTGCAAAGTCGGCATCTAAGGAGTGGCATGGCACTGTAGGAAGGGTTAGGTCGAGGGGTGGTTTGGAAGGAGTCGAGAACAGACTGCATCAGAAGGGAAGTTCTTACCCTCCCTCTCTATCGCCCCTTTTCTTAGAAATTATAATCGCGCCACTTACCCGTGCCACGGTCTCGTCCGTTTTCTACGTTTCTCTTTCCCTCGCGTTTCATCTCAGCTCGCCGTCTCACCCTGCGCCCTTTACAGGACGTTGGTTTCATTTTACGGTAATTGTGTTTACGGAACGACACGCGAGTTACAAGGCTTTGTAATTCCGTGGAATTGTCAGCCTCTCGTCCGTTGCTTCCCGTTCCATCGTCAAAGCAACCTTCGCGGACAGACCTTCCTCTTCGACAACCACCGAATCGCTCTTCGAAGAAGCTCTTCTTCTTTTCTCGTATTTCTTCTTTTTCTTTTATATCGAAGATCTGTATAGGGCGCTCAGGGCTGTAGTGGGATCTGCTGGGCCTGGATTATGGTATTTTCAAGGGGTGAAGATTCTAAGGGTTGAACCGAGGGGTTCAAGCTGGAGAGGGTTGTGGTTTTGTGATATTTATGCTGAAATGCGTAATCAGATATTAGGGGAAATTGAATGAATTTTCCAGTTTATAAATTTTCATTTTCCAAGTTTCCCAAATCTCGTACTTCCTAATTGCGTAATTTTCCAATTCGTAAATTTTCCAGTTCCCACATTTCCCAAATCTCAAATTTTTCAGTTTGCAAGTTTCCAGTTCTCACATTTCTCAAATTTCAAATTTCCCAATTCCATAATTTTTCAATTTTCCAATTTTCCAATTTTCCAATTTCCCAATTCCATAATTTCCCAATTCCACAATTTTCCAATTTTCCAAATTTCCTAAATCCCTAATTTCCCAATTCCTCAATTTTCCAATTACTCAATATCGACGTTCTCCAATTTCTAAATTTCCCTATTCTAAAATTTCCCAACTCCCAAATTTTCCAATTCCCAAATTTTCCAACTCTCAAGTTTCCCAATATCCTAATCTCCCAATTCCCTAAGTTCCCAATTCCCTAAGTTCCCAATGCCCTAATTCCCCATTCCCTAATTCCCCAATTCCTTAATTCCCCAATTCTGAAATCTCCCAATTGCAAAATTTCCCAAATCCCAAATTTTTGAATTTCCAAATTACCCAATTCTCAAATTCCCAAATCCTAAACTTCTGAATTCCCAAATTTCCCCATTCCCAAATTTAACAATTCTGAAATTTCCCTAATCCCAAATTTCTCAATTCCCAAATTTCACAATTCCCGAATTTAACAATTCTGAAATTTCCCTATTCCATAATTTCCCTAATCCCAAATTTCCCTATTCCATAATTTCCCTAATCCCAAATTTCTCAATTCCCAAATGTAACAATTCCCAAATTTCCCAATTCCCAAATGTAACAATTCTCAAATTTCTCAATTCCCTAATTTCCCAGGTCCCTAATTTCCCCATTCCCTAATTCCCCACTTCCTTCATTCTCCAATTCTCAAATTTCCCAATTCCAAAATTTCCTAAATCCCAAATTTCGCAATTTCCTAATTTCCCAATTCCAATGTTTCCCAAATCCCAAATTTCTCAATTCCAAAATTTCCCAATTTCCAAATTCCCAATTCCTTAATGTCCTAATTTCCTAATTTCCCAATTCCCTAATTCCCCGATTCCTTAATTCCCCAATTCTCCAATTTCCCAACTCCTAAAATTCCCAGTTTCCAAATTTTCCAACGCCTAAGTTTCCTAATTTCCAAATTTTCCAAATCTCCCAAATCTTCCAAATCTTTAAAATTTCCCAAATTTTTCAAATTTCTCACATTTCCCAAATTTCTCAAATTTCCCAAATCTCCCAATTTCCAAATTCTTAAATTCCCAAATCAGCATACCCCAATACTCCCCAAACTGCCCCAACCCCAATATAAATTGTAGGGTAGCTTTATAAACGCGCCAATAGATACATCCCAATCGCAACAGTGGCACCAGAACGACTCTTTCACCACCGAATAGAAGTATAGTCGTCGTTCCTTTTACCGTTACGTTTTCGCTCTTTTAATAAAGCGACACGCAACGCTGTAGCTCGCGGCAAGAACATTTCTGCCCGCGAGCGTTTCCCCGCGTCGAATCCGGAGCGGAATTTATTTGGACGGATAGGAAAGTGCGCGTACCCGAAGCGGCTATATTAAAAACGCTTTTAAAGCGACGGAGAAAAACAGCGAACTGCGTTATAAATTACTTTTCAAGCGTGCCGCTGTGGGGGGTGGCTTTTAAAGGGGCGTACGGAACTTGGTACTTTGATACTTCGTCGAGTTTCAGTCGGTACGACCATGCATAAATACGCGACCCTTGTAATTTTAGACCACCCCCGATCGATAAATCGAATTAGGCGTCGCGGATGCAACGGGTCTCAGTTTCCATACACTTCGGCAACTTCATTCGGCACGCGAAAGATAACGATCCGCGTTTCCTGCTACGATTAACATCCCCTTAAGTGGATTTCACCAATTCCGTTAATGATCCGCCGCTTTCGAATGTGTGTTACCGGGTTATTAAAGTTCGCCGACAAACTTTTGCCTTCTGCTGCTGTTCCATGGAATTTCAATCTTCCTCCGTTTTACACGATTTCGAATGTTGTTTAACTGTTTGTCTAAGTTTAACTGTTACGCGTATCTGTACCGATAGCTATATGTTGGTGTTTGAAAACTCTTTAACAAGAAGAGAGCTTTTAAATGGTAATGATAATGGTAATTTAATGATAATCTTTAGCAACATTTTCTTTGAAACGTAGTTCAGCCTCATGTTTTCATGTAGATTCATGTTCTCTTTGTATGGCAGTAGTTATGAAACATGCTGAAAAACCTTACTTCTTCATGTGGATTCATGTCTTTTCTCAGTACATCAGTTATGAAACGTCCTGTAGGTCAAACCTCAATTTTTTCATGTAGATTCATATCTTCTCTCAGTACGTCAGTAGTTATGAAACATCCTGTAGATCAAACCTCAATGTTTTCATGTTGACTCATATCTTCTCTCAGTACATCAGCAGTTATGAAACACCCTGTAGATCAACCCTCATTTTTTCATATAGATTCATGTCTTTTCTCAGCACATCACCAGTTATGAAGCATCCTGTAGATCAAACATTTCATCAATGCTTCATTTCATATAGATCATATCATATAGATCATGTAGATAATTTTGTCATATATATTCATGTTTTTTCTCAGCACATCACCACTTATGAAGCATCCTGTAGACGAAGCTTCAACCTACAAGCAATTTTTCTGCAAACTTGCACACGTTGCAATGAAACTTGCATTTCTCCTCGACTTCATTTTGGTAGAATTATGTGGACATGTCCGAGTTGGCGGTTGAATGCAGACATCCCAGCCTTGTTAACTCGATAACTGTTTTAAACCGGGTTTATCTAGATGACGAACATGTGTATGTACATTACATGTTTGTCAGAGAATTAAAAAAGTATGCACCGGTGTAATGGATTAGGTATCGAGATGCAAAAGATCTTTCTCGACAGCAACTCCTTTTTCCATTTTCGGTAGGACGCTATCGTTTCGAATGATCATCGCGATTCAGCAGACAGATGATCTGTTATCGTCACGTCGCCGGGTTCCGGGCTTTCAGTTTCATTGAAAACGCCCCAGGCAGGGGCAAAGTAAATCTAATCTTGATTCAGCCGCCATAAAAGCTAGCGCGACATCTCATTTTGCGATACGCCGACTATAGTACATATGTTATGCTTCACCTATACGAGCCACTCGACGTACACGAGCGAAAGTGTAAGATGTATTAAGCAGCCGACATATAGCTCCGGTAATATTCCATCCCTCGAGCTCCCTGCAAATCCTTAATCGAGTGCTTCGACGCTGTGTCGTCGCGACGCTAAATCCACGACCACTCTCGATCTGTGATTCGTTTTCACCCCGGGAAAATGGGAAAGCCGGAACGAGTCGGTCTGAAATGAACAGAAAAATTGTTCTACCTTCCTGATTCTCAGTTGTCGGACACGAATTAACATATGCGCTGAAACTGAACACTTGGGACATTTCACATTAATTCTACTGTATTTTGCAATTTTGGATATTCAGATTTTGCGATTTTCCATTTTAGGTTATTGAGATTTCGGGGTTTCGAATTTTGGGATTTTGAGATTTCGGGATGTGTAGATTTTGAGATATAGGGATTTTTGTATGTTGAGATTTGGGGGCATAGGGAGTTTGCGATATGGAGATCACGGGATGTATGAACCTTGGGACATAAGGATTTCGGTACATACAGATCTCGGGATGTAGGGATGTAGGGATATAGAAATTTCGAGTCATAGGGAATTTGTGGCACGGGAATTTCGAGATATAGAGATTTCCGTAGAAAGGTGTTTCGGGACATAGGGAATTTGGGAAGTGAAGGTTTCGGGACATAAGGATTTTGGTACATAGAAATCTCGGGACATAGGGATTTCGAGGCATACCAATTTCGAGATGTATAGACTTCGGGACATAGAAATTTTGAGTCAAATCAATTTTGGGTCATATCAATTTCGGGTCATACCAATTTTGGGTCGTATCAATTTCGGGACATAGAAATGTCGGGACATAGAAATTTCGGGTCATACTAATTTCGAGTCATATTAATTTTGGGTCATACCAATTCGGGATATAGAGATTTCGGGACATAGGAATTTCGGGTAATACCAATTTCGAGTCATATCAATTTTGGGTTATATCAATTGTGAGGTCATACCAATTTTTGGCCATGCCAATTTCGAGTTATATTAATTTCGGGTCATATCAATTTTGAGTCATATGAATTTCGAGTCATATCAATTTCGGGTCATACCAATCTCGAGACATGGAAATTTCGGGTTATACCTATTTCGGGACATACAATTTCGGGTTATAGATATTTCGAGTCATACCAATTTCGAGATATAGGAATTTCGACATAGAAATTTCGGAAAATTGATATTTCAATACATAAAAATATATTGAACTATGAAATCTTGCAGTCAAGAAACTTTATGACATAGAGTCACCGGTACATACGAATTTCGGTACTTTGAAATCATTGCACCTAGAGATTTTCGAACACAAAATCTTCCAATAATAAAATGTTCACATTTCCTTCCCTCGTTGCTCAAATCACTTTCATTTCTTACAAAAAACCACCCTTAACACTAAAACTACCAAACCTTAAATTGCTCCACAAGTTTCTTATTATAGGATACACATTTTGTTAAAGTGCATTCCTTGAAATCAGTATTGATTTTCAACAAGATAAAGAATAAATGTGTGTACTAATTTATGTTTCGTTTGTTTATTTATTTTTCAACTGCATTTTTAATTTCAAACTAAGTACACATTATATGCCGTCGGTTTAGTGTTACTCTTACTTAACCATGTACTGAATCTTACCTAACCTTCAGTTACTCTCGCTATATAGCCATAAACAGCGTAATTAAGGTCGCAACAAACTTCATCATATTTAAAAGTTCTCTAATTCTTGTAGCGAATATTATAAGATCGATTTATCGATGCCACGAAATGAAGAATGCATTATCTGCATACTGAGGTTAATTATTCTGTACAAGACCCGATAACATGATTCGCTATCGTTGCTTTGCAGATATTAAATTCCTGGTGTGCATATTTCATCATAAAACGGAAATAGAGCCACCACTCGTGTGCATTATTGAACATCTGCTGATTTTGATTTCGTGTAATCAATTTAATATCGATCAGGAGCTCAGAGCTCCCACTTGCGATGGTTTCTTTGCTTCCGATCGATTGTTACGATTAGATATATTACACGTTCACCAGCAAGCTTCATTGAGATGCAACGGAGTAGCTAGTCTGCGACATTATTGAATGATAATTTCTGATCACTCCTGGGGGAGAAATGTCTCTTGGCAATGTTGGCAACAGTGTAACCTAACCTCGAAATAACGTCAGCATCCATTATATCACGTGTTCACTTAGTTTCCAGGGTATCTTAATGTTCATTTAAATTTTGCAGTATGGTAATTTTCGAAATGGGGAATTCGTTACAATATTTCTTTTTTAAAATTATAGGGTAAGTAGTGTATGGAGTGGAAGATAGGGATTTTTTAAAATTTATTAAAGCTGGAGATAGACTTCTATATTTCTAATTTTCTATATTGTTAAATTTCAATATTTTTTAATTTTTATATTCTGCATTGTCTAATTTCTCCTGAATGTATATTTTCAAGTTTTCGTATCTCTCAGATCTTTACACTTCCGAATCTCCATATTTCTTTATTTCTATATTTCCAAAGTTCTATATTCTCCAATTTCTATATCATCAAAATGTCTGTAAATATATCTACACTTCTAAAAGTTATCAATAAAATTATCAAATAACAGGTACGAATTAGAAAATTCTCAACTGCAGAAAACGACCACTCGCTCTGTAATTACTACACAGTATTTTCCCTGTACTCCAGCAGTATTTTATCATTTTTTCGACGTTATCGAAGAAAACATCGTCCACTGAAATTTCAAGTTATCGAACGAAACGTTTTGGTGCAGCAGCATTGACAAGCCATTTTAACTGGTAGTCGATCGCGTTCAGTCGGTTATGCAGCAACGCTCGCCGATTACATACATTCTAAATAATTGCAATAATTAACGATCAATTTGCATCTCTAACTGTCTTAGGTTTCACTCGAGATCCACACAAGGTCGCCAAGCACACGTAGCACGCGTGTCTCGTTATATCACAATCCCGGCACACCGTAGAAACAGCATGGAACTTTGTCGCGTTTTCTGCCATGTTTGTCCTTACTTGTCAATCTTACTTCATTATGTGCGCTTCTTATCGGGTGATGCTCCCTGATTATTAATTATACGTTGCAAACGTTATTGCAACTCTGGAAATCATATTTCAACGCAATCTAGGTAAACATCGTAAAATAGAACAAATAGAAATATTTCTGTCCACAGAATTTGCTTTCGTTAGAAAAGGGGTTGAAACGATCATTGAAAGTATAGTTAGTATATTTATTGTTACTGTTATGCTTTTTTATTGGCTAATCTTTTGGACTCTACTGGTGTGGTTATTGTATGGCGATTTATAGGTTAGGTAATACTACTAGTTTAATAGCTTAGAGCAGGGATCGGCAACCTGCGGCTCGCGAGCATGCGGCTCAGTAGAATCATACTTGTGGCTCTTGAGTAGTTTAATAGTACATATTGAAAAATTAACTGCAATATTGCAATTGCCAAACAAATATAATAATCCTGCGCACACATCAAAATGCGCGGCAGATCGCATGCATGTAAACCTAGCTTTAGCTAACCTTGCTCTCCACACTCACCGACGCCGCACTCAAAACCAAAAACTGTTTCCGTTTTCTTTAATACGTTGACTTATATGTTCTGTTACTACGCAAAATAGAATCTTTTGATTTCGCAATCATTACATGTTTCACAGCAGATATATTATTTTTTCTAATACATACCGATGTATGTACTTATATTTAAAAGAAGAATTTATCACATTGGGGAAAAAAATGGCTCTTAACTCCAGAAAGGTTGCCGACCCCTGTACTATCATATACTACCATATTCTAACATATTATACATCTCTGTTATATCTCTTATATTACTACAATATACTCAAACATCAATAAAAACCGAAATATATCCAACATCTTCCTCCATAGAAAATGATATCAATTCCGTAGAATTCATTTGAATTTAGAAGCGTTCCAGTTTGAATTCGCCGGTCTAATTCGTGGCAGTGTTTGTTCATGCGCGGTTATTATTATTCTCTAACTATTAGCATACAAAAATATGATCAGAGCAGCGGAACGGCGATATGTATAGTTTTCACGGAATCTACTCGTAACTGCACCCCAGGCACGAAAATGATTCGATCGCGATATTATCAACGATAATAACCAGCGTGGCATGCTGAAAAATGAATAATTCGGTGAATTTGGAAGTGCACTCGTTGCCGGCAAGTGAATGTAATCAGGCGAACCGATACAATGCAATTATCGATCAGAATCTTTGTCATTCGATTAAAACTAGCTGCGCTGTTCTATACTGTCGAATTAATCGTAAACATTTCGATTCCTTCAGAATAATTGATAAACCGTGCCGATTGTTCGCCAAACAAAGCCCGCGTCAAATGCGTTGATTGCATTTTCATTAATTCACATTTTTATCGTTATGAATACCCGATACGATTTATGGACACGTACGCGACTAAAGAATGGCTCAATGCGAAATTATAATTGGATTTTAATGAACACAATGTTGTGACGGTAATGTGAAAATAATACGCACTTTGTCGGTAATACGTGAGACTTTAATAGCAACACGTAAGTAATACGTAACACGTACTTTGGCGATAATGTGAGAGTAATATGTGATGCGTATTTTAATGGTAACATATGAGTAATGCATACAGATGTCAACGCATGAGCTGGCTATAGTAATACTTATGTAAATATTACTATACATGTTATACATATGATACTCTACATATGAGTATTACTGCACACATGTAAGTATTACTATACAGAAGTGTTACTGTACAGTAGGTGTAATAGCACATGTGCAGGTAAACATACTCTACTACATATATTACATATGTGTATCTACACATGTGTTACTTATGCACTACTATACAGTATGTGTAGTAATATACTGTACTGTGTTACGTGTGTAGGTACACATACTGTACTATACATACTACATATGTGTACCTACACATCTGTTACGCACTACTATACAGTATGTGTAGTAACATACTGTACTGTGTTACATGTATACATATATGTAGTGTGTGTAGTGCAGTATGTGTACCTACACATGTGTTACTTATGTACTATTATATAGTATGTGTAGTAACATACTGTACTGTGTTACTAGACATATAACATTATATCAATACACATGTAACATGTAACATATGTGTATAAATTGAAGATCTACAGTAATTATATATGAATAATATCTTATTAATGATATCTAAGTACAAATCTCCCTTTTCTCTCATTTGAATTCATTTTAAGGTCCAAGTGAAAGATTCAAACTTGCGTATTTCAAACTCGTATAATCTTGATCTGTTATATTGTAAGTAAACACGTGGTCTTCCTTTTGTTCTGGAGATATCCTGAGAGAACGTCGAAACCGACAGTGGGAACAAAAATTTTGACGAGATAGGTATTGGGTAGAGGCCAATAAGTCCCCCGTCGAATTTATTTGGCAAACACCTTCCCGTCGAGTATTATATACGTCGAGTAGCAAATATAAGCTACATGAAAAAGGATTCGTTTTTCTCTCATTCCGATCACTGACTGACGTGGAGAAGACTTATTTCTCGGATCCAACTGAAAGGGTCTCTCCCTTTATTTTTCTTTCGGTACAACTTGCCTTGTTGCCACTGGGAATTAAACAGCAACGAATAAAACTGTTTCTAAGCGAAATTATTTTGTGAAAGTTGTGATACTTGCAATTCAATAAATAAATTTATGAATTTATGAAATTATTTCGTGAAAGTGACGGTACTTGCGGTTCAATATATAAATAAATTTATGAATTTTTATATAATATATAAATTTCTGAAATTATTTTGTGAAAGTGATGTTACTTGCGGTTCAATAAATAAATAAATTTATGAATTTTTATATAATATATAAATTTATGAATTTACAATTTTACTTACTTTCAAGTCTGCGAACTTAAAAATTCTTAAATTCATAAATTTTTAAATTTCCAAATGACTAGCTTTCAAAGTTACAACTTAAGGAGTTGAGTAATGTAAAAATTTATGAATGTAGAAATTTACAAATTTAGAAATGTGCAAATTTACAGACGTACTAGTTTATAAAATTGCAAATGTAGAAATATATGAATCCACAAATCCATAAATACATAAAAAATTAAATTAGAATTATATCTACAAAATTAAAAAATCTGCAAATGTGCATGTCTCTAACAGCCCTCCTTACTCCATTAAAATTACATTTCACCAAACTGTAAAAAAGAATAAAATCCCCCAAAAGGAGCAATCTCGCATGAAAGCATATAGAATTTTAATTCTCCTGAAAAATTGATTACTTTGAACGCGAGCTCGTAAAAATTGAACTCCATCGTAGCAGAATTTTTCGCGAAAACATTACGAACGAAGTAACAGAGGAATGGAACGATAAGCTTTTAATGTTCGCATTGAAAATTCGAACTTCCCATACCCGTCGACTGGATCCGATATTTCGTAGGGGCTCGCTGCTAGTCGATGAAATTTTCGCCGAATAATTCACTTTCGTGCAACTATGTGCGTCTGTGGCGGCGTTTGATCGAATACAGGCGGTCTATCGACGTTTTGCGTTCTCCGCGGAGAATACAGATTTCGGGACGTGTGCTACGAAACTTCTTAAGAAAATACGTTTCGAGCAATCGGTATCGGAGTGCGAAGTCTGGTTCCAAGTTTCGCGACCACTCTGGCTCGCTGTACGACTGCTAAGCAATCTTCTTGAGAACTCTTCCTGGCCCATTGGGAAGCAGGCAACTGCACTTAGTTTTCTGATAAACAACACTCGGATAACGAATTATTGACAGTGACTTCATAGTGGTCGTGAAAACGTCAGAAACTTTTCAACACTTTACCCTATGATTTTTTGACGGATAACTGCGTTTGATGGCGCGAGAAAACTATGTTCAGAACTATTTTCAAGAATTTTTTATGTGGAATGAAGATATTTCATCTTTTTGTAAAAAACATAATTTTTCAAAAAATGAAAATTCAATTTCCACGATATATTCTAAAGTTTAATTGAAATAACGCTTGGTAAAAAGGTAGAATTTTAACAAATTTAATTGATGTACTCGTTTCGATGATCGAGTGTTTCTTCTTGGTTACAGTGATTTCAGTCGGAACAAAGGCAGAGGTAAAATAGAATGGTACGTCGAAACGTCAAATAGAATTGTCGTTTCTTCTCTCATTGTTTTCCTTATTTCCGCAGTTTCTGTTCGATTGTTGACTCAATACTCGATAAGACACGATCGTGGCCATCGAACGAAATAAAAGTCGCGCAAGGTAAAACTTGGATTGCAGTCGAGTGTCAGATTGACGTAGCTCCGAAGCCGCTGAAATATCGATTCCGATCGATCGCGGTCACGAAGAAAATTGTTCATCGTCGATAATTGAACTTTCAACGCGTCTACAGAGGTTAACGCGCTAAAAAAGTCGAACGCGTTTTATTTTCGCAATTTGCACGAACTCCCGGTAACGAATATTTTTAAACGGAAACGCGGCGCTTATTGCTTGCAGTTTCGCGGGGAAACTTTTCTGGGAGAATACAGCGTAACAGTTCGTTAACATTCGAACGTTCTTTCTCTTTTTCGCGGAAATTACCCGATAGATTGGTTTTCGCCTGGTTGACAACTTGAGGGAATTTTCGAACAGTGGAAAATCGTTAACGGGTAAGCCGGAAGAGGGCTGACAGGATGCAGATGACGCGAGGTTGTAGCTCTGCGAATTACAATTAAATTTAATTACGCAGCTCCGGTAGTTACCCAGAAATTCATGTGAGATTTTCCAGCAGAAATTACTCGACGTTCCCGGCGAAAACTCGGTGTCGTTTCGCCTCATTTCGTGTATCTGTGCCGTAGATTCTGGCACCTATTAGACGCGGACTCTTATTGTTTAAACGAACAAAAGAGTTGATATCGTTTGATTTCTTCTGGCTACGTCTTCCCGGTTTGAAACGACGAGCAGTCTGCTGCCGCTTTTACGGTTAACACAATGCGGCCGAATGCGAAACAAAAGCCACGAGGCTTCGCTGTAATAATTAGCGACCATGGAGAATTAATGTAGCGTGGAATGCGAGAGAAGGGTAAACTTTCGAGCACTGAAACAACGGCATACCAAGTTACACCGGTATCATAACGGCCCACCAACTCGTTGCTGATCATTAATAAAGCTGCGAGTCATTGCTTCTTACACTGCCTTCTATAAACATGCGACAGCCTGACGTCGACTTACGAATACCATCCTTCACGCGACTATCGTTCATCTTTTGGACAAAAGGAAAACTTGCCTCCTTTTTCGATAATAACCACCAACTATTGCGATACTCATACCTTCGTGGAATTAATTAACGCAGAGAATAGCTCAGTACAGAAAGTTTCGTAGCGGAAATTTGATCACGTGGTCAGCTTACTCTTCAACTTTATGGTCGACTTACTGACTAACTTCATACTCCATTTTGAGGTTTAATTTCAATGTGCAGCTTAGTGGTTAAATTCAAGGTTTCAATGATCGACTTCGAGGTTAAATTTTGAGGTGGATTTTCAAGGTTAAATTCAAGGTTTAATTTCACATGATCGACTTCAAGGTTACAAGTGTTAAATTTAGGGGGTGAACTTCAAAATGAAATTGGGAGATTCATCTTCAAGGTTTAACTTTAAAGTTCAACTTTAGGGTTAAATTTGGAGGTTGGGCTTCAACATTAAATTTGGAGGTTGATCATCAAGATTCAATGTCGAGATTCAACTCTAAAGATTAACTTTGAAGTCCAAATTCAAGGTTAAATTTGAAGGTTGGACTTCAAGATTAAATTTGGTGGTTGAATTTCAAGATTCAATGTTAAGATTTTACTCTAAGGATTAACTTTAAAGTTCAACTTCAAACTTAAATTTAGTGGTTGGACTTCAGAATTAAATTTGGATGTTGACTTCAAGATTCAGTTTTATGGTTTAACTCTAAAAGTCAACTTTACAGTTTAACTTCAAGGTTGAATTTAGGGGTTGTACTTCAAGATTAAATTTGAAGGTTGTACTTCAAGGTTCAAATTCAAGATTTTATACTAAAGGTCAACTTTTGAAGTTCAACTTCAAGGGTAAATTTGGAGGTTGGTCTTTAATATTAAATTTGAAGGTTGAACTTGACAGTTCAAATTCAAGGTTTCATTCTAAAGGTCAACTTTTGAAGTTCGACTTCAAGGTTAAATCTGGAGCTTGGACTTCAAGGTTAAATTTCAAGGTTTCATTCTGAAAGTCAACGTTTAAAATTCAACTTCAAGGTTCAATCTGAAGGTTGAGCTTCAAGGTTAAATTTCAAGGTTTCATTCTGAAAGTCAACGTTTAAAATTCAACTTCAAGGTTCAATCTGAAGGTTGAACTTCAAGGTTAAATTTCAAGGTTTCATTCTGAAAGTCAACGTTTAAAATTCAACTTCAAGGTTTAATCTGAAGGTTGAACTTCAAGGTTAAATTTCAAGGTTTCATTCTGAAAGTCAACGTTTAAAATTCAACTTCAAGGTTCAATCTGAAGGTTGAACTTCAAGGTTAAATTTCAAGGTTTCATTCTGAAAGTCAACGTTTAAAATTCAACGTCAAGGTTTAATCTGAAGGTTGAACTTCAAGGTTAAAGTTCAAGGTTTCATTCTGAAAGTCAACGTTTAAAATTCAACGTCAAGGTTTAATCTGAAGGTTGAACTTCAAGGTTAAAGTTCACGGTTACATTCTGACGGTCAACTTTTAAAGTTCAATTTCAAGGTTCAATATTAAAAGTCAATTACGAAATTCAACATTAAGGTTTAATTTTAAGGTTAAACTTTGAAAGTTCATCTTTACAGGCCAACTTCAAAATACAACTTCAAGTTTTAATTTAGAAAATCAACTTCAAAGTTTAATTTTCAAGTTCAACTTTAAGTTGCATATTGGACGGTCAATTCAAAAGTCAACTTCAAAGTTCAATTCTAAAGTTCAATTTCAGAGTTCAATTTTATAGTTCCACTTCAAAATTCAACTTCAAGTATTAATTTAAAAGATCAGCTTCATAATTCAATTTTAAAGACCAATTTGAAAATTCAATTACAAGGTTCAATTTCAAAGATCAACATCACAGTTCAATTTTATAGTTCCACTTCAAAATTCAACTTCAAGTATTAATTTAAAAGATCAACCGCATAATTCAATTTTAAAAACCAATTTGAAAATTCAATTTCAAGGTTCAATTTCAAAGATCAACATCACAGTTCAATTTTACAGTTCGCCTACAAAATTCAACTTCAAGTTTCAATTCCAAAGATCAAATTCGTAATTCAATTTTAAAGTTCAACATTATAATTCAATTTTAAAATTCAACTTCAAAGTTCAATTTTATAGTTTAATTTCAAGCTTCATCTTTAATATTCAACTTCAAGTTTTAATTTAAAAAATCATCTTGAAAATTCAATTATAAACTTCAACATCGACATTCAGCTTCAAGATTGAACTGCAGGGTTCAACTTGAATGTTCAACTTGACGTTCATCTTCAAGTTCCAATTTCGATCTTCAACTTCGAGGTTGGTTTCCAAAATTTAGCTAACAGGCACTACATTAAAATTCGACCTAATAATCGAGAGGAAAAGACGTCACTCGAAAAACCAGAAGAGTAGAAATAAATAAGGTTTAAGAGCGTTGATCGTAGTTTGACCCAAATATTATTTGGCGCATACCGACATCGAATAATTTGGTCGGACCTGCTCGGTATCGCGTAAAAGGATTTCCGGCGAGTATCTCATAATTTTGCCGAGGAAAAAGGGTCGATTCGGAACGCGAGAGAAAGAGGACATAGCTCTGCACGTGTACACGTATGCACGACGGCTAATTACGAGGATGGCTGCCATTCGAATCTCAGGTTGTTCCAACTGCCGACTAGAGAGGATGAAAGTAATTACTACCCGTGCGAACGATTAATTAAGTAGTTGCCGGTGGATGCGCGAATTGTAGATGGCCAGAGTAAATTGGAGTACCGTTGACGCGTTCTGGTGTACACACAACCTCTCGTATACACTCTGGCCCATCTAGAACGTGCCAGTGCCGTCATTGTACTATGAAATACTTCATAACATTCCGAGCGGAAAATTTCCCGATGAAAATTAATTTTGAATTCTATTCGAGCTCCTAGCCGGTGTTCGAGTTTTCGCCAGCTTTTCCATCAACTTCACCTAATTCGACTGATATTGGCTCGGCGAATCCTATTTACATAATTTATTTCTAGTTATCTGAAATAAACTGTCGATCATTGTCTACCTAGCTCCTCGGAATGCTATAAGATCTCTGGATTTTCACATCTATGGATTTCCAGGTCTTTGGGTTTTTAGATCCTTCAATTTTTAGGCTTCTACATTTCTAGCTTTATAGATTCTTATACTAGGTTCCTAGATTACTGGATTTCTAGATTTCGAGATTTCTAGATTTTTAGATTTCTAGATTTCTAGACTTCTACATTTCTAGCTTTAGAGATTCTTAGATTTCTAGATTTCTGGATTTCTGGATCTCTGGATTTCTAGATTTCTAGAATTTTAGATTTTTAGATTTTTAGATTTCTAGATTTTTACTTTTCTAGCTTTAGAGATTCTTAGATTTCTACATTTCTAGATTTCTGGATTTCTGGATTTCTGGATTTCTGGATTTCTGGATTTCTGGATCTCTAGATTTCTAGGTTTCAGATTTCTGGATTTTTTAGATTTCTAGATTCCTACATCTCTAAGCTTCCAGATCACTAGATTCCTACTCTCCAAAATTTCTATATTTCTATGTCTCTAGATCTTTATGTCCCTAGGTACGTAGGTCACTAAATCACCAGGTATTTCTAGATTCCCAGATTTCTATGTTACTAGAATCCTTCAACTTCTAGGTCTATTGACTCCTGGCTCACTAGAATTCCTGATCTAAATCTACAAATTCCCACATCCCTAAATTTCTATGTCACTAGATCCATATTTGAAACCCAACAAGAAATACTAGGTTAATTTAACACGCATCATGCGATTAATTTAATATCGTTCTAAAAAATTCCATTTCATCAAAATTCACCTTGAATTTGTAATTTCACCTCACAACATCAAACATTAAATTAATATCCCTAGTCCCGTGCATCCCTAGACCAGTGAATAATCCCAGTACTAATTGAAAACTATCTATCAATTTAATGGAAGATTATAATGAGAATGATTACAATGGAAAGCGCTGTAATGGAATTTCTTTGAAAGGAAAGCACAGAATCACAACCTGAGGAGTTTGTCAATGTCAACCGCAAAAATAATTGTTCACCGGATGAAATATGCGACATTCTGATGCCACGATATCTCGGGAATATGATGAGTATGTACATCAAAGTTTCTCGATCAAAATGGAAATGCTCCCGTAAGTCATTTTACTGACATGCAATTCTGCGTTATCGTACAATAAGAGAACGTACACTTCCTCAATTCGCAACTGACTCTTTAGTTCTTTGTTATTCATGGATATGTTTAAAACATGGATATCCTTTTTCTGTACCATCATTTTTCTGTAGACTTATCTGTATTTATTGTGCGTCTGTGTCGTGGACAATTTATGGTTTGTTTTTTAACTTGTTCTGTAAATTGTGTTATTTTTAGAGAGACATGTTACATTTTTTGGAGAGATGTAGTACACGAACTGTATATCTATCGATGGTAACAACAGTGCAGACATTGGAAGCAACGCTGTAAAGAACGTTATACAGCGAAATGACTCAAATGACATCAAGTGTGAAAGACGTAGTACTTGATTAACGTGATCTGATATATCGTCGAGTGTAATTAAATAGAGTAATTTTCACACGGTTCTGGATGAACTGACCACAATTCTATCGCTATAAACGTGTGATATTTCAACTAGTACCTCTTGATGACAACAGTGCAGACATTTGGAGTACGCTATAAAACAGAAACTTGTTCAAAGAAACAAATTTTATTGAAGCGACTCGAAAGGATATCTGCACCATTCAAGGATCGAACTACAAGTAAGACTTTTCTAAACCGTATAGTAATTATATTAATATTCGCCGAATTGACCCTTAGGTGTAAACACGATCTGAGTTGACTCTGGAGAGCCAGTGACTCTCAACACATTTTGCTCATTAATTAAAATGAAAATTCGACAAACGCTAAAAGGAATGCTGTAATCTACAGCGAAACGGCGCAGATGACATCAAATGTGAAAGACGTAGTGATCCGATATCTAACTGACAATTCTATCGCTATAAATATGTGATATCACAACCATGCACCGATGGCAACAGTGCAGGAATTTGTAGCAGCTGACATCAAACGTGAAAGATACAGTACCCGATACATCGAGTAATTAGATAAGCCAAAAACGGTGCAACCGGTGCGTAACGAGTCCAAGAGGAATGCGTAGAAATTAAACGCGGCATGTCGCGGACAAACGTTGCATCGAGAGAGACATACTGTTCTAATAAGTGTCACGCGGGGCACACAGCGGGGAGAAAAAGCAGCGGGCAGGGCACGGTATGAAAAATTCGTGTTAATTACGGCTGTATAAATCAAGAACCCGAAGTAATTACACGTTTGAAGAACGGCCCGCTTTGATACTCGTGCCGCTCTTGAATTTCTCAAAGAACATCGCGACGCCGCGACGCTTTATTAAAGCACCTTGGCCGCTGTCTGTGTGCGTGTGTTTGACATAGATATGCGGCCACACGCACACACTCTTAATACGCCTCTTGTCCGTGCTGGAAGCTCGTCCACCGACGAGCTGATGGCACTACCGACAACGGGTTAATGTAATCATTTCTGAGTGTACTGCTGCTATACGTGTCGCGGCATGCACCAGATGCACCTGGTCTCTCTGATCAACGTCATCTTCTCCTTGCGCGCACGATCCTACTCGCGTTAAGGGCGTAGACTACGCTGTTTTGCGATAAAGTACACGTGCAAAATTATCGACGAATTTGGGGACATATGGGTCTGCGGGTCAAACTTTTAGTCCACATAGGGACAATTGTGGAATCCCAAGGCATATTCGATAGAGGAAGGGTCAGCCTGTTGGTCATGACTCAATGGTATCATATTTAAAGGTGTGGACCACGTTTTGTGATGAAGTACACTTGAAAAATTATCGACTAATTTGGGGACATATGGGTCTGCGGGCCAAACTTTTAGTCCACATAGGGACAATTGTGGAATTCCAAGGCATATTCGATAGAGGAAGGGTCAGCGTATTGGTCATGACTCAGTTGCATCATATTTAAAGGTGTGGACCACGTTTGGTGATGAAGTACACTTGAAAAATTATCGACGAATTTGGAGACATATGGGTCTGCGGGTCAAATTTTTAGTCCACATAGGGACAATTGTGGAATCCCTATTCGATAGAGAAAGGATCAGTCTGTTGGTCATGACTCAGTTGCATCATGTTAAGGGTGTAGTCTACGATTGTGATGAAGTACACTAGCAAAACTATCCTTGAAATTGGGGGACGTATGGGTACTTTTCGTCCATATACATATAGAGACAGTTTTGGAGCGAGACTCATCTGAAAGAGGAAGGTTCAATAGTGTGTTGATCATGACTCAATGGTACCATAAGTTTGATAAGTTTCTATCCTTATATCCAGCAATTTTCTCGCTGTAAAAACCTCCTCCTATAAAAGTTAGATCTTCTAAAGCTAGATAATCTCAAATGTACTAAATACACCAAAGATCTATAAATATGAATGCAAACGTCCGAACTTAGCAAATATTTAAATTCCCTCGAAAAGAGTGTCACGATATTCCCATATTCAGACCGTATTCTTAAAAGTACAAGTTGCACCAAAGAATTAGAAATTTTCGTAATAAACGGAAGTACGTAAAAAAAATGTGAAATTTTCATCCCATAGAGTTCCATAAATGTTACAAGTTTGGAAGAGGATTTCTGAAATTTGTTTTAAACAACTTTCTGGTGGCTTACAGTAGATCGAGTTCTCGAACCTGAATTGTTAAACACAGGAAAGGGAAAATGGCGCTGTCTGTTGGTGGTTAAATTAAACAGGTTTATGCTTTCCAGATGAGCGTAAAGGGTTGAATATTTCATCTCAACTTGAAGTTCTGTAACTACGGTTTTCAGAAAACTTGCTGCGAATGAAAATGCCTACGAACTTTTATACATAAAATAATAATGATTAAGGCTAGTTTAAAATCCTGAATTTCATATTGTATTTATGAAACAGGGAAAATTACAATTTGGTATATACAATATTTTGTTTATGGGGAGTTTTTATTGCATTCAATGCATTCACTTCGTGGAATTTGGTTAATGTATTATTTTTGTCTACTTTTTTATTTTATTTATTTTACTTATTTCATTTATTTTGCTTGCTGTATTTATTTCATTTATTAAATTTGATCTATTTATTTTATTTATTCGTTTCATTCTGTATCATTTATTGTGCAATTTATTAAGGAACGCTGTTTCAAGATGGTTTATTAAAAATTAGCCGTCACAATTCTCTTTACGTGAAGTCAACAAGCAAAGGTCTTGTATAGAAAGAGATTCCATCTGTTAATGTAATTAATTTATATCTCTTTATATCAAACATGAACTGATTTCACTTCATCTTTTCTTTCTGTTATCTCATACTGTTTTAATTAATATTTCCGCGCTGCAAAATGATAATGGATGTTCAAGTTGAATTAAATGAATCGTACCTACTCCAACATTTCAATTATTTAATGCACCGTCTGCAGGGGATTTTAATAAAAAAAACATCAACACCTTTACAATTTGTACAATCTTCTTAAAATTAGAACTTTGCTGAAGTTCTTTACTAATTTTAGTTTATTAATTTAAAATTAGTAGGTTCAAAATAAAAATGAATTAATATTCATGTTATTAACTGCACCATATCACATACCCAATAATTCAATAAATATATAATATTTTTAACAAATTTTAAATACAAAACTTTTCTTGATACATAAAACCAACAGATAAAGAGAAACACAACTATTTCTATAATAATTAATTATTAACAATTTTCAAGTGGTAATTTGAAGATAAAACTGAAAGCAAAATATAAAATCAATGTTGTGTCAATAGAGTTTGCATTTCGTTCAAATGTCCGCCATTTTTCGGAGAACTATTTTCGCACGCGTTAACCAAAATGGACGATATTAAACACAGGCTATATCTCGCGATAAACGACACAATCAGGAAAAACGTTCGCATTGTTGACGCGGATAATTATTTCGAGCGTGATTAAACATGAGGATAAGTTAGTGCGCAAGTGTTCACGACGGCGGAAACACCACAGTTTGCACAGTAAATTGCACGATTTCGATATCTGCCGTTGCCGAGAGCAACAAGAGAATTAGTTGCAGAGATTCCGACGAAACCGTTTCTATATATCTGCCTTGACCAAACTTGTCGACCGGGATCTCTCTGCTTTCAATATGAATGAAAGTTCGTCGATCCTAACTTTGTACCTAACTTTTTGCATGTGTTACTTGCTCTTGTTGTAAAATCAAATATAGCGGACATTTAAGGGACTGTTATAAGCAACGTAACTACACTTGCAATATAACTTCTGGAAATTAAATAAAATTATATTGTCAACTAACGTTTCGTATGTTTATTTATTTTTGAAGCGATGTTCCAAATTTTTAAAGTGAAATTTTGAACTGAAATTTTTAATTTTTTAATTTTTTTTTTAAGCAGGTTATGTTTTGAAATAATTGATTAACTAGTGTTAGTTGAATATTGTAGGATGTTTGGAAATTTTTAATTTTGGAATTTACAAATCTCTAGATTCTCAAATTTATAAACTGGTAAAGTCTACACTTTCGAATTTTCAAATTTACATATTTACAAAATTGAAAACTTCAAAATTTTTTAATTTCTGTAATTCAAAATTTCAAAAATTTTATGTTACTAAATTGTCAAATTTGTAAATTTTCAAATTTCGGATTTAAAAATCGTGAAATTACCAAAATCACATTTTCATATTACCAAACACCAAAATCTGCAATTTTGAATGACCAAATTAGCAATATCTACATTTCAAAATTACTAAATATCAAAATTTACAATTTCGAATTACTAAATTACCAATATCTACTATTTCGAATTACCAAATTATCAATATCTACAATTTCAAATTACAAAATTACCAATATCTACTATTTCAAATTACCAAATTACCAATATCTACTATTTCGAATTATGAAAGTAGCAATATCTACTATTTCGAATTACCAAATTACCAATATCTACAATTTCAAATTACAAAATTATCAATATCCACAATTTCGAGTTACCAAATTACCAATATATAGATTTCAAAATTACCAAATACCAATATCCACAATTTCAAATGACCAAATTACCAATATTCACATTTCAAAATTACCAAATTGCCAATATCTACATTTCAAAATTACCAAATTACCAATATCTACATTTCAAAATTACCAAATACCAAAATCTACAATTTCGAATTACCAAATTACCAATATCTACAATTTCAAATTACCATATTACCAATATCCACATTTCAAAATGACCCAATACCAAATTCTACAATTTCAAATTACCATATTACCAAAATCTACATTTTCCAATTTCCAAACTTCCAATTTTGAAACCTTCCCATTTAGCAAATTACCAAGTTATCTATCTCCACATTTATAAATCGTCAATCTTACAAATTTTCCTAATTACCAAATTCCAAAATCCCAGAATCCTTACAAAAAACAATGCAAACCATTTCCAAATCCAATATCCCAATTTCCTCAAAAGTCCATAAAAAGCTATCCAAACAGTACCCAAATCGTATCCGAATATTCAAATGAAAATATAAAAGTTTCGTCGAATATCGCAGCCGTACACGAATATTTCGCAACGTTCATTGTTATCGCACACCGTCCAATCAACGGCCGCAGTAAATTTCCGTGAATGGCTTTTGCAACGGCCTATATATTCCGTCGACGTGTCAATTACAAGGGAAAGCAATTTTCATTTTCGCAATCACAAGGTAGTAGTCGGAGTTTCGCAGGAAAGTTTGCGAATTATAACGGGTGGAAATTTGTCGGGGAACAGATGTTGATCAAGGGGAATGGGTTAGGTCAAACTTAATTGTAGTTAACGATCACAGATTAGCGTTTAGTCCCCTGGGTGGCTACTAGATTATTATTAACGGGATGCTAGATACACGTAATTGCCGGTGTGGCTGCAACTGCAACTGCGACTAGTAATTTTGCGGGTTGGATGATCTTGACGGAGCATGGGTCTTGAGTCATTGCTAACGCAACGTTATGCGGTCGTTGATAACCGTAATCACCGTCGACCGTTCTTTGTAAACTCTTACAAGTGTACATGGGATTACTAGCTCAATTACAAAACGAGGTGCAACGCTCAAGATCTATTCTTCCCGTCTCGAGCTATTGCGTCGTAATTCTGACAGGTGCGAAACATGTGCGGTAGTTAATGCTTCCGAGCACGTTTACGACTTTAGCGGGCAAAGTGCAATGGATTTACGGTGTCGAGTGAAATTGGCAGCTTATGAAAATTAAGCAGTACACTCGAGAGCAACAGTATCCTTTCGACGGGCACTTTTAATTGCTGCAATTTTGGGAGATATTTCACAAATCTTCTGCAAATATTCGTACTCTCAAATTTTTAGGTTCTTATCACAATTCTCAAATTTGATTTCTTAAATTTTCGGAGATTTCTAAGATTTTTAAATTTACAGGTTTCTCCTTATTTCTTACTAATTCCCCATTTTACCTATCTAATCCGGACTCACACACCTCTTTCAATAAACAAAGCCTAAAACGACCGAACTACATGTTAAATCTCCATACGATAAATCTCAATATGTTCAGAAGCAATAATCCAAGTATTAAAATATTTGCCAATAGTACATCAAATATTTGCTACTAGCATCCAGATATGAATCCAAAAACCTGTATGCAAAAGAATATCTCAAAATTACCCAAGAAATAGTGTAAAAAGCCCAGTTTGGTAAATGACCACCTCCCTTCGCGAAGAACGTGTTCCACTCGGCCCTCGAAGCCCGTCGGTCGGGGAATTACCGAGCGGGTCTCGCGTAAAGTAAACAAACGTCGCGACACCAGTTGCGTTTGTCGCTGGTGGCGTTAAACTCGGCGACAGAAGCGCGTCTGAAACGTTGTCGCGTGAAACGTATCGCGGCTTGTAGAACGAGCGTGTCACCGTTAAACGTGTCTGGAGTCAGTGGCATGGCAGCCAAGTATCGTGTATCACGGCATGGCGCGTACGTACGGTCTCCTATGCGCACGATGATAACGGTGACTATTATTAATCTACGTAGTACCGCGAGGCAATCAATTACCCTATCTTATGGCAACCTCTACACAAGAGAGCCCCAGGTTCCTGGCCGCGAAATGGTAACACTGGCAAGTCTCGTGGAACAATCTACCGTACGTACCCGGTAACGAGTTTCCAAGCTGGCCCGGTATATCGTATACACCGGAGTTAAGTTACAGGCGTTTCTGTGTACCAACCGTGTTACCCTGTGTGTGTGACTATCACCGATACCGGTTACTTACGTGCATACCTGTACACACAGGTGCGACTGAGGGCACGTACCCTCTGCGCTTCCATCTATGAATTCACGTAGTCGCAATTCCTGAACAGATATACGTGCGTACCTGAAACGTGAACGCGCAATCGAAGGACACCATTAAACCGTTCATGCCCGGGGAATAATACGTTGCGAACGTGACGTAGAATCGTTTAGGTCCACTGTGTGCGTTGGTCAGATCGGTGTTACGCTAACTAAACGCTGGCAAGTTACGAGTCTTACAGAAGTTGCATGGTCATTCTATGGCTGCGATTGTTTAGGGAATATGTGCACATGGGGATGTAGAAATTTAGGGATGCCAAGGAAAGAATCTGAGAACTCCATTTAGGAATCTGTGAGTTGGGGGAGTTACAAGTGGAGGTATCTGAGGATCTAGGTGGTCTAGGAATGTGATCTGGAGATGTCTGAGAATACAGTGACCTGGAGATGTAATGGTCTATTGTATTATACATATATCAATATAATGGTCTGTAGAGATACAGGGACGTAGATTAGTGACTACAGAGATTTGAACATAGGATCTGCAGATGTGGGGACTTGGAGATGTAGGTATTTGGATATATAGGATTTTGGGGATGTAGGGATTTAGCTATCTAGGTATAGAGGGATCCAGGGATCTAGGTACCTAGTAACCTAGTAATCTGTGTATGTATTATCTAGGTATTAAGGTATTTAGGTGTCTAGTGATGTGGTGATCTAGCTGTCGAGGTATGTCAATATGTAGATATCTAGGTATCCAGGTATGTAGGTATGTAGGTATCCAGTGATGTAGGTATCTAGTGATCTAGGTATCCAGTGATGTAGGTATCCAGTGATGTAGGTATCTAGTGATCTAGGTATCCAGTGATCTAGATATCTACTGATCTAGGTATCCCGTGATCTAGGTAACTAGTGATCTAGGTATCCAGTGATCTAGGTATCCAGTGATCTAGGTAACTAGTGATCTAGGTAACTAGTGACCTAGGTATAGAGGTATGTCGATATGTAGTTATGTAGGTATCTAAGTATCCAGGTATTTGGGTATCTAGGTACCTAGATATCTAGATATTAGATTTGGGAGTCCAGAAATTGTTGAATCAATGAATTTATGGATCTAGACCATGACCTAGAAACCTAGGTAGAATCCACATATGAAAAGATTAAAAAATGTTCAAACCTCACATGCCAAAAATTTGAAAATTTTCTAACACATGAAGTACACTTAAAAATTGTCAACTAAAAATTCCCCAAAATGAAGACTAAACTCCCTATAAGTTTTCCAGATGAAATAAGTGAAAGGATGAGAATTGTATTTGATTAATTTATTAAGTAAAATATGCGATGTATGCAAAATATGTTCGATAATGTGGCTGGTCGTTATTCGATAATATGTATCGTCGTTACTGGGCTAGCAGGGCATTCGATAGTTGTCCAAGTCAGATAAATCGTCTAAATTGCCCGATCCACGGGAAATCTTTTCGAATTTTGGACCAAGGGAGATAGATCTAACGACGGAGAAGTTTCAGGAAGATTTAGCATGAACGATCGAGCTTTCGACAAAGCTCGAACCTGGAGTCTGCTAATCGGCATGGACGCAAACGACTCTCGTTATCTCCTTTAGATGCTTATCGATTTAGCGAATCGCACGAGCGAAATCCGTTTTGGATGATGCTATTTGTCAGTGGTAAATGAGCCGATTATATCTAACTTCTACGTGTATAACGCAGCCAGAAGATATTTAATTAGAAACCGATCGCTGTTGATATATATCGTCAGTTTACATTTGCAGAGTCAAAGCACTAGGCGATAATCTAGTTCGCTTCAATCATGAATGGGGTATTCCGGCGATGATTGAGGAATCGTTAGACCATTATGTGGAATAATCTCGTGAGCTATCTAATTCTGAGTCCGGGAACGTTATGTGGGCGATTTTGGCACAGAGAGGTGATATTTGGAAATTTATGAAATTTTCGAGTTCGCTGAATTTGGTAATTTAGAGATCTGGGGATTTGAGAATTTGTGGAGGAAATTGAGAATGTTGGGACTTTTGAGGTTTTAGGGATTGATTTTGGGGTTTGGAAATTGGGAATTTCGAATTTTTTGAGTGTGAGGATTTAAGGATTTGGGGTTCAGGGATTTGGAGTTTAGGAATTGGGGGTTTAGAGATTTGGGTTTTAGGGAATTGGGGTACAGATATTTGGGGTTTAGGAATTTGGAGTTGAGGGTTTTGGAATTCAGAGAATTGGAGGTTTAGGGATTTGGAATTTAGGAATTTGGGGTTTAGGGATTTGGAATTTAGAAAATTGGGGGTTTAGGAATTTGGAGTTTAAAGATTTGGAATTTAGGGACTTGGGGTTTTGATATTTGGGGTTTAGGAATTTGGGGTATAGGGATTTGGAATTTAAAGATTTGGGGTTTGGAGATTTGGGGTTTAGGGGTTTGGGGTTTAGAAATGTGGGGTTTAGGTATTTGGAGTTTAGAGTTTTGGAGTTTAGGAGTTTGGATACTTAAAGATTTTGGGATTAGGAACTTGGATATTTAGGGATTTGAGGGTTTAGTGAATCGGGGATTTAAGTATTTGGAAATTTGAGAATTTCAGGATTTTTAAGTATGAGAATATAGGGACTTGGAGACTGAGATATTTAGAAATTTAGGAATTTTGGAGGCAGAGGTATTTAGAGATTTAGGAATGTTTGGATTTGAAGAGCTGGGGACCTAGTAATTTTGGTCTATGGAAATTTGAAATTTTAAAAAATTATGGAATTTAAAAATGTGGAGGCCTTCATATTTAGAACTTGAAAATTGTACACCTGGTAAGTTGAGAATTTGTGGAGTTTGAAGTTGCAGTTTGGAAATTTAGAGGTTTTGGAGGTTCAATAGTGTTGAATTTGGAGTATACATTCAAAAATTTGATGCTTTGAAGATTTGACAATTTAGAGACTTAGAAACTCATAATTAAAGAAATGTAAGAATGCGCACATCTTAAGAATGTTCAAAGTTCTTCATGAAATTCCAAATTTATAAATTAAAAAATTTCGAAACTTGCAAAGCTTTAAATTTAGAAACTAGCTTGACAAGTTTGCAAGTTTATAAATTTACAAATGAACAAATAAAAAATTTGCAACAATATATTTAGTTTCAATCCTCCATTTTTGTTTTCGTAATTCCTGCAACGATGCTATGTTACGGCCATATAGCGAAACCATACCACCCCTTAAAAACCGATAACTACATTCATATAAACACGTAACAGTAAGTAACTATTAAATAAAAGAAGAAATATGGTATAAAACAGCAGAAGCTACCGATTACATAAAATATACGGCGATCAAAATGGTAATAGCGAATTGTTTCCCGGATTTTCTCATCCGACCGACATTGTACATGGTATAAGGTAGACGTTTAACTTTTCAAACGGACGTTAACTTCGAAGAATGAAAGGGGAACGGTAAATCCTCGAGAAAAAAGGGTTACCATACCTTTCGTCTCCTCTGGTTCGTCGACTTTGGATTTCTTTGCAGCGATTCCACCACGGATTTAGCATGGAATATTCATCTTGGCCCGTTTTCACCCTAGCGCACACCATCTCGATTCCACAGTCGACTTATCCTTCTCGACTTTTCGCGCAAGGATCGGCCTTAAATTTGATATGAATCGTTCTTGTCGAGAAACACATTGAACTTACTGTCTCTTCAACGACAATTCTATTCGAACGGAATAAATCCTTCTGTACAAATATGGTAGACACAATACGCTACGTATTACGTATACCTAACCCAGGGGTCGGCAACCTTTCTGGAGTTAAGAGCCATTTTTTCCCCAATGTGATATTTTTTTAAATATAAGTACATACATCGGTATGTATTAGAAAAAATAATATATCTGCTGTGAAACATGTAATGATTGCGAAATCAAAAGATTCTATTTTGCGTAGTAACAGAACATATAAGTCAACGTATTAAAGAAAACGGAAACAGTTTTTGGTTTTGAGTGCGGCGTCGGTGAGTGTGGAGAGCAAGGTTAGCTAAAGCTAGGTTTACATGCATGCGATCTGCCGCGCATTTTGATGTGTGCGCAGGATTATTATATTTGTTTGGCAATTGCAATATTGCAGTTCATTTTTAAATATGTACTATTAAACTACTCAAGAGCCACAAGTATGATTCTACTGAGCCGCATGCTCGCGAGCCGCAGGTTGCCGATCCCTGCTCTAAGCTATTAAACTAGTAGTATTACCTAACCTATAAATCGCCATACAATAACCACACCAGTAGAGTCCAAAAGATTAGCCAATAAAAAAGCATAACAGTAACAATAAATATACTAACTATACTTTCAATGATCGTTTCAACCCCTTTTCTAACGAAAGCAAATTCTGTGGACAGAAATATTTCTATTTGTTCTATTTTACGATGTTTACCTAGATTGCGTTGAAATATGATTTCCAGAGTTGCAATAACGTTTGCAACGTATAATTAATAATCAGGGAGCATTGCCCGATAAGAAGCGTACATAATGAAGCAAGATTGACAGGTAAAGACAAACATGGCCGAAAACGCGACAAAGTTCCATGCTGTTTCTACGGTGTTCCGGGATAGTGATCTTTTGTAAGTCCGAAAGATTAGCCAATAAAAAAGCATAACAGTAACAATAAATATATTAACTATAACGCCTTTCAATGACCGATTGAACGAAAAATTATTTAAGAGAAAAGATTATTTGGGTAACAAAAAGATTGATGGATAATAGAACAGAAACGAATGCACACACGAGCAGTTATGAAATCCATTCATAAGTCGGACTGTTCGAATCTCTGGAGGTTGAAAGTTTGTCGCTGCAAACGACAGCTTTGGAACGCGTCAGAGCACATTTTTACGCCGTGTTAAATGCCACGAGACACGTTAAAATAACCTTTTTCGGGCACCGTGGTTCGTGTTTGTCCGCCACCGACTCGCGTGTTTTTCTGACCGCGAGAATTTTTCTGTATAATCGGTTGTTTGAAACAACGCATTCTTGAAATTGAGCAACAAAAGTGCGGAATAGGAAATGGCCAATTCTGATAGCGGAAAAGGTTTCCATCGGGACAGTAATTCTTACAGGGATAGGCAGTTAACGTTTTGTAAATGGACAGGTATGGTTGCACGAAATATAGTTTCCTTCAAAATGTTTGGTATTTACTGTTTTGTGAATGCAGGGTAGGATTAAAAAGCAAAAATTCTGACACGAATGATTCACAGTTTTTAATTTTTGCTAATACTGAAATTCTAAAAATTCTTATTTTTTAAATTTGAACTTTTATGGTCTTTAATTTTTCATATTTTTAATATCTCAATTTGAGAATTTGTTACTGTGGACGTTTGGAATTTATAAATTTGCAAAGTTTTAGACTTCCGAAATGTCTAGTTATTAAATTTTTTAATTTCTGAAGTTCTAAATTTTTAAATTCCTCTATTTTCCAATTTCTCAATTTCTCAAATTCTCAAATTCTCAATTTCCCAATTTCCCAATTCCCTAATTTCCCAATTCCCTAATTTGCCAATTCCCTAATTTGCCAATTCCCTAATTCTCCAATTCCCCAATTCCCCAATTCCCCAATTCCCAAATTCCCCAATTCCCCAATTCCCCAATTCCCTAATTCCCCAATTCCATAATTTCCCAATTCCTTAATTCCCCAATTCCATAATTTCCCAATTCCCTAATTTCCCAATTTCCCCTTTTGCCAATATCCCAATTTTCCAATTTCCCAATTCCCTAATTTCCCAATTCCACAATTTCCCAATTCCCTAATTCCCCAATTCCCCAATTCCCCAATTCCCCAATTCCCCAATTCCCCAATTCCCCAATTCCCCAATTCCCCAATTCCCTAATTTCCCAATTTTTTAATTTGTCAGTCCTTAAATTTTAAAATTCCCAAAGTCCCAAATTTCTGAATATCTAAATTCGAAGTGTCGTGACTTTGATATTTTATAAATTTTAAAGTATGATTCCTTTTAAATATTTTCGTAATAAATTCGAACATCACATATTCTATTTTTAATTGCCTTTCAGAAACTCCCGAGACAGTTGTTTCATTTTTTTTTTTTTTTTTTAATAATGAACACATATCTGTGTTTTCAGTTTCTGCAAAAAACATGGTATACCAATATTTGCCATTCCTGCAGCAATACAATTTTTCGTTTTGCAATCGCTCCAATAGTTCATAAAGTCAATAGTCATTCAACATATTGGCTTGAACTTCATTTATTTTATCCTTTTATGTAACATGTCTATTTGAAATTTTTATAAAACAATCTGTATTGAGGGAGGTAAATTTGTATGTTGCTTTTATGTATTTGCCTTTTAGAACAGCAATTACGAATATTGTTTTTTCATATTTGTACATTTTTAAATGTTCAAACAATATTTAACGATTTTACAATTTTGCAATTTTACAATTCTTCAATTCTTCAATTCTTCAATTCTTCAAGATTTCAAGTTTTCAATTCTTTAATTCTTCAAATTTTCAAATTTTCAATTCTTCAATTCTTCAATTCTTCAATTCTTCAATTCTTCAATTCTTCAAGATTTCAAGTTTTCAATTCTTTAATTCTTCAAATTTTCAAATTTTCAAATTTTCAATTCTTCAATTCTTCAATTCTTCAATTCTTCAATTCTTCAATTCTTCAATTCTTCAATTCTTCAATTCTTCAATTCTTCAATTCTTCAATTCTTCAATTCTTCAATTCTTCAATTCTTCAATTCTTCAATTCTTCAATTCTTCAATTCTTCAATTCTTCAATTCTTCAATTCTTCAATTCTTCAATTCTTCAAGTTTACATATTATCAATATTTCAAATAGAACCCTAGAACCACAAATTTGTATACCTTCATATCCCCAGATTCTCAAATACCTACATCAACTCCATAGACCTAAAAATTTGAAATTCCCAATCTCCAAATTTTGTAAACTTACAACTTCAAAATTTCCACCTACCTAAATTCGAAACCCTAAAGCACCTAATAACAAAAAATCACGAAACCAAAATTCCCAACTTTGAAAACCAAAAGATCCACAAACTCGCACTTCCTAATTTACCCTAAAAACTTCATAACCTCTAATATTTCAATCAACATTTCAAAATTTCTTATTCCTATACAAATCGAAAATCCCTCGAAGTCCCTAAATTAAGAACTTCGTAAATCGTCCACCAAAAGCGATACTAGCCCCAAGGAATTAATTAAGCATCCCCTGACGGATTTTTCGATGTGAATTCAGCAGTTAAACGTTTAAAGGTGTCCGTCAAAGAAACGCGTTGACAAACGGCAGAAAGGGAGCGAAATCAGGATTGGCTACGTTTAATTTGCCAGCCAGGGAGAAGGAGACATTTTCGTAGTCTTCACCAGGTTTCTAGTTGTTCGGCTGGTTCTAAGGACAATCATTTGAATTACGTTCCCCTTTCGCTATGTCGCGGGTCCGTGCAGCGAGAGTTAGCAAAGGAAGGCGCGAGCAGACGCGGCGTTAATTAACGTTGTATTTACTCGAGCGGAAGTAGGCTGATGCATCAAGTCACCGGCCTGACTTTCCGCTGCACGACCTAAAATTATCTACAAAAGAACGAAACCGCGGGATACCAACGGTGAAAAGGTGTATCAACACTCCTTGTTTCACATTTCTCTTTTTTTCCATTCTTCACGCTGGGTTTACGGAACGCGTCTTAGATCCTTTATTTCAAATTACTCAAATTATTATTACATTTAATTATGATCATTTGGTAAGTTGGTGTTGTTTGCAAAATGATTATTTTCGTTTTTTAAAGTCTGTTTATTGCTGAAGATTTTTTACACAAATTTGAAAATTTGAAGTTTGAAATTAATTGATAATAATTTTTTACTAGGTATAAGATCATTTTGCAAGTGATACGGTCCGAAAAATGTATTTGTCATTTAATTCAATATTATTGCTGAAGATTTTTTACACAAATTTGAAAATTTGAAGTTTGAAATTAATAATTGATAATAATTTTTTACTAGGTATAAGATCATTTTGCAAGTGATACGGTCCGAAAAATGTATTTGTCATTTAATTCAATATTATTGCTGAAGATTTTTTACACAAATTTGAAAATTTGAAGTTTGAAATTAATTGATAATAATTTTTTACTAGGTATAAGATCATTTTACAAGTGATACGGTTCGAAAAATGTATTTGTCATTTAATTGAATATTATTGCCGAAGATTTTTTACACAAATTTGGGAATTTGAAGTTTGAGGTTAATAACTGGTATTCTTTATTGGGTCCTATATGAAATTTCACCAACAATATTTTTTGCAAAATTATATTTTTAAATGATATTTGTAACTCAATTTTTCGCTGAAGACTGTACAAAAATTTTCAAAATTTTCAATTAACTAGTAATAATTTTTAATAGAATTTTGCAGTAAAAAGTTACACGAACTATCACAGTAAAAAAATTAAGAAACTTACATAATTTTCCCCAGAAAATTTTCTGTAGTATTTATTCATTCATTTAGCACAATAAATGACGTTTGAATAAATTCAGTGATGTGAGGTGTATATATAAAAAATTCTCTAGAAAATTCTCTGTAATATTTATCCTTCCATGTAGCACTATAATTAACATTTGAACAAATTCAGTGATGTGTGGCTTATATATAAGAAATTCCCTAGAAAAATTTCTGTAATATTTATCCATTCATCTAGCATTGTAATTGACATTTAAATAAATTTAGTGATGTGAGGCATGTATTATAAAAAATTCCCTAGAAAAATTTCTGTAATATTTATCCTTCCATCTAGCACTATAATTAACATTTGAATAAATTCAGTGATGTGAGGTGTATATATAAAAAATTCCCTAGAAAATTTTCTGTAATATTTATCTATCAACCTAGCACTGTAATTAACATTTGAATAAATTCAGTGATGTGAGGTGGATATATAAAAAATTCCATAGAAAATTCTCTGTAATATTTATCCATTCATCTAGCACTGTAATTGACATTTAAATAAATTCAGTGATGTGAGGCATGTATTATAAAAAATTCCCTAGAAAATTTTCTGTAATATTTATCTATCAACCTAGCACTGTAATTAACATTTGAATAAAGTCAGTGATATGAGGTGTATATATAATAAATTCCCCAGAAAATTTTCTGTAATATTTCTCTATCAACCTAGCACTGTAATTAACATTTGAATAAAGTCAGTGATGTGAGGCATGTATTATAAAAAATTCCCTAGAAAAATTTCTGTAATATTTATCCTTCCATCTAGCACTATAATTAACATTTGAATAAATTCAGTGATGTGAGGTGGATATATAAGAAATTCCCTAGAAAATTCTCTGTAATATTTATCCATTCATCTAGCACTGTAATTGACATTTAAATAAATTCAGTGATGTGAGGCATGTATTATAATAAATTCCCCAGAAAATTTTCTGTAATATTTACCTATCAACCTAGCACTATAATTAACATTTGAATAAATTCACTAATGTGTCACATATATACAACAAATTCCCCAGGAAATTTTCTGTAACATCCATCCACCTAGCACCATAATTAAAATTTGAATAAATTCAGCGATCCTACGAAGTGTGTATATAAGAAATCAGTTTTTCTTTTTATGACAAGGGGTGGACCAGTACGTGATCCTCGTGCGCCCGATCATGAAATGCGATTTCCAGAATCCGTCGGTAAATAACATTTTTAGGGGCGATGTTCGAGGACGTGACTGACCCTCTTTCTCTACTTATTCATGAGTATTTGACTTATTCAGAAAGCGAGCGTCCGAAAATGTCTGAATGCTGGCTGCGTCGGTCATACATCCATGGCCGATGCGAGAGTATTATAAATCCAAAGGTTAAAACCGCCCGTGCATTCTTAATCGTTTATGAAAAGCATCGGCGGAGCTTTGATGAAAATTCACCGGAAATACATATAAAATTATCATTTTATGAATTTTCTCGGACTTTGGAAATGAATCTACGGAAATTATGCTTTTTGCTTGCTTGTGTGGGTACAGAAGTATTAGTAAAATTTTATTCTACGTTTCTGTACTTTTTTAGAGAATTTTGGGGAGAGGATTTAGGAATTTTGGGGAGGTGGGAAGAGGATTTAGGAATTTTGGGGAGTTGAGAAGAGGATTTAGGAATTTTGGGGAGCTGGGAAGAGGATTTAGGAATTTTGGGGAGGTGGGAAGAGGATTTAGTGAAAATTGGAAGATTTGAAAATTTAGAAATTTGGGAATTTGGGTGTTTAACAATTTGGGAATGTGAAAATTTGTAGGGTTGAAAATTTAGAAATTGGAATTTTTGAATTTGGGAATTTTGGATTTTGGGAATTCGGTGATCTGGGAATTTGGGTGTTTAACAATTTGGGAAAGTGAAAATTTGTAGGGTTGAAAATTTAGAAATTGGAATTTTTGAATACGAAAATTTTACAATATAGAAATTTGGAAATATAGGAATTCGAGAGTATAGAAATGTAACATACTTAAACCTTGAAAATTAAGAAAGATAACATAGAAATCTGATAGTTTGGAAATTTGAGAATATGAAAATTGTACAATTTACCTTGAAAATACAGAAATGTGAAAATAAAGAATCTTCAAAATTTCAGTATATTCGAAAAATAGAAATGGTTATAAATAAAAAAATTAAAAAAAGCTCCCAGTAAAAATAAGAAGTGTCTACTTAATAAATACACAATATACATGTAGAGTGAAGCGAAGTGAATGTACTCGTTTAATAACGAAATTCGAGGACACTTTTGAGGTTAGGATTCAGAGACTCGTTGTTGACAATGATAACGTTTCCTAAATGTCAGCTTCGTTGAAACATGCACGAGAACGTTGCACGTTTGCTAACGGGACATTGAATAAACCCTGTGCATGGTTACTCTGCTAAAATCAACACAGAACGACAAGATTAAGTGGCGTTTAATTCGATTTCTTTAACACGAGCTGCACTTTTTCATTCGGCAAACATGTGAATTAATTAACTTGGAAACATTAAACGTTCGGTGCACGTGTGCACTCTGATCGTGCAATTTACTTGATGAAATTTCCTGGTAATTGTTATGTATTTTGCACTCGAACGACAATTACATATAAGAGAACAGAATTATTATTTGAATACTAATTATAATTATTTGGACGACAAATATCTATATTACAATCTTTTAATTCATTCAAGATCTTTGGTACAATGAATCTTTGGTACAATTTAAACGAATTGTGTGATATAATCAGAGATTTATTGTATGTTCGTCGCAGTGTCAATAATATTAAGTGACGATTAAACGATGGAATCATTAGGTTCCTAATTAGTGAATATAAGTGGACTGTATGTAAATAAATTTCACTTCGAACGACTAGATTTTGCTATGTACTTAATGACCCGAGAGTGTCTCTTCGATTTTTTACGTTTCACAAAAGCTTGGAATGGGCGTACTTTTGTGACATTGATGAGGGAAAACGGTTTCTAATTTCCTATTGGTTTAGCTAAAATTCGGGTGATGGAAATGCGAGTGACGTATGAAGTGGGTCTTTTCCCCAAAGTGACCTGGGCAAGTAGTAAAACCAAGCAATACATGAATAGAAAACTGCAAAGGACCACTGCTAAGGTTAAGGGTTCACAACCAGATGTGACTAACAATAAAAAATAGTCGCTAGAATGTAATTACTTAGGTATTACTTGGGACCTTGGGTCTTATTGCTACGGATGAATAATTGATTTGAAACTACAAATGAAGCAACGAAGAACTGTGAAACTGTATCGCTAATAACTACTGAGATCTAATGTAATATGCTGTAATATGCACTCAGATCTAACACTTGTGTTCTCATACTTATAATATTTAAATATGAAAATTTAAAAATACGAAAATTTTCGTCATCAAAACTTATTAGATGATCAATGTTTTAGAATTCTATTCAGTATGTCACGAGCCCGTATTAATGATCTAATGCAAAGTGATTGAGATCATCGAGCTAATTGCTGAGCAAAGGGTTAATGTGAAGGTGAACCGTGAAAAGAATGAGCGAACAAGCGAATAGGGAGGTCGTTAAATTATTTCCGATAGAATATTCGATACCTGGCAACGCTCGTAACACTGTAGCACAAATGATGCGACGCTGAAGTTCAGGATATGACAACGACAACGACTACAACGACCTCCTTTTCCTGTGCAGACCATTGCCTCCGTTCGCCGTCACCTTATCGTCGACGTTCTTCCAACAAGAGTATACTGTTCCTCTCACCGCGGTTTTACGTACACTTCGCTGCAGTGTAGGCTTTCTCCGCGGAAACTTTCCAAACTTGCTACTTTTCGAATTTACGTGTTCGGTAATTTCCAGATTTTTTGGATTTAGCGATTTGGGGACATGGAGATTTAGGGATTTGAGCATTTGGGAATTTAGGGATTTGAGAATTGGGGGATTTAGGGGTTTGAGAATTTGGGGATTTGGGGGTGTGGAGTTTTAGGGGTTTGAAGTTTTAGGGATATAGGGATTTAAGGATTTGAAAATTTGGGGATTTAGGGGTTTGAAGTTTTAGGGATTTGTCAATTTAGGGATTTAGGGATTTGAGAATTTGGGGATTTATGGATTTGTCAATTTAAGGATTTAGGGGTTTGAAGTTTTAGGGATTTGTCAATTTAGGGATTTAGGGATTTAGGGATTTGAAAATTTGAGGATTTAGGGATTCGAGAATTTGGGTATTTAGGGATTTTCCAATATGGGGATTTAGAGATTTGTCAATTTAGGGATTTAGGAATTTAGGGATTTGATCATTTGGAGATTTAGGGATTTGAGAATTTGGGGATTTATGGATTTGTCAATTTAAGGATTTAAGGATTTAGGGATTTGAAAATTTGAGGATTTAGGGATTTGAGAATTTGGGGATTTAGAGATTTAACAGTTTTAGGATCTGAGCATTTGGGAATTTGGGGATTCAACAATTTTGAGATTCGGACAATTGAGAATTTGGGGACCCAGAAATTTTAGAATTGGAGAATTTGGGGATTTAGGTTCTTGATAATTTGGGAATTTAAAAACTGAAGAATTTGGATATTTGGAAGTGTGGAGATTCGAAAATATTGAAAATATGAAAATATAGAAACTTGAAGATTTGGGAACGTAGAGATTTGGTATTGAGTGGATTTGGAGAAGCATCTCCCAATTCCTCAAATCCCTAAATTCCCATGTCCCTAATCTACAAATCCCAAAATCTATAAATTTCAATGTCCTTAATCACCCCTAAAATATCAGAATTTTCAAATCCTAAGCTCCCCAAATACGTATCTCTTCAAATTACTAAACCCCCAAACTTCTACATACCATCAAAACCCTGTATCCCCAAATTCCTATACCCCCAAATCCCTAGATTCCCATCGCTACAGATTAAACTCATAAATCTTCAAATTCCCCACCCCAAAATTTCCGACTCCCAATCTGAAAAAATTGCCCACCGTAATACATTTTCTTTATTAACCGTCATACTTTCCCTAGGGAAGTCAGATTTGTTGTCGACTGTACATCCTCATCTGGGTTAGGTCGTGCTCCTGGATGCCGATATAACTTAAAGCTAGACCTCCCTCAAAAAGACGAATGCCAAGCCGTCGACTGGTCTTTTCCCCGGATTAACGGTCTTCTCTCTTCTTTCATCCCTTCCTTTTTTTCCCCCTTTTTCATTTTTCTCCCCCACTTGGTAGACTAGCAGTCTACCCTTCGGTGTGTCTCGGGGCATTGCTCGTAAACAAAGCCAGGATAAATTGACATCTCTCCATCCCGTCCTATTTATCACCCTCCTTCACGGTTTTCTCTCGCCACCCTAAGAGTCAGCCAGGGTTCTCACCCTGGTGGTTCCGTCGAGGGACCCGTCTGATAATCCCGGAAAGTCCGGTGTTCGGATAGACCAACTAACTTTTGACTTTGACCGTGTTATCGAGCGTTTAACACGTTAAACACCTTGGAGACAGACGGTAGATGGCGCGGCGAGCTGAATGTATGCTCGTATCCTGATATATGGCTCCCTTTATATGGCTCCTTCAAGATTTACGAAGATTTTAGGATCTTTTAGATGAAGATTTAGAAGGATTTTAGTTTATGGACTTCTAGGGTCAGCGGAGGAATTTAGGAAGATTTTAGTACTTTTTAGATGGAGATTTTGGGAGGTTTTAGTTTATGGACTTTTAGGGTATTGAGTGGAGGGATTTAGGTAAGGGGGATTTAGGAAGATTTTAGTACTTTTTAGCTGGAGATTTAGGGAGGTTTTAGTTTATAGACTTCTAGGGTTTTTAGCTGGAGATTTAGGGAGGTTTTAGTTTATAGACTTCTAGGGTTTTTAGTGGGGGAATTTAGTAAGTTTTTAGTTTATAGACTTCTAGGGTTTTGAGGGGGAATTTAAGAAGGGGGGATTTAGCAAGATTTTAGTACTTTTCAGCTGAAGATTTAGGAAGATTTTAGTAATTTTTAGCTGAAGATTTTAGTTTATACACTTCTAAGGTTTTGAGTGGGGGGATTTAGGAAGATTTTAATATTCTTTAGCTCATGATTTAGGAAGATTGTAGCTTATAGACTTCTAGGGGTTTGAGTGGTGGAATTTAGGGAGATTTTAGTACTTTTAGCTAAAACTTCATGAAGATTTTAATTTATAGAATTTGAGATTTTTCAACAGGGGAATTTAGAAATGGGGAATTTTTTAATTTTCTGATTTGAGAGTGAGATGTTGTGAGTTAATTTAGGGAGAGCAAGAAATTTCAAATTTTGGAACACAAAAATGTAGAAATATCAAATTTTATAACTTTCAAATTTCCTTAATAAAAATTTTTCGACTTGACAGCAATAAAGTGCAGTATGCAAAGTGTCCTTATGTGTCCATCTTGAAAATCATTTTGCCTGTAATCCCGGGGGCCATATATAGAGAGACTGCAACTAAATGATATTTACACGTAATATGAAATAATGATACAAACAATAACATTATTTATACAATATATCAATGAACAATCTTAAATTCAAAGATGCAACAAATCTTCTCTCAGCAACATGTTCTCACATATGTATTTCTCCGTATGAAAATTAAATAATAATACATTCTACCCATTCCTTACCTTCTACCACGTGAACGCGTTAATTGCTAGTAAATTACACTGCATTGTTCCGAGGTGAACGTAAGTGTAGTAATTATTGAAACGCATATACATCGAATCGTGCAACGTAGCAATTATCGAGCTAAGAATACGGCGCGCCAGTTAATTCGCATCGAATGTTTAAAGTTTTCATTCTCCGAAACTCTCCAAATTAATTATCGTCGCAATGGCTACAATTATACTTTGCGCCGAGCCAACAGAAGAAAAGTAAAGAAAAAAAAGAAAAACAGTTGCGGACAATTGAAAGTTGAACGAAAGTCGTTTGGCACTTTGTTCGATGAAGAGTAAAAGAAACATTCTTTCGAGTTGCACGATAAAAATGTGTATTTTAGATAGGAGGACGTTTAGGACATCTCTTGGCGGAAAGTTGAAAAAAGATGAGCGACGGAAATGCATTCTCTTTGTTCCCTCTCGCATTCTCGGTGCTTCTTTTTAGCGAGGAGCCACTTGCGAGAGCTTATTTAAAGGAGAAAGATAGCGAGGCACAATGAAGGATAACGCATTGTCCACCGACGGGGTAGTTAAAACTTGTCTCATAATTACTCTCATTTAGCACCATCTACCTCCGGCTTCTGCTACTCATACCTCTTCTTCATCGCCACTGTCGAGCAGCAACTTACTGACGCTCGTGTTTACTTATTTAGATTATGCCCCGTTGCGTTAGAATAATCTTGCACCAGCGTATTTCATCTTTTTCGCTTTTCTTTTTTACACCAAGGTGTCGTGTAACGACATATTCAGCGAAAGAAAGACGAACACGAAAACAGAGAAGATTTCTCTCTGAAACGCGTTTTACTCTTTTTCTACCTCTTCTTCCACGGATACCTGCAGCCTCTCGGATTTTTCGCATTAATTTCACTGGCGAATTATGTACGTGCAAGTGATACTAAAATGTCGTATAAGTTCATAAACCGTTTATTACTCTTACATTGTTTTATTATTCCATTTTAACGAAATTCGTGTTAGACATACTTTAGACGTTAGGATATACCGAAGTTTGAAAAAAATTATTTCTCAGCAATTTTATATTATATTTGCATATTTATTTCTGTTACATTATTATTGTATTTTAACGAAATTCATGTTAGACGTACATTAGAGGTTAGGATATACTGAAGTTTGAAAAAAATTATTTCTCAGCAATTTTATATTATATTTGCATATTTATTTCTGTTCCATTATTATTGTATTTTAACGAAATTCATGTTAGACGTACTTTAGAGGTTAGGATACATACACTAAAATTAAAAAAAAATTATTTCTGAGCAATTTTATATTATATTTGCATATTTATTTCTGTTCCATTATTATTGTATTTTAACGAAATTCATGTTAGACGTACTTTAGAGGTTAGGATACATACACTAAAATTAAAAAAAAATTATTTCTGAGCAATTTTATATTATATTTGCACATTTGAACAACAGGTAAATAAGACTTTAATTAAATAAATTAAAACTTAAATAATTAAATGATTGTCAAAGTTCCTGTAACAAAAGTTGTATTTAAATTTTAGTTGAAAAGCAAAATTTTCTGATTAAATAAATTCGCACTCAAACGGAAATTGATTGTCAAAATATTTATAATAAACTTGCATATATAAAATCTCAGGTTAATTGAAATTTAAATAATCATAAAAATGTTTAGAACAAAATTTGTATTAAACTCGTGTTTGGAAAACAAAAATAATTTTCAGGTTAAATTTTGTATTACAGCAAAAATAACACTAATCATCTCCCCCTACGTGACACTACTACACAAAATATTAAAATTTAATTTTAAAAAATTATAAAAAAGTTTTAAAATTTAAATTTAAAATTGATGATAATATTACAGAAAATAGTTTGCACAGTATTTAACAGAAAACGCAATAAACTAAAAGTACAGTGTTAATCCTAACCTATAGATAAAATTTCAAGTAGTACGAGTCAATCATATTCGCTACCGCGAAGAACGTTTTTTCCAATTTCACCGATCGGAGGGCCAATTAACACTAAATAACGTATTTTGGGTCGTCCATTTTGTTAACATGCTATCATTCGATCGTTTCCGTCACGGTGACCAAAAAGCCCGACATTTTCCGCGAAAAAGAGAAACAGGCAGAAAGAGGATCCGCGCGAGAACAGAAATAGAGTGGTTTCTTTCTCTCTTTTTCCCACGAAACTCTGTTACCATCGATCGAAATTCGTTTTGTACGACCGCCTGTAGCTACATCCTTTTCAACCGGCGCTGCCGCATCGTATCTTCGTCATATTTCCATTCGTGTTTACATACGGAATGTTCGCAGCCGGAGAACACCGTGGCAGCAGCCACTGTTTGAACGCGAAACGACGGTTGCGTAGTCAAGGATTTAATTTTCGATTGATGCGATTTTAATGGCGCGTGTTTGCTTTGAAATCCACTTCGAGATTCGATATTCCGGCGACGGTGTGCGACGAAACGTAAGCGAGCAAATACAAACATAAGAACGACGCGAAAGCAAAAATTCGATGGCGGGGAAAACGGCGAGATTGTCTCGCGAAATGTATCTTTTTCTGTCCCGCTTTTTTTTCGCGCGTAAGAACTGATTGTTTTCGCGCGAGGCTAACATTTTTATTCTCGTGCGTTTGCGAACTCTAATCGAAAGATTAGCTTTATTCAGGATTTTAATAATAATTTGTCATTTTTTGGATGTGTGGTTTTGGAAGGTTGGGAATTGGGAAAGTTTTTCTGATGACATTTTTTTTATTGACGTTTTCTAGAAAATTTGAGAGGTTAGTGTTTTGGGGTAGTTGAAATTTGAGGAGGGGTGAATTTAGGAATTTGAGAATTTGGTGATTTGAAAAATGTGATCTGGGAAATTGAAGGGTTTGAGAATTTAGAAATTTGAAAATTTGGAGATTTTTAAATTTGGAGAATTGTGGGTCTGGAAGTTTAAGAGTTTGCGAATTGGAAATTCGGGGAATTGAGAAGCAGAGGATTTAGTAGGTTGGGGATTTGGAAATTTAGACATTTTGAAAATTGGGATTTTAGAGTATTTGAAAATTTTGAACAGTAGAAATTTGATATATGAGAATTTGGAACATTAGAAATTTGATACATGAGAATTTGGAATTATAGAAATTTAGGATTTGAAAATTTGGCACTGTAGAAATTCGATATATGAGAATTTGGAATTATAGAAATTTGGGATATGAGATTTTGGAACTGTAGAAATTTGGTATATGAGAATTTGAAACTGTAGGCACTTGGGATTTTAGAATTTGGAACCTTGGAAATTTGAGTTGCGAGATTTTAGAATTGTAGAAATTTGATATATGAGAATTTGGAACCTTAGAAATTTGATATATGAGAACTTGGAACCTTAGAAATATGATATATGAGAATTTGGAACCTTAGAAATTTGATATATGGTAATTTGGAATTGTAGAAATTTGGGTTGTGAGATTTTGGGACTGTAGAAATTTGATATATGAGAATTTGGAATTATAGAAATTTGGGATGTGAGATTTTGGAACTGTAGAAATTTGGGATATGAGAATTTGAAACTGTGGACATTGGGGATTTTAGAATTTGGAACCTTAGAAATTTGATATATGAGAATATGGAATTATAGAAATTTGGGATGTGAGATTTTGGAACTGTGGAAATTCGGTATATGAGAATTTGAAACTGTAGAAATTAGGGATTTGAGAATTTGGAACATTAGAAATTTGATACATGACAATTTAGAACTTTAGAAATTTAGTACATAAAAACTTGGAACCTTTGAAATTTTATATATGAGAACATGGAGCTTTAGAAATTTGGTATATGAGAATTTTGAATTTTAGAAATTTAGTACAAGAATGCTTGGAACTTTAGAAACTTGATATATGAGACCATGGAGCTTTAGAAATTTAGTATATGGGAACATGGAACTTTAGAAATTTAATATATGACAATTTTGAACTTTATCAATTTGGATACATGAAAGTTATTGAAAATCTGGAAATATAGGATCTCTATAAGTATGGAGATTTGAATATCCGAATATTTATAATTTACAGAACTTAAGAATGTAGACATTTGTGGACTTGGAGCTTTCAGAATTCCCAAATTTGTAAATTTCAAAAATCTGAAGAATGTGCCTCAAATTATAACATTAAGCCAATACAGAAAATCGAAACTAAGGAACATTGTCCATATTAAAAAATATCCCCATCACTACCCTCACATGCTCTTGCCCGTTAACCTACCCATGAACCCCAATTTTTCCACAATCCCTCACAGCGACAATTAAAAAAAAGAAAATCAACCGCGCGTAAATAAACGTGGACGTCCTACGCACGACCGAGGACTAATATAAAATCGATCGTTTTCGATGATCGATTCGTTCCCCTTTCCAGCGCCAATTATAAATTACTTGATTGACTGTCTGTCAATTTAATGCAACCACCACGGTTCGACGGCTTCTATTTATAGGAGCTTCAATTAGCATTCTCGGAAATTAATTAACAATTTGCGGACGCAATGCTGTGGCAGTATTCGTAGCAATTTCCCTGGCACATATTATAATGCCGCAATCTGTCCAATAACCAGCTGTGCACGCTGGTTGGTTTGAACTTCGGCTTTAATAGTTTCGGTATAAACGTCGTGCCAGCGTCAAACTGGTTGGCTAGCTGCGAAACTTTATTCGCCTCGTTTCTCCATGCTGGCCGCAGCGTTTTCATTTTAACGACTGATTCAGCTGCTACGCGACGCTTAATCTCCTCTATTCGAGAAACTTACCATTCTGTTTTCTACAATTGATACATCTTATTGTTGCCAATTTTTGTTCTGTACGATCTACAATAAACCTAGTATATTGGGTTATTATTAAAAGCTATGGTAGGTTAGTAGGATCATAGAGGCGCTGCACGTTGTGCAAATGGCGGCCACTTGTGGACACTAGAGGATACAGTTATTATTTACACTTAGAGGAACAGTTTAAGCCTGGGACAATTTTGAACTTATGTCTTCTTCAGTATCTATCGATTTGAAGATTTATGTACTTTTAATTTTACACTTTCGATGGTGGTCCTAGAGTTTTCATTTTAACGACTGATTCAGCTGCTACGCGACGCTTAACCTCCTCTTCTCTAGAAATTTACCTCCTCTTTTATTTTCTGCAATAGATCTTATTGTTGTCAATATTTGTTCTGTACAATCTTCAATAAACCTAGTATATTGGGTTATTATTAAAAGCTATGGTAGGTTAGTAGGATCATAGAGGCGCTGCACGTTGTGCAAATGGCGTCCACTTGTGGACATTGCTGGATAGGCAGTTCACAAGTTAGGCTATTTGTAATTTATGTATTTTTTTATATTTATCGATTTGATTGTTTATGTACTAATTTGACAGACTCAGTGGTGACGTTTTCATAATCTTCAACTTTGCTAGTCTTTTATGTAATTATTTAATTAGAGCTGTTACTACGATCGTGGTGGCGCTGTGAGTTATGCAAAATGGCGGCCACTAGTGGTCACTTATGGATAGACAATTTACAAGTTGGACAATTATTAATTTATCTATTTGGAATTTTGCGGACTTTCATTAATTTGAAAATTTATGTACTTCTTAATTGAATAATCATAATACGTCATAACAAAGATAATAAAGTTGGTAAATTATATTCTAAATTTCTAGATTTCAAGGTTTCTAGATTTCTACCTTTCTAGATTTCTAGACATCTAAATTTCCATATTTCTGTGAGATGGAAGCATGATGTGAAATCGAGAATGTTTTGAATTCTATTGCAAGTCGAGTTGTTTAGTTTGTTTTATTAACGTTTCACTTTGCTTGTTGCTTAGTATAACTAATTAATGGTATATGATGTATTATTATGATATATTTATCTTCCTAAATACTAAATTTCCTAAATACTCCAAAAATCCTAAATGACCAAAGTAAGTCCACAAATTCCCACATTCCTAAATATCAAAATTCCCCCAATCACCAAATCGTGAAATATAAAAATGTCCAAGTCTCCGACCTTGCAAAAGTCAGTATACGAGAATAATAGTGATTTAGGTTCCCATAATATTAGGTTCCTTACATCGTCCTGGATGTAAGCTAGTAACAATGCCATTGTCGCCTTATCAGGTTCACGTTACGGAACCAATTTTATCGATGACCAAGTAACAATTTACCTCGTCCTGGCAGTGTTCCTGGTACCGTGGTAGACTTCCGATGACCAAGCCAGTTGGTAAACCCTTCCGTTATCAAGCCACGTTTACGTGCCGTGAGTTAAATGTCCAGCCCCTTGGAAATTCATCGTCCATCGTATATAAATTGCTTTCACATTGTAACATATTGGATTTTAATTACATTTTACACTATATATATTCCTATACTTTTATTTCCTTTCTCGAGAGATTAAGTTTCAAGATTTATAATTTACAAATTTAGAAGTTTTCAAAGTTATCCATTTTTGAAATGACAAATTAAAAAATTAGAAAATTGACAAATTAATAATCTGACAAAGTTGGTTGAATTGACAAATTGGAAGACTGACAAAGATGATGAAGCTGAAAAAACTGACTAGATCGAATTTAGTCAGAGGAATTGAAGAAATTGATTGATTTGGCAGAATTGACTGAATTAACTAAATTGGAAAAACTGACAAAATGGACAAAATTCACAGAGTTTACGAAGTTGAAAAAATTGGCAACATGGACAAAATTGACAAAGTTGACGAAGTGGACTGAGTTGAATCAACTGACAGAATTCACAAAATTGACAGAATTGACCAAATTGACAAAATTGACAAAATTGACAAAATTGACAAAATTGACAAAACTGACAAAATTGACAAAATTGACAAAATTGACAAAATTGACAAAATTGACAAAATTGATAAAATTGACAAAATTGACAAAATTGACAAAATTGTCAAAATTGACAAAATTGACTAAGTTGAATAAATTGACAGAATTGGACAGAATTGACAAAATTGATAAAATTGTCAAAATTGACATACGTAACAAAATTAACAACCTAACAAATTTATAAATTCGAGAATTTCGTAATTTAAACGTTTCAAAATTTAAGGTGGAAAATTTGGAAATTTGTGAATTTATAAATTTGAAAGTCTAAATTTTGAAAATTTTGAAGTTTCTAAGTATCTTAATCTCTAAATTCTCAAGATTCCTTAATTCTCAAGTTCCCAAATTGCCAAATTTTTAAATTCTCAAATTACCAGTTCTCAAATCCCCAAATTCTCAATTCCTCAAATTCTCAGATCCCCAAATTCTCAAGTCTCCGAATTTTCAAATCCCCAAACTCTCAAATTTCTAAATTCTCAAATTCTCAAATTCTCAACTTTCTAAGTACCCTAAATTTCCAAACTTCTAAATACTAAGAACTTAAAATTCCTAATTCCTCAGATCCCTAACTCCTTAAATCCCTAAATCTTCATAACCCAACTCTTTAAGTCCCTAAATCCTCAAATCCCAAAATTCTCAAACAAACTTCCCACATTTGTAAATCCTCAAACTCCACAATCTCTCAAATTTCCAAACCCCCAAATTCTTCAGTATTCAAAATTCCAAGTTCCCAAATACATCCCCTAATCCCCGCACCCCAAATCCGTGGTTTCCGAAATCACTTACCACGCACCAAAATTTCATTTTCGCCAGTCGAAACTTTCCCCTCGAGTTGCCCAGCGGAATGTCGATTATTCGTAGGTTGCTCGATTGTCGAATAACCGCATACCTTAATGAGAAATTCTGTTGTCGGTATAACAATAATTGCTGACGGAATGATCGAACGGATACGTTATTACCGATACTATGAAGGAAGTTGTCCCTCAACTTGTCCGAAGATAATCGGCGTTCAAGGCAGCTCGTCGAGTATGCTCCAGTTCCGACATTACTGTCAAATGATTAATGTATAAAGAGACCGATAAACTTGTAACGCAATTCCCGAATGGTAAAGCCTCGCGAATGGCAGGCTAGCTTATCGCGACGCACCGATCTATCGCGAATGCCTTAATAAAAGGGAACCACGGTAATTAATCTTCCAAGCGGGAACAACCTAATACCTCGTGTCCGTCGAATCAAGAAGGGTTCTGGAACACTGAAAACGAATGAAAGCATCTTGTCTATACTTTTTCAACGGATTTTTCTTGTCCATGTGGGTCTACCCTTTCTGCAAATAAGCATTTTCTTGATTTTGATGGAGATTTTGGGAGATGAGAATTATTAGAGGACTATTTTATTTTGGTTAAGTTTGAAGCATATTTTAGGAGAGGCGAATTTGCAGTGAATTACTTTTGAACTTCATTTTGGTTTAAAGCATAGTTTAGGAAATGAGAATTTGGTATATGAGAATTTGAAACTGTAGAAATTGGGGATTTTAGAATTTGGAACTGCAGAAATTTGGGATTTGAGAATTTTGAAATTTAGAAGTTTGGGTATTTGGGAATTTAGATATTTAGAAACTTAGGATTTTAGTATTTGGAATTTTAAAAATTTGATATATGCGAATTTGGAACTTTTAAGATCTGATATATGAGGACATGGGACTTTAGAAATTTGATATATGGGAATTTGGAACTGCAGAAATTTGATACATGAGAATTGGAGTTGTAGAAATTTGGAATTTGAAAATTTGCAACAATAGAAATTTGATATATGAAAATTTGGGATTATAGACATTTACGATGTGAAATTTTGGAACAGTAGAAATTTGGTATATGAGAATTTGAAACTGTAGAAATTGGGGATTTTAGAATTTGGAACTGCAGAAATTTGGGATTTGAGAATTTTGAAATTTAGAAGTTTGATTAGTTGGGAATTTAGATATTTAGAAACTTAGGATTTTAGTATTTGGAATTTTAAAAATTTGATATATGCGAATTTGGAACTTTTAAGATTTGATATATGAGGACGTGGGACTTTAGAAATTTGATATATGAGAATTTGGAACTGCAGAAATTTGATACATGAGAATTGGAGTTGTAGAAATTTGGAATTTGAGAATTTGCAACAATAGAAATTTGATATATGAAAATTTGGGATTATAGACATTTAGGATGTGAGATTTTGGAACAGTAGAAATTTGGTATATGAGAATTTGAAACTGTAGAAATTGGGGATTTTAGAATTTGGAACTGCAGAAATTTGGGATTTGAGAATTTTGAAATTTAGAAGTTTGATTAGTTGGGAATTTAGATATTTAGAAAATTAAGATTTTAGTATTTGGAATTTTAAAAATTTGATATATGCGAATTTGGAACTTTTAAGATTTGATATATGAGGACGTGGGACTTTAGAAATTTGATATATGGGAATTTGGAACTGCAGAAATTTGATACATGAGAATTGGAGTTGTAGAAATTTGGAATTTGAGAATTTGCAACAATAGAAATTTGATATATGAAAATTTGGGATTATAGACATTTAGGATGTGAGATTTTGGAACAGTAGAAATTTGGTATATGAGAATTTGAAACTGTAGAAATTGGGGATTTTAGAATTTGGAACTGCAGAAATTTGGGATTTGAGAATTTAGAAATTTAGAAGTTTGGGTATTTGGGAATTTAGATATTTAGAAAATTAAGATTTTAGTATTTGGAATTTTAAAAATTTGATATATGCGAATTTGGAACTTTTAAGATTTGATATATGAGGACACGGGACTTTAGAAATTTGATATATGGGAATTTGGAACTGCAGAAATTTGATACATGAGAATTGGAGTTGTAGAAATTTGGAATTTGAGAATTTGCAACAATAGAAATTTGATATATGAAAATTTGGGATTATAGACATTTAGGATGTGAGATTTTGGAACAGTAGAAATTTGGTATATGAGAATTTGAAACTGTAGAAATTGAGAATTTTAGAATTTGGAACATTAGAAATTTGATATATGAGAATTTGGAATTGTAGAAATTTGGGATTTGAAGATTTGGGACTGTAGAAATTTGGAATTTGAGAATTTGGAACTTGACAATTTAGAACTATAGAAATTTGGGATTTGGAAATTTAGAAACTTAGAAAATTGGGATCTTCGAATTTGGAACTGTAGAAATTTGGGATTTGAGAATTTAGAAATGTAGACGTTTGGGTATTTCGGAATTTCGATATTTAGAAAATTAGGATTTTAGTAGTTGAAATTGAAAAAATTTGGTATATGAGAATTTTGAACTTTAGAAATTTGATATATGAGAACATGGAACTTTAGAAATTTGGTATGTGAGAACATTGAATTTTAGAAATTTAGTACATGAATACTTACAACTTTGGAAATTTGGTATATGAGAACATGGAACTTTAGAAATTTGGTATATGAGAAAAAAGTGAAAAAGTTCCTGTTTTAACAGAAAAATTGGAAATATCTTTTGATTTTTAAATTTTAGCTACAAAGATATAACAATTAAAAAAATAATAAAAATACCAGGGTTTCAATAAAGGTATTCAAACTTCGGTGTTTAAAGTAGCTAAAATTTAAAGTAGCTAAAAGTTTGATAGCCCACTTAAGGATGAAATTTCTAAATTTTTCAATTATTTATCTTGACACATAAATTTGCACGAATTCCAGAAACAATCGTGCGTACATTTCTCGAACGCATTCTCATTTTTGTACCGCGAGCAACAAATGCGAAAACGCAGCAGGAGGAACCCGATGGTGGTCTGAAATACGCTATGCCTTCGAGATACATGCATTTATTCAACACGGCTCGAGCAATCCCGCTTGGCAGGAAAAGTGTTACGAGAAATGGATGGGCCAATTTTCTATTTCGCAGCGCCCCGGGCCTCGCGCAACTTCTATATTTCTGTATTATACATCTACGTGTATGCATCCCCGGCATGGGTGCACCTTCACCGAAACGTAGACACACCGAATGTAAGGAAATTCTACGGACAGGTGTGGGTTACAGCAGAAGACCCTTAATTTTCGACAGATGAAATATAAATTATCGTTGCGGCGAGCAGCACTCGAGAAACGGAGGAATATTTTGAGAAAAATTTGAGGGAAATTAGCTTTGATATTGTGCAGTTTGGAAGGTTTTTTAGGGTTTGGTACGTAGATTTCACAGTTTTGGTGTTTTTACGATGTTAGGTTTCTAAGTTTTCGATTTTTAAAATATTCAAATAAGAAATTTTTTAATTTTTGTTCGAATCCTCAGATCCCAAACTTGTTATATACCTAAATCCCTAAATTAACAAATCCCTAAATCATGAAATTGTCAAATTTCTAAATTCTCAAATCCCCAAATTCTTAAGTCTCCAAATTCTCAAATTTCTAAATTACCAAATTCCCAAATCATCAAATCCCTAGATTCAAGTCTCGAAATTAACAAATCCCCAAAATCATAAATTTCCAAATTCTCAAATCCCAAATTCTGAAATTTCAAAATTCCTAAATTCCCAAATACTCAAATCCCCAGATTCCAAAATTGTTAAATCGCCAAATGAAAAAATCCCTAAATTGCCAAATTGCCAAATCCCTAAACCCTCAAATTCCCTAGCTGCTAAATCTAAAAATACTCCCGCAAAAAATGTTGAAATCCTCAAATGCAAAAATTCCCAACATTCCTCGTCCCAGCTTCCACATTTCAGACCATCCAATATATTTAATTTTTAACAAACCCATATCGAACAATCAAATTGAAACTCGTATTACGGAAAAACATCGTTGAAACAATTATTCACGAAACGAATATCGTGCAACGAGTATGGACGGAATGAGCTAAAAGAAAAGATTGATTAACGGAATAAATCGCAATAGGAGAATTGCGGTGGGGCTAGGTTATAACCCTATAAGAAGAGCGCGAAACAAGAATGCGTTTGGTCTCACCTGCGCACCTTTATCCAGGGTGTCGGTGAACACCTCAAGAACCGGGGATTTTCTTGAGCCCCGAATAACGAGACGAACTTTTTCCCTCGTTCTTGCCTCTTCCTTCAACCTCGTTTCACAAACGACACGACCGAGATATTTGCAGAACTCACGTTCTAGGAACGCTTTGCCACACAATACTACTCGAACGTTCCTCGAAATCGTCGTAAGAACGAAACGGAACTTTCCGAAACAAGAATCGCTGCACAGAACTCGATATTAACCCTTTCACATGTCTGCCGAAAGAATTGTATCTCAGGGAAGAGTGACGAATTAAAGAAAAGGGCAAAACAATTTTGGATTTTGTGATTAGGGAAGTTTTCTTAGGGAAATTCAGAAATTTGGGAATTTGCGGATTTGGGGATTTAGGGACTTGTTCATTGGGGGATTTAGGAATTTAACAATTTTCGGATCTGGGGATTTGAGGATTTGGGAATTTTTAGGAATTCGAGAATTTGGGGAACTGACAATTTGGGGATTTCAGAATTTGGAGATTTAAGGATTTAGGGATTTGTTAATTTTGGGATTTGAGAATTTAGGGATTTGAGAATTTTGAGATTTGGGGATTTGACGATTTGGGAATTTGGGAATTTGGGAATTTGGGGAACTGAGAATTTGGAGATATGAGAATTTGGGGATTTGAGAATTTAGGGATTTGTTAATTTTGGGATTTGAGAATTTAGGGACTTAACAATTTTGGGATCTGGGGATTTGGGAATTTGGGAATTTTTAGGAATTCGAGAATTTGGGGATTTCAGAATTTGGAGATATGAGAATTTGGGGATTTGAGAATTTAGGGATTTGTTAATTTTGGGATTTGAGAATTTAGGGACTTAACAATTTTGGGATCTGGGGATTTGAGGATTTGGGAATTTTTAGGAATTCGAGAATTTGGGGAACTGAGAATTTGGGGATTTCAGAATTTGGAGATTTAAGGATTTAGGGATTTGAGAATTTAGGGATTTGTTAATTTTGGGATTTGAGAATTTAGGGACTTAACAATTTTGAGATCTGGGGATTTGACGATTTGGGAATTTTTAGGAATTCGAGAATTTGGGGATTTCAGAATTTGGAGATTTAAGGATTTAGGGATTTGGGAATTTAGGAATTTAGAAATTTGAGAATTTGGGGATTCGAGAATTTAGGGATTTAACAATTTGAGGATTTGGGGGTTTAAAAGTTTGGAAATTTGGAAATGTGAGAATTGGAAATTTCAGAATGTAGAAATTTGAGAATTTAGAAATTGGAGAATTTGGGAATTTGAGGATTTGGAGATTCAAGAACTTATGGATTTGTTAATTTTTAGATTTGAGAATTTAGGGATTTCACAATTTGAGGACCTAGGGATCTTTTAAATTGGGGACTTAACAATTTTGAGATCTGAGGATTTGAATATTTGGGAATTTGGGAATTTAGGAATTTCAGAATTTGGGATTCGAGAATTTAGAAATTTGAGACTTTGGAGATTTAAGAAATTAAGGTTTGTTAATTTGGGGACTTGAGAACTTCGGAATTTGACAATTTGACGATTTAGGGATTTAAAGATGGGAAATAATGAAATTTCAGAATTTTGAAATTTGTGGATTCGGAGATTTGAGAATTTGAGAACCTGAGGCTTTGTGAAATTTGAAAATTTTGTAATTTAAATGGAGAAATTTGAGGATTTAGCGATTTAGAAATTTGGCGGCTTGAAAGTTCGGAAACTTAAGAATTTAACCCCTTGCACTATGACCTATTTGTCAGATGCGTCAGTCAGAACTAACTAAATACAGCTACAATATTAAAACAGACAAAGAATGTTGAAATGTTATGACAACATGGTATTATGCAATCGTTGACTATGCAAATTATAATTGAACTTGAACTCCAAATTGAAGCATATTCAAAATTCGAGTAAAATTGATCCCAACTGAAGTACCAGTGCGTCAGACTCGTCAAAATAGTGCAAGGGGTTAAGAAACTAGAAAATTCGGAAATTCGTGAATTTCTTGAGAATTTGCAGATCATTTAGAAAACTTGAGAATTCTCCAATTTTGAAATCAACCCGCGAATACATGAAAACATAAATACTTGAAGATTAACAAACGTAACAATTTGTGAAATGAAGTAATTCCGAACTGAAATGATTGGAACAAAAATTCGTCAATGAAATTGTGCAACTTCCCAAACTCGGTTATACGAGAATTAAAAAGCATGAAAATACAGGAACTTCATCGCTTTCATAAAATTTCCACAAAAGACAGGTCCAACATTGATCCCGCTAGATAATACCGTTGGCCATTGAATAGAAAACACGATGAATCCGTGGGTGATGGTCAGAAAGGTAAAATCATATTTAATATGCCGACATCGAACACCGCTGACCGGTTCGAATAATTATTTTCCGTAGCGAGTTGACTGACGTTTACCCGGCCAAATTACCGTTATTTGCGGTGGCTACAGAGAGCTGGATGCCCGATGAAAGGTAGCAGCCTGCTGAAAATTAGGTGATTTTAAACGTGCCAACGCCGGGGCCACGTTTGATGTATTGCAGCATATACACAACGAATTGTCAGCCGCGTCAAAGGGCGTAATTCGAAACCAAAATCACCAATTTCTGTACGCGTATCGATGTCCATTAAACGTTTCTGCTTACTGTTGCAACGCGTTAACGTTGCTCACCCCCGCCCCTTGGAAAATCACTTTTACAGCGAATAAATTTTCAACGATGTAACAACGCGTGAAACGCGAATAATGGTCGGATCAGTTGTTGCATATGGCGAAGGACAAAGTTGAAAATGCACACCTGCAACTTTAACACGGTGACCGGTGGTCGCGTGCGGCCGAGGCAAATTTAGTTAAATTAGTTACTTACGCAGCAAACGAAAGTTTTAGTGTGGGGACAATGATATGCAACGAAGTTGGTAAATTGTTTTCCTTAATAATCTCTGATTATTGTTAATATTATAGCGTGTATACTTTTACTGTGGTTATCAATGCGTTTATACAGTAAATAATTTGTTGTATTTTATGTAGGCAATGTTAAAAGATTGTCGTATTCTTCTGTTAGAAATGTTGGGAATATCTAGGCGCATGTAAAATATTTTTCATTCATTAAGAAAAGTGCTCAACTTTTCAGATAAATAAATTTTTAGGACAATGGAACTCTATTTGAATTTTTTGACTGTCTTATGTTTGTACATATAAAATATTTTTTAAATTAATTTTTTGAAAAGATTCAAGTTTTTAGACAAATAAATAACTTTTGAGAATAGTGAAATTTTATTAGAATTTTACCATTTTTGTGCATATGAAATAATCTTGAATATTATTTACTGAAAAGATTCCTCAAGTTCTTAGATAAATAAATTTTAAGAATAATGAAATTCTATTCAAATTTGATCGTCATATTTTTGAAATTTACTTATTAAAAAGACTCCTCAAGTTTTTAGACAAATAAATAAATTTTGAGAATAGTGAAATTTTATTAGAATTTTACCATTTTTGTGTATATCAAATAACCTTAAAAATTATTTACTGAAAAAATCCTTCAAGTTCGTAGATAAATAAATTTTAAGAATAATGTAATTCTATTCAAATTTGATCGTCATATTTTTGAAATTTACTTATTAAGGAGACTCCTCAAGTTTTTAGTAAAATAAATAAATTTTAAGAATATCGAAATTGTATTAGAATTTTATAAATGTAATTTTTGAAAATAATTTTGAAAATAATTTATTAAAAAAATCCCTCAAGTGCTTTGATAAATAAATCTACTTTAAAAATAATGAAATTCTATTAAAATTACATTTCACCACAAATTTTGTCTGTGCACATAAAATATTTTTGAAATTTTTTTATTAAAAAAATTCCTCAAGTTCTTAGATAAATAAATTGAGAAAATAATGAAATTCTATTGAAATTTTACAAAGCTATATTTTTGAGATTTACATATGAAGACTCCTCAAGTTTCGAGACAAATAAATTTTAATAATAATGAAATAAAATTGAATGAATATGGGGATGAAGAGGTACCCCTTAACGTCGAAATTTACCCTAAAAATTGCGTGAAATAATTGGCCAAGTTACGATGACAAAAATGTTGGTCGAAAAGCCGTAAAGTTTGAGCAGTCGTTGATATCGAGAAGAAAATAACAAATTTTCCAGGTTTTCTGTTCCAATTAGGTATTTCGAGTGGTGCTTGGTCGTGGCCGTAATTAAACTTTCCATGAAAAGCCACGATCAGAAATCAACTTTCTCCTCGTAAATATATACGCGATCGTTAAACGATTCCTCTTTCGGAATGTTTCCTTTTAATTCGATCATTAGCGCGTTTAGTGGTCCTCTTGCGAAGGAAACCGACGTTTCATGGGGAATAAACGGGGGTAGTCGCGTTTTATGCCGGTTCGGTCCAATTTCATGGCGCAACGAACGTATCCGCCTCACGTAGAACGTATCGGAAAGCTTTATGCCTCGACGAGAAACGAAATAAAACGAGAGAGCGTTTATGCTTTAAGCGTAACAAAACCGACCGCCTCCTCCTTCCGACCGTGATCGTAGTTCCTTTGCTGCTGACCATCCCGAGTCCGTTGTTTTTAGCTTGTGTAACGCTTTCGAGCGGACTGAATCTACTGAAAACAAAGCGATTGATGCGGTTTTCAACAACAGGTTTGTCTTGACAATCGTTTTCGAGGTATATCGTTCGCGAAAAATGTGGGACAATATTATTCAGAATCAATATTTATGGTGTGGTGCAGCATTTGAAACGACACTATTGTTCAGCAAATAAAGAAGCGATGCATTTTTTGCAAATGTTTTCTAGCTTCAATTTTCAAGTCCTTTTTCTCAATTTCTAAATTTTCTACATTCTTAGGTTTCTAGGTCTCAAAATTCTAAACTTTGGGTTATCAGAATTTTCAGATTTGTAAATTTCTCGAATTTCGAAATATTTGGATTGCCAAATTACTAGATTCCCAAATTCAGAGATTCCTAAATTTTAGTCAGTAAATTTCTAAATTCCTAAATTTAGGAAATAAATTTCCAAATTCCAAATTTTCCAAGTTCCAAATAAGTTCCCAAATTCTTGTATTGGAAAATCCTAAATACCCACATTCTCAAGTTCTAAACTAAAGTCCCCAATTTTTTTCAACCAAATCCCTACATTTCCATATCTCTACATTACTAGATCTCAAGGTCCCCACGTCTCTAAATTTTCAAACTTTTGGGTTCCTAAATTCCTAAATAGCTAAATTCCCAGATCCCCACATTCCTAAGTTCTCAATTTTTAATGGTGGCAAATTGCTCTTCCCCAAATCACTAGATACCCATATCAATACATTACTAGATCTTAAAGTCCTCAAATTCCAAGGTCTTCACATCTCCAAATTCCCAAATTTCTAGGTTCCTAAATTCCTAAATAGCTAAATTCCCAGATCTTCATATTCTCAATTTCTAAACTTCTGGAGTCTCCAAATTTTTCCCCCAAAAATCCCCAGATTTCCATATCTCTACGTTACTAGATCTCAAGATCTTCAAATTGCAAGCTCCCCACGTCCCTAAATCCCCAAATTTCTACGTTCCTAAATTCCTAAATAGCTAAATTCCCAGATCCCCACATTCCTAGGTTCTAAATTTTGAGGGTTTTCAAATTTCTCTCCCCAAAATCACTAGATTCCCATATCTCTACACCTCCAAATTGCAAACTCCCCAAATTCTAAGGTCACCAAATCCCTGAAGCCCCAAATTCCTAGATTCCCAAATGCCAAGGTCACAAAATTCCTAAATTCCCAAATTTCTAGGTTTCCAATTTCCTATATTGCCAAATCCTAAATTTGCACATTCTCAAGTTTTAAACTTCTGAAATCTCCAAACTGTTTTGCCCCAAAATCCCTAGATATCCATACCTCTACATTACTAGATCTCGAAGTCCCCAAATTCCAAGGTCCTCACGTCCCTAAATTCCCAAATTTCTCGGCTCCTAAATACCTAAATAGCTAAATTCCAAGATCTCCACTTCGTAGGTTCTAAATTTTGAAGGGTCCCAAATTGTTCTCCCCCAAATTACTAGATTCCCATACCTCTACATTACTAGATCTCAAGGTACCCAAATTCCAAGGTCCTCACGTCCCTAAATTCCCAAATTTATAGGTTTCTACATTCCTAAATAGCTAAATTCCCAGATCTCCACATTCCTAGGTTCTAAACTTTTGAAGTCCCCAACCTTTTTTCCCCCAAATCCCTAGATTCCCATATCTCTACATTACTAGATCTCGAAATCCCCAAATTCCAAGGTCCTCACGTCCCTATATTCCCAAAGTTCTAGGTTTCTACTTTCCTAAATAGCTAAATTCCCAGATCTTCACATTCTCAATTTCTAAACTTCTGAAGTCTCCAAATTTTTCCCCCAAATCCCTAGATTCCCATATCTCTACATTACTAGATCACGAAGTCCCCAAATTCCAAGGTCCTCACGCCCCTAAATTCCATGGTCCTCACGTCCATAAATTCGCAAATTTCTAGGCTCCTAAATACCTAAATAGCTAAATTCCAAGATCTCCACATTCGTAGGTTCTAAATTTTGAAGGGTCCCAAATTGTTCTCCCCCAAATTACTAAATTCCCATACCTCTACATTACTAGATCTCAAGGTACCCAAATTCCAAGGTCCTCACTACCCTAAATTCCCAAATTTCTAGGTTCTTAAATACCTAAATATCGTTTTCTAGGTTCCCGAAAAATGTGGGACAATATTATTTAGAATCACTATTAATGCTGTGATGAGTATTTGTAACGACATTATCGTTTTTATCAAATAATTGTATTATAGAAGCGATGAATTTTTCGTAAATATACTAAGATTTGCCAGCTTCTTACTGCAAAATACTCACTTCGTGTATTCGAATAATACAAAGATTTCTAAATTTCATGATTCTTAGACTTATTTGTAGATTTAAATTTATAACCATCGAGTAATAAAACGTTCGTCAATGTTGGTGTACTCATCGTGCAGAGGAAGGATAATATCGGAGGACAAGAAAAGGAGAAATGGAATTGTTTCCACTTTCTTAAAGAAAGCACTTCAATCGTCGTTCCTTTCCGTTCGACCGAGTAAAACAAAACGCTCAGCCCCGGGCAGCCGGTGTTTCGAAATTAATTGTCTCGATAGCGAGGAATTATTTAACGAATCGAAGCAGTTATCCTCCAGTTTCCGCCGGAAGCTCTGTAATGGCCGTCGAAATTCCGAAAACCCGGCTTCGACTTACACTCGCGACGAACACAGAGAACATTGAAAGAGGTCTGAGAGAAAGCACGAAAAAGTATCGCGAATCCGTTGTTTCCTCCTCTGACTGCAGTTTTGCCTTCTTTTCGCGTATATAAAGAACGCATACAAACGCGTGGACAATACGTGCAATGTGCACACGGGAGCACAGGTGCAACTTAACAATGCAGTCGTACTGCTAAGCGACGAAGAAACTGAAGATACTTGCCAGAATTTGCTATGCAAATTGCTACTTTTTCGAGAGAAGAAATATTGGGAGTCCCGGTTTATTGCAATCTACAAAATGGCCTCTTCCAGAACTTATTAACCCTTTGTGGTGCATTCTCGCAGAAATCTTTGTATTTGTATACTGAAAATTTTGCGATTTTTTAGTATTCAAACACTTATCATATTTAACTGTTCGAAACTCTACTATTAGTTGATGGACAAGAAACTATAGACTCTATCGTAAATTAGTAAAGAGAGAAATTCAACGGTAAATGTATTAAATTCAATACATATGCTAAATTCAATAGTAACTACTATAATAAAAATATAGGGGGTGAATACCCTTTTCACAGCCAAAATCTAAGATCAGGATCAAAAACTTGAAATTTTTTAATATTTGTATTTCTCTTATTTTTATTTAAAAAAATATTTTAAGGGGATTATTTTTTGAATCTTAAGAACTGGTCTTGGGTTTGATATTTTTTCAACAGTAAATGTATTAAATTCAACAATAAATATGCTAAATTCATCAGTAACTGCTATAATAAAAATATAGGGGGTGAATACCCTTTTCACAGCCAAAATCTAGAATCAGGATGAAAAACTTGAATCTTAGAAATTTGAAGATTTAACAATTTTTTAATAATTGTATTTCTCTTATTTTTACTAAAAGAAATGTTTTAAGAGGGTTATTTTTTGAGTCTTAAGAACTGGTCTTGGGTTTGATATTTTTTCAACAGTAAATGTATTAAATTCAACAATAAATATGCTAAATTCATCAGTAACTGCTATAATAAAAATTTAGGGGGTGAATACCCTTTTCACAGCCAAAATCTAGGATCAGGATGAAAAACTTGAATCTTAGAAATTTGAAGATTTACGAATTTTTAAATATTTGTATTTCTCCCGTTTTCCTTAAAAAAGTATTTCGAGAGGGTTATTTTTTGAGTCCTAAGAATTGGTCTTGGGTTTGATATTTTTTCCCCCACAGACAAGAAATTGACGCTCTAGGAAAATAGAAAATGTGAACCGAAGGAAAATCGACGGTCGATCCAATAACTCATCAGGGCTATTGATTTAGCAGAAGAAAAAGCAAGGGTGAAACATGGACCATAAAGATAACAACATACAGGAAGATATTTGGGGAAAACAGATAGCTAGAAGAAAACACTGGGATAAACGAAGATAACGAAATAGTAGAGCTATGCAGCGCAATTATGCCACAAAATTAATCTGCTAACGTAATATAAATCCTCTTCATTTTAACGGGTTAATCCACCCTCTAGAGGGAATTTATTTCAAACTGACTGCCCTTTAACCCCTCACTCTGTGATTTTCTCAGCAATTGCTTTTGTTTCAGCTAAGTATTCGTTGTTTTAATGCTTTAACGAGTAAAACCGTTTGAATTATTATTTACGTGTTATTTGTAGTTTATTCTCTGTCGAGATCATTTCAATTAAAATTCAAGTTGATAAGTTGTTTTGGACACAAGGCTAACAACACAGAGAAATTTGTTAGGACATCTGTCGTCATTAATTTTAATATATATCCTTGAATTATTTAAAATTATTAAAATTACTAAAATTACTAAAATTACAAAAATCATTAAAATTACTAAAATTATGAAAATTATTAAAATTATTAAAATTATTTAAAAACTTGCGTATTAATTTTGTAAGAGAGTTTGAAAATGTGTGTGTGTGAACTACACTATATCTGTTAGAACTGGATCGTATTTTAAAAGGCCAAAGAAACTAGAACGTTTGGAATTAAAAGTTTTCTTTCAATTCCACCTTTTCTTAGAACTCTTGCTAGTTTTCTATTTGAATCTTTATGATATGATTATACAAACACTTTGTGAGTTTGTTAAAGAATGGTGAACACTTTGGATCTGCGTTTCAGAATGAAAACTCTTTTAATGGAACCGGAAACATTAGGTCAAAGTTCATCGCAGAACGAAGGGGTGTCATCAATCGTGGTAATTCAGTTCGGAGGATCATCCCTCATGTTCGAAATGTCGCATGCAAACTCTGTGTAGGTACACTCGGATGCAATTCATGCTTCAAAGTTTCAGAATCAAGTTTTGAAGAAATTACATTTTCGGATTTTTAATTATTCAATTTTGAAGTCTTTAAATTTCTACATTTCCAAACTTTTTATACTTTTAGGTTTCTAGGTTTTAAAATCCTAAATTTTCAAGTTTCTAAATGGCTACATTCTCAAATTACATTACCTCTAAATATTTGGATCGTCAAACTCCAAGGTCATAAAATTCCTAGATTCCTAAATTCCCAGGTCACAAAATTCCTAAATTCCCAAACTTCTAAGTTCCTAAATTCCTATATTGCCAAATCCCAAATTCCAACATTCTCAAGTTCTAAACTAAAGTCCCCAATGTTTTCCCCCAAATCCCTAGATTCACATATCTCTAAATTACTAGATCTCGAGGACCCAAAATTCTAAGGTCCGCACGTTCCTAAATTTCCAAATTTCTAGGTTCCTAAATTCCTAAATAGCTAAATAGCCAGATCTCCACATTCCTAAGTTCTAAATTTTTAAATCTTCCTTTCCCTCCCCCAAATCACTAGATTTCCATATTTCTGCATCTCCAAATTGCAAACTCCCCAAATTCTAAGGTCCCCAAATCCCTGAAGTCCCAAATTACTAAATTCCAAGGTCACAAAATACCAAAATTCCCAAATTTCTAGGTTCCAAACCCAAAATTTCCACATTCACAAGTTCCCAACTTCTGAAATCCCGAACTTTTTTCCCCCAAATCCCTAGATTCCCATATCTCTACATTACTAGATCTCAAGGTCCCCAAATCCCTAAATTCCCAAATTACTAAATTCCTAAATTCCAAGGTCACAAAATACCAAAATTCCCAAATTTCTAGGTTCCAAACCCAAAATTCCCACATTCACAAGTTCCCAACTTCTGACATCCCGAACTTTTTCCCCCCAAATCCCTAGATTCCCATATCTCTACATTACTAGATCTCAAGGTCCCCAAATCCCTAAATTCCCAAATTACTAAATTCCTAAATTCCAAGGTCACAAAATACCAAAATTTCCAAATTTCTAGGTTTCAAATCCTAAATTCCCACATTCTCAAGTTCCCAACTTCTGAAGCCCCGAACTTTTTTCCCCCAAATCCCTAGATTCCCATATCGCTACTTTACTAGATCTCAAGGTTCCCAAATCCCTAAATTCCCAAATTACTAAATTCCTAAATTCCAAGGTCACAAAATACCAAAATTCCCAAATTTCTAGGTTCCAAACCCAAAAATCCCACATTCACAAGTTCCCAACTTCTGAAGCCCCGAACTTTTTCCCCCAAATCCCTAGATTCCCATATCTCTGCATTACTAGATCTCAAGGTCCCAAATCCCTAAATTCCCAAATTACTAAATTCCTAAATTCCCAAACTACTAAATTTCTAAATTTCCATATCCCTTAATCCCCAAATGCTGCGCCAAGACTCCTCAAACCCTGAACCATCCCTATAAAGTGACGTAGTGAAGAACGGTGAAGTATCACAGTAAAACTTCTCGATGTCCATATTGTCCATAACGAAGATTTGCTCGTGACTGTACTGACCCGGTTTAATTCGTTCATTGACACGGGCCACTGTCTTCGTACCAAGGGACAACATCTATCATCGATCGTGCAGAGATGTAATGACGGATCGTCTGCGTCGAGTTCCGCATATAATTCTCTGCACTTGGTACGTATGACAGAATTTGTCCCCTCCTCTCCGCTCAGAAGTCCGGATACCGGATTACGGGTGGTCGCTTTGTGAAAGCCACCGAACTGCCGCAAATCCATGACCATTCCAATGTGTCCTGGTGCCAATCTTCGTACATTAATATCGTTTGTCGGCCATCATTCAATTACGCCAAAGGACTCGCGGAATCGTCACGCGACAGAACTGCGTTCGTCCACGTTGCCCATTCAACATGGAGTATTATGGGGACGCGATTGTCCAACTTATCGATTACCATCACACATTTTTGCTCGCTGAACATTTCGGAGGGTACAATATTTAATAGTCTGCGAAGAGGTCGAAACATTTTTGCAATTTTTATTCGGATTAATTGTTTGATGATGCTTCACGCGTGATGCTTCAGACACTGCACTCTGAACGCGAGTACATGATACTCTGTACAGGATACTCTGTATGTGATACTTCAAAACTTGTACAGTCATGATTGTATATTCAGTAGATTGAAAAAATTGAACGATGACGAACAATCCAGTAACTAATATTTGATCATGGACGATCATAACAAGCAATTAAATAATGAAGCTAAAACATCTTCCTCAGCTACATATACTCTGCAGGTCACACAGGATGAATTCATTTGCAAGAAGAAAATCTACTTTCCTCGTTTAAACAACTAATTATGAATTATTGATGTAATTCACCTTGACTGAAAATATGTATGAAGCTTGAAGCTCTAATTTTCTATGTACTCAATTATAGTCGCATTTTGTTGGTATTTCATCACATGTAATTTTGTGTATAGTGTTAAAAAAATGTCACTGAGTCTGCTGCTGTCTGATTGTCGCGTTTCTGCGAAAGTAAACAAAAGTGGTACGAAGGGTTTATACGGCGTCACATCGATGTCGGTACACAGCCGGTGAATCAAATTTCATGGGAAATTTGATATGGAAGTGGTTAATAAGATTGCAGGGTCGCATAGTCAGAGAGGGCAAATATGTTCGCGTGTATCCGAATTCCGTTTCGTAGCTCGTATCAGAACTGATCCGTCTACAGTTCGACTTAATGGTACGTGTGATTACGAGGAGGGTTATCCTAGTGGCTGATAGCTACCACCGACAGACAGCTGTTCTCTCACCTCGTGTTTCGATGTATTCGATAATTGTCACCGGTAGTTTCAACGATCGGTACCAATTATCGGCTGCTGGTCCGATACCATCACCGGTTTGATGATACTGAACTTTGCCGTGCCGGGTTCCGCGCGAAAATCGCGGCAAAGCAAACGTTTTCGCGTTTACAACGAGCGTTTTCGTGTCGTGCGACTCTGTGCATACATGCATGCACGCAACCTTTGCACAGAACTGCGGTTCTCAACCTTTTCGGTACCTGTTGACAAAATAGCAGTCAAAATGTTGTCGGAGAATTCAAATAACATCTATCAAATTTTTAGTATGGACATTCCATTTTAATGGCATTTTAATATCATTTTAATACCATTTTATATCATTTTAATATCAGCTTTAGCGCCTTTTTAATATCAATTCAGTGACAATTACTGAATTTACTAGATAGTAATCCAGTAGCATATTTAAATCTTTCAGAAATTTTATAGATTTTAAATAAACTCATACATTGTAAATTAGTAATTCATTTGCTTATTATTTGTTAAAACAATAAAGTTCAAGTAGAAGAATGCATATATAATCATACATTATTTTTAAAATTAATAGGACTGTTTTAAAATATACATTACAATTTTCCAAAAATTGTATACATATATATTATAAAATTCAAGGTTTTCTCTCTTTAATCAATAATATTTTGTAGGACCAGTTTAAAATTATATTTCACGAGGTTTATTTATATAAAAATTAAGCAGATTAATAATTAAGATAAGATACCAGTCACTGCCAGATATTGCCAGTATTATTTATCGACATGTGGTGTCATTTATTACCATATTTGTGTGCAGTATAATGTCACGATATACTTGAATGAATCTAATGATTTTTGTTGTTTTTACAAAAATTCACATCTCAACAAATTTTCCAATAATTACAAATAAGAACATAAATTGTTTGTATTCCTTTATTTTTGAGAAACTAGTTAAAAATAATATTATACAATACAGATTATATAACATTACAAATTTGTAGAACATTATGCATTTATATAATATTACACACGTGTTCAACATTATGTAATATTACAGATTTATACAATAATATATATTTATATAGTATTACAGGTTTATACATTATATATTTATATAATACTACAGATTTATAGAACATGTATTTATAAAATATTAGATTTATACAACAATACGTATTTATATAAACGACAGAATAAAATATGCAACGCAGTCACCGAAAATAAAGTATCGATGAAATGAAACATATGTTACACGGATTATCCACGTGCAGCACATACGTGACGGTGTGTCATCGATTGAGAATCGCTGGCATAGCGAGATATCGATAGAGCAATCTGCTCGATGCAGTTCGATGTTGGCGCAGATGCGTTCTCGCCTGGCCATCGACACAACTCGATTCGCGATTGGTCGATAGAAGTATTCGAAACGGTCGAGCGTTTTGAAATCGAGATCTCGTTGCATCGTTCGAGCGTTGTCGATGACGAGCCAGGGAGGTCTCGTCGCGTGCATCCAGTTCTTGATAGCGAAACAATTACACGGGACGCGTTTCAGTTTTCAACGAAACGTTTCGTTGCGTATGGAAAAGCAACGAAACGTTCCTGTTACCTGCGTGGATGATAGAGCCGTAGATGTAACGCTCAATTCGCAGTTTTTTCTGCGGCATCCTGGGATTTGCCTGAAAATCGAGAGCAGAGGGAATTTGTAATTTTGGGACTCGGGTTTAGACGTTTTAGGGGTGGGACTTTAATATTGGTGTTTTGGAGAAGTGGAATTTTAGGGTTTTGCAGGGTTGGAATTTTGGGATTTTGGAGCGTGGAATTATGGGGTTTTGGAGAATTGGAATTTTGGGGTTTTGGAAGGTGGAATTTTGAGGTTTTGGAGGGTGAAATTTTGGGGTTTTGAAGGATTGGAATTTTGGGGTTTTGGAGGGTGGGAATTTTGAGATTTTAGAGGTTTGGAATTTTTGGGTTTTGGAGGGTTGGAATTCTAGAGTTTTGGAAGTTTGGAATGATGGGGTTTTGAAGGGTTGAAATTTTAGGGTTTTGGAGGGTGAAATTTTGGGGTTTTGAAGGATTGGAATTTTGGGGTTTTGGAGGGTGGGAATTTTGAGATTTTAGAGGTTTGGAATTTTTGGGTTTTGGAGGGTTGGAATTCTAGAGTTTTGAAAGGTTGGAATTTCGGTATTTTAATGAGTTGGAATTTTGGGGGTTTATGAGAGTTGCAATTTTGGGGTTGTAGAAAGTTTGGAATTATGGGACTTTGAAAGGTAGGAATTTTAGTATTCTGGAAGATTGGAATTTTGGTATTTTGCGAGGTTGGAATTTTGGTACTTTGGAAGTTTGGAATTTTGGAGGGTTGAGGGGTTTGAAAGGTTGGAATTTTGGTACTTTGGAATTTTGGTAATTTAGAGAGTTGGAACTTTGGTGTTTTGAAAGGTAGCAATTTTGATATCTTGTGAAGGTTGAAATTTTTTTGTTTTGGATGGTTGGAATTTTGATATTTTCTGAAGGTTGGAATTTTGATATTTTGTGAGGGTTGGAATTTTGATATTTTCTGAAGGTTGGAATTTTGATGTTTTGTGAAGGTTGGAATTTTGATGTTTTGTGAAGGTTGGAATTTTGATGTTTTGAAAGGTTGTTATTTTGATGTTTTGTGAAGGTTGGAATTTTGATATTTTGTGAAGCTTGGGAATATTAATGTTTTTGAAAGGTTGTTAATTTTGATGTTTTGTGAAGGTTGGAATTTTGATATTTTCTGAAGGTTGGAATTTTGATATTTTGTGAAGGTTGGAATTTTGATGTTTTGAAAGGTTGTTATTTTGATGTTTTGTGAAGGTTGGAATTTTGATATTTTGTGAAGCTTGGGAATATTAATGTTTTTGAAAGGTTGTTAATTTTGATGTTTTGTGAAGGTTGGAATTTTGATATTTTGTGAAGGTTGGGAATATTGATATTTTGTGAAGGTTGGAATTTTGATGTTTTGTGAAGGTTGGAACTTTAATGTTTTGGAAGGTTAGAGTTTTTATACTTTAGAGGCTTTGAAAATTTAAAAACTTCAGAAATTTTTTATTTTTTACTATAGATACTTGAAATATAGAGTAGTTTGGCGGTACTAGAGACACAGCAGTACTGAGCTTGAGAAAATTAGAGGGGTGGAAAGGAGAGAGAGCGTTTCGTTCAGAATTGCTAGTGAACATGCCAGTAAGCCATCCTAGCAGGCCATTGCTTTAAACGGATGTATGGAAGGAATGAACAGGAACTATTTGTAGGAATCGGAAGGCTCGTTGAGTACTAGGGAGAAAGTCTCGATCTTATGCGCCGTCTAGTGGCATAAGAGTGAAACCACCACAGTAGACTAGATATACTGTAACCCGTGAATATAAATATTTGGAAATACCACGATCTGGAAATATAGAACCAGGAAAATATTGATCTGAATTACAATTAACGTCTCCGTCAATTTTGTAAAATAAAATATTCACAGGCACATTACAAGTTTTCATTTTTATATTAAATTCCCGGTATAATTAGAACTGCGATTCCACAATCTATGAAAAATCCTACACTGAACCCCGTATACTTGAAATAAATTGTTAATCCTTTAATACCGCTGCGTGAAAGATTTCCATTTGTTTACATTTGAATCACGAAGAATAACGAGGATTTCCCTGCATCTCCGCATTTTATTTACCCTCGTAAAATGTAGAATCGCGCACGCATCGCGGATAATTCTGAATACGTTTGGATCCGTTGAAAAGTATAATCTGCTCGGTATGAAAACACCCTTTTGAAAGTGTGCAGAAAGGGAAGGAAAAAAAGGTAAGCTTGATTAGCGAGCATATGTACACGGGGTTGATTTTTGATCGCATTTCACGAATATATCGCATAGCGTCGACGGATACCCGAACGGTACTTGACCGCGTTCGAATTGATATTGATTTCAATACAACGTTGATGGTTTGCATGCAAATTAGTCCATACGAGGCGTTCGGTTTCACAGACACATAAGGAACGAATATGTAATATGTAAGCCATTATTGCTGTTGTAATATTCGCGGTTATCGAATACAAAACGATAATTATTAGAGCTGCGGACGTGCGTTATCCACGTTCGATAATACCGATTATCGTCTCAAATGCAAAAAGATCATTTCAGGTTACAAAAAAATTTAGCAGTGTAAAACACTGTTAATGTACTTTTAGTTGGCGCGTGATACATTTGGACATTGTGTTCTTATTACAAGAATAATTATATCAGGACGCATTTGCTGAAAATATGAGTTAAGTATTTCTGTAATCTAACATGCGCCATTTTGATGTGTACATCTAGCGTCAAACAAGTACGGATGTCAAATTATGAGTTGGCGCGTGACACAGGCACTCTTTGTAAAAGGAGAACTAATAAATGAAATGAAATGACTCAGGTGTTTAGAAGAGAACGTATCGAAATCGTTACTGTTCCTAAATCCCTGCATTCCCGAATTCCTACATTTCCAAATACTTATATTTCCAAATCTCTACATTCCCGAATCCTTATAATACCAAATTCTTCATATACCCAAACTGCAACGTTCTCCAAACTGCTATATCCCCAAATTCCTACGTCCCCAAATCGATACGTCCCTAAATCGCTACGTCCCCAAATAGCTTCATCTCCAAATTGGTACATCCCCAAATTTCTACGTCTCCAAGTCGCTAGGTCGCCAAATCGCTATATCCCAAATTCCCACATCCCCAGATCGCTACGTTCCCAAATTGTTACATTCCTAAATTGCTACGTCCCCAAATCGATATAACCCCGAGTCGTTATACCCATAAATTCCAACATCCCCAAATCGCTATGTCCCCAAATTTCTACATCCCCAAATCGCAATGTCCCCAAATTGCTATACCCCCCCATTCCTACACCCCCAAGTAGGTACATCCTCAAATCGCAATGTCCCCAAATCGCTATACCCCCTAATTTCCTACATCCCCAAATCGCTATACCCCCAAAATTTCTACACCCCCCAATCGGTACATCCCCAAATCGCTATACCCCCCAATTTCCTACATCCCCAAATCGCTATACCCCCAAAATTCCTACACCCCCAAATCGGTACATCCCCAAATCGCTATACCCCCCAATTTCCTACATCCCCAAATCGCTATACGCCCAAAATTCCTACACCCCCAAATCGGTACATCCCCAAATCGCTATGACCCCAAATTCCTACATCCCCAAATCGCTATATCCCCAAATTCCTACATCCCCAAATCGCTATACCCCCAAATTCCTACATCCCCAAATCTCCATATCCCCAAATTCCTACATCCCCAAATTCCTACGTCTCCAAATCCGTACACCCCCAAATCGCTATAAGCTTGTCAGACAAAAAGAATTTTCATATGAAAAACAGAGAACTCTTCGTGAAAGAGTAATTTGCAGCAGCAGAATGCTATGCGCAATTAATTGGATCGTTAATTTCACGGTTCTACGTTTCTGTTTCATTAGCCGTATATTAACGTATCAGTGGAATCCATCTGTGAACGTGGTCTATTTACTAAGGTATTCAGTGTGCAACGTATAACAATGTGTATGGTCAGATCGTGTCTCCGATATTGCTGTTGATGCTTGAAATGCTAGCAAGACGGTAGAGAGATGGAGCTGTATCCGGTATCAGATGTTCTGGTATCAGTGTTGCGTCTGGTATTAGTGTTTGTTCACGATATTGTCCCGTGTCTACGATTCCCATCAACACGTGCCTTTTGTTCCGTTTCTCTGCCCACCGAACGTTTCCTTGGACCGCCTTCAAAAGTCAACAGTCCTGCCGAAATAAGTATTCCATGATTTTATCTTAAACTGCTTCGCTTTTGCAGTTTTCTTTGAATTACACTGTAACGACTCTTAAAACTCTTTCTATATTTAGAAAATTAGAACTTTAGTATGTATTTCATGGCTTCATTTCAAATTTCTGCTTCTTTTCTCCATTTTTCCTTGAACCACTCTAATGCTGTTTGTAACTCTCTCAATATTTAGAAAATTAGAACTTTAGTATGTATTTCATGGCTTCATTTCAAATTTCTGCTTCTTTTCTCCATTTTTCCTTGAACCACTCTAACGCTGTTTGTAACTCTCTCAATATTTAGAAAATTAGAATTTTAGTATTAAGTGGTATAAGTTTGATATTATAATTTTATATTTATTACTACATATTTAGTATTATATATTTCGTACAAATTCAGTGCTACATATTTAGTATTATGTATTTAGTACAAATTTAGTACTATAACTTTAATATTAATAAGTATGCCGCGATCATCTGAAATTTTTGCTTCTGCCCTCCATTTTTCTTTGTACCACACTCTGACACTGTTTATAACTCGATATATGGAGAATTAGAATTTCAGGATTAATAAGTAGTATAACTTTAGTACTATAATTATATATTGAGTACTACATATTTAGTACAAGTTTAGTACTATAACTTTAACATTAATAAGTATGTTACGATTTTATCTCAAATTTCTGCTTCTCTTCTCCATTTTTCTTTGAACCGCACTCTAACTCTGTTTACAACTCTTTCGATATCTTGAAAATTAGAACTTTACATTATCACGAATGAAATAACAATATAATACTTCTTGATATTTATTTACTTATTTGATAGTTTGTTACCTTACAATTTAGAATGGTGAGGATATAGGGACATGTGAGGATATGTAAGAATGTGAAGATATAGGGATCTAAGAATATACGTGTTTGAGGACATAGAAAGTCTGCAGCTTCATATCTCCGTATAGTGATCTAAGGGCGTAGGAAGTTACAGATTTGGCGATATAGGAAGATAGGAATTTAGGGATCTGAGGAGACAGTGAACTTGCAGATATAGATATCTGAATATGTGGAGACTTGGGAATAGAAGCAATTGAGGATGTGGGGATCTGGGAGTATAGGAAATTGAGAATGTGGGAATCTCGCAATATAGGAAGTTGATGATATAGAAATCTGGATAAGTAGAGTTCCAAAAATATAAAAATTTGAAGATATTAAGATCTGATAATACGGAAGTTGGTGATATAAAAATTTGAGGATTCAGAGATTTGGGGATGTGGGGATCTGGAAATGTGTGCGTTTAGGGATATGGAGATATGGGGATATAGGGATTTGAGGACTGAGGAAGCTTTAGACATAGATATTTGGAGATGTGGAGAGTTAGGAAGATTTTGGATATGGAGATTTTGGACTGAGGAATCTGGAGACGTAGAAACTTTGTGACGTAGGAAACTGGGGATATCGGAATCTAGGAATCTAGAAATCTAACAATTGAGAAATTTAAAAATGTAGAAATCTAGAAATCTAAAAATTTAGGAATCTAGAAATCTATAATAGAAATCTAAAAATTTAGAAATCTAACAATTGAGAAATTAAAAAATCTAGAAATCTAGAAACCTACAAATCTAGAGATCTAAAAATTAAAAAATTTATAAACCTAGAAATCTAGAAACCTAGGAAACTAGAAATATAAATATCTAAAGATCTAAAAATTAAAAAATTTACAAACCTAGAAATTTACAAATCTAGGAAACTAGAAAGCTAGGAAACTAGAAACCTAGAAACCTAGAAATCTAGAAACTTAGAAATCTAGAGATCTAGAAATTAAGAAATTTACAAACCTAGAAATCTAGAAACTTAGGAAACTAGAAATATAGAAATCTAGAGATCTAAAAATTTAAAAATTTACAAACCTAGAAATTTACAATCATAGGAAACTAGAAACATAGAAAACTAGAAATCTAGAAAACTAGAAAACTAGAAAACTAGAAAACTAGAAAACTAGAAAACTAGAAAACTAGAAAACTAGAAACCTAGAAACCTAGAAAACTAGAAAACTAGAAAACTAGAAAACTAGAAACCTAGTAAACTAGAAACCTAGAAAACTAGAAACCTAGGAAACTAGAAACCTAGGAAGCTAGAAACCTAAGAAACTAGCCATCTAGAAACCTAGAAACCTAGGAATCCAAAAAATTAGAAACTTAGGAATTCAAAAAACTAGAAACCTAGGAATTAAAAAAGCTAGAAACCTAAAATTTAAGAATGTAGGTATACATGTACCTAAAACGTAAGAAATATCTCGATATTGACAATATCTCGATATCAAACATTGACATTTCAGTGAACGGGTTAACCAATGAAATGTTCCAGGTATTTTCACAAGATACTCATGCGGAACAGGAAAATTCACGCATTTCGCCGTTGTAATATGTATAAACAAAAGAAAACAATCCCGTCAATTGTGTTATTCTTCTAACGGCTCGTGTTTTCATTAATGGAGTAGCTCGTTTTGATTTCCCTGACCTCATTCACCGTTTTTGTTCGTCGATTCGTGGCACACAGCTTGTCGATTCAACCGTGAAAATCCGAAATTGTTGTTTCTGAATTTAGCATTGAAATTCCCAGTTCACCCTCGCACTTTTCACCCCCATCCTTCACCCATACGACGAATGTTTGGAAATTTTTGACGCACTCCTGAACCATTATTTTCTCCTGTCATTTTGATATTTATATTCCAATGCCACGGAAATTTTCGAGAGACAATTAAAAACGGAAATTGCGATCTATTTTAATCGACTCGTATCGACAATGTTTATACGATGTCAGACAATTAATATATCAATATTTTGCTTGACTTGTTACTAATATTTGATATTAATTTTTGTTGTAAACTTTAATATTGATTGAAGGTAAATTTGATTAAAATTTAATATTGATATTTATTGATGTCAATATTTCGAATTTTATTTTGTAATTAATTTTTTGTATAACGCAATTAATTTGTATATTTCAGAATTAATGATGATGTAAAATGTGGAAGAATTTTTATGAAAATCAATTTCTGAAGCTTTATTAATTTTGAAATTTCTACATTCATAAATTTTGAAATTTTTATGCAAACTTTCGAATAACAAAATTGCTCAATTTTATACATTCTCCAAAGCCATTCTGAATTAATAAATCTTTGTATTTCTAAATTTTCTAGTTTCTAAAGATCCAAATTCCTAAATTCCTATTTTCCAAAATCTCAAACTTCAGGAGTCAAAATTATCAAATCTCTAAATTTTGAGATATCTGAATTTTCATATTTCTTCATTCTCAAATTACTAGATTCTAAAATATATAGATCTTCATATCACTAGATTCCGAAGTACCAAAGTTCCTATGTTCCCAAATCCCTAGATTTTCAAACCATTAAATCCCCAAATGCCTATGTGCCCAAATTCCAATATTTCAAAGTTATTAATCTTCTAAATCCACGGATTCCTTAACTCCTACCTCTGGAAATTGACAGACTTCCATATCCCTAGATTCCCAAATACCAATATTCCTAAATCCCTAGATTTTCAAACCATTAGATACCCAAATGCCTATGTCCCTAAATTCCAATATTCCAAAGTTATTAATCTTCTAAATTCCCAGGTCCCTTATTGCCTACGTCTCGAAATTGACAGACCCTCACATCCCTAGATTCCCAAATACCAATATTCCTAAATCCCTAGATTTTCAAACCATTAGATACCCAAATGCCTATGTCCCTAAATTCCAATATTCCAAAGTTATTAATCTTTTAAATTCCCAGGTCGCTTATTGCCTACGTCTCGAAATTGACAGACCCTCACATCCCTAAATTTCCAAATACCAATGTTGCAAATTCCTATATTCCCAAATCCCTAGATTTCCAAACCATTAGATCCCCCAATGCCTATGTCCCCAAATTCCAATATTCCAAATCTGTTAAGCTGCCAAATTCCTAGCTCCCGCAACTTCTACGTCTCGAAATCAACGAACCCTCCCTAGGTTCCCAAAATCCAAGGATCCCAAATACAAACCTTCCCAACATTCTACGTCCTAAAATTATTACATTCTTACCTTCTCAAACTCTTCCAAATCCGACTATCCTTAAATTCCTATCTCCTCAAAATGAACCTCTGATCCTTAAATTCCCATCCAAACCCGTAAATCCACATATTCCTACGACCACAAATTTTAATCACACATGATCGATAAATATAATCTGATGGCCAACATGTGGCAGATGTGTTCGCACACTGTTCTCCGGGCAAACGTTGAAAATAGTTGCTGCGAGTGCACCCGTTGTCCTGTCCATGTACCCTCCTCCATCCGGCATCCGGTCCTATACATATATATATATATATTTGATGTATATATATATACACGTCGTCGCACAAATTTGCGCAACTTTTTCCTTCTGCTCCGCTTCCATGGCTCTGTTTCCGGTCGACGAGTTGCGCAGCTCGTTGAAATAGGTTAATTATGAAAATCGCGACCTCTCTTCCCTGTTCCGTGAAGCGTGCACAGTTTGAAATTTTCTCCTTGCCCCGGCCCGGGGGCCGCCGCTGCCCCCGCGTCCTTTGAAAACAGACGGGACAACGTTTTTTTGCGCGTTTGCGTTTCAACCGTTTTTACGAGTTTCGACGTCAATGCGCTTAATGTAACCCGCATTGTGCTCGTCGCGAAATTTTGCTCCTCTAACGTTTCTCACGGTAAACGTACCTATACACGCCCGGCCCGCTACTGTGTGCCCGTATCGCGTGCTCGCATCGCGTTCTCGGTCAACCACTTGCCACCTGAACGGGCTGTGTGGACCTGCGAAATAGTTACTGCGAATTTGCTACGAACCGCCTACTTATTTCGACTTTTTAACCGAAACCGACGAATATCGGTCGCCTTACGGCTGGAAATAACTTACGAACGGTTTCGTGGACGTTGACTTTGCGGTGTCTTCTTGTCATGGTCCAATGTACGCTTTTGAATGTGGGCACGTAGGTGGACTTGAGATTTCTTGAGTTTTCAAGTTAGATTAAGTTTCAGATCTTCGAGTTTTCGAGTGTGAAAAATTCTAAATTTTTTAATTTTCCAATTTCATTTTCCAGTTTTCTAGATTTCTAATTTTGTAATTTTGTAATTTTCTACTATTCTAATTTTCTAATTTTTTAATTTTCTACTTTTGTAATTTTGTAATTTTGTAATTTCCCAATTTTCTCATTTGTCATTTTCTAATTTCCTAATTTCCTAATTTTCCCATTTCCCATCTTCCCCATTTCCCATTTCCCATTTCCCATTTCCCATTTCCCATTTCCCCCCTTTCCCCCCTTTCCCATTTTCCCCATTTCCCATTTCCCCCCATTTTCATTTTCCCCCTTTCCCATTTCCCCATTTCCCATTTTCCTCATTTCCCATTTCCCCCCTTTCCCATTTTCCCCATTTCCCATTTCCCCCATTTCTCATTTCCCCATTTCCCATTTCTCCCCTTTCTCATTTCCCCATTTCCCATTTTCCCCGTTTCCCATTTCCCCCTTTCTCATTTTCCCCCTATCCCATTTCCCATTTCCCCCTTTCCCATTTTCCATTTTCCATTTTCCATTTTCCCCCTTTCTCATTTTCCCCCTATCCCATTTCCCCCTTTCCCATTTTCCCCATTTCCCATTTTCCCCATTTCCCATTTCCCCATTTCCCATTTTCCCCATTTTCCCCATTTCCCATTTTCCCCATTTCCCATTTTCCCCATTTCCCATTTCCCCCTTTCCCATTTTCCCCATTTCCCATTTTCCAATTTTCTATTTCTAAATTTCCAAATTTTCATATACTCAAATCTCCACATTAAAGAATTGTCAAACCTATCAATTTTCATTCACAGATCCCCACATAACATTTCCAAATTTCATGGTCCCCATATCCCTATATTCCCATATCCTCATATCCTCACATCCTCATATCCCTACATCCCCATATCTCCATATCCCTACATCACTATCCCCATATACCTGCCAGTTACTGCAGTTTCCAATATCCTCAGACGCGGTACTATTCATACAAAAACAAAAGCTACAGTATGAAAACATTGCACCCATGCTACCAGTAATAAATATCTGAACATGTCTCATTATACACGGCCATTTTCCCTGTATCGGCTAACGCGTTACCTAAAAGCTCGTATTTATTCCCAGAACGATAACCACAACGGAATAAGTATCATATTTCGCTGCTCGAGTATGTGAATAAACTGAACGGTGTTTACAACTTGTTAGAAACGTTATTCAATACAGATATCCTGGTTTTCATCGAACAAATACCCGGTGGGGTAAACTGAAACATGTAGCTGTCTGCGAACATGAATTTCTTCGTGATACGCTGATAAACAAAAATAAATTTTACTGTGGAGATCTCAGGTTACATAGCGATCTACGGACATAGAGATATAGGGACGTAGAAATATAGAGTCATAGGGATATCGTGACGTAGAGATCCAGATGTCCATCTAGGTTAAATACGGATCTAGGTTATATGTATAAAGATGTAGGTACATAGGTGGTTAGGTCATATAGGGATCTACGTTATGTAGGTATCTAGGTTACATTATGATCCAGAGGCATAGAGATATAGTAATGTGGAGGTGCAGGTTACATAGGGATCTACGGACGTAGAGATACAGGTTACAGAAATCTAGGGTCATAGAGACATAGGGATGTAGGGATCCAGATGTCCATCTAGGTTAAATACGGATCTAGGTTATATGTATAAAGATGTAGGTACATAGGTAGCTAAGTTATATAGGTAGATAGGTTATATAGGTACCTAGGTTACATTATGATCCAGAGGCATAGCGATGTAGGGATGTAGAGGTCTAGGTTATATAGAGATCTAGGTTACATAGGTATCTTGGTTACATAGGGATCTAGGTTATATAAGGGTCTAGGTTCTATAGGGATCTAGGTTACATTATGATCCAGAGGCACTCTAGGGATGTGGAGATTACATAGTCATCTAGAGGCTCAGTGATCTAGGTCACATAGTGATTCAGAGACATAGGACTCTAGGTCACATAGGAATCTAGGTTACATATTAATCTGGGAACATAGGGATCTAGGCTACATAAGGATCTAGGAACGTAAGAATCTATAGATACTGTGATCCAGGAACATAGAAATCTAGAGGACTTAAAACTTGGTCACATAAAAGTCCAGGTTGATTAGTATATAAGGATGCAACAATTTTGGAACCTGGATATGCAAAAATATGTGGATTGAGATATATGGCGATTTGGAAAACTGAGAATCTACAAATCTACTGATGTATCTACATTAGTAATTTACACTATCCTACTGTGATCTCTACATGTACATATGGTATCCACACGTGTCACGACACCTTTATAACACACCTTGCGCATTAAAAATCCTCACGAGTTTCCATCATCCAACAAAATTGCAGAGTTCCGTCCTATATTGCTTCGGTCGTTAACCATGCAAAATCACACGAGGCACCGGACGGATTATTCGGCAGCGTGTTATCGACAGAAAATTAGTTTGCTCTTTCGTGGCGACGACGGTGGCGGCGACGCAACAGGGAGCCGATGGAATGTCTGCGCTCGAGAGGAGGCGCGTGTAATAATGACGACGCGTCGTTTGCGTAACGATCGATCCGTCGGGCTGGAATGAAAGTACCGGCTCTATAGAGAGAGGGGAGAAGGTTGCGGGATTTTCTGAATTTTCACGGTATTTTCTCGCATTTCCTTGGAGCGCCAGCGAAGCTTTTCCTACGCCAGCAGGTTTTCAGCTCGCGGAGCGAACTCGACGCAGGGATTCGGGTCAGCCACAGTTCCGACGTGCTGTTATCGCTCTCGCTTCTCTCTTGCACCCGTCTCGTCAGCTTCCACCCTCTTCTGCCTCGATCCTCGTCTGTCTTGCTAATATTTGAACACAATTAATCCGTGCTTACGACCGCTTACTTTGCTGCTACCCCGTTCGTTCGTCCACTACGCCGTTCGATCCATTATGCATAAATTTCACTTCTTTTTACGTACTTTCAAACGAGATCGGACGATTGTTACCGATTGAGAGTATCCATCGTGACGATTCAAGAATTGATACGTAGAGAGCGGAAAATTTCATCACGGTATAGTTACGATGCTTTAATTCAATTTTCAATGCGTTTTTCATTTATTTCCTTCAAATTTTTCATTCGCTCTCTTGTTTACATTAATTCACAAGTTTAATAATTTATATGAAATTAATTATGTTAATTTCAATGATTATTTTGATCAGTATCTTAACTTTAATGATGAATTTGAACTATTAATTTGGCAAATTAAATTAATTGTAATTTGTTTAATACAAAATCAATTATGGCCAATCATTAAAAATTGAACACAGTAACAATATGTATACACCGTTATACTAATATTGAATTAATTATAATCATTTTATTACTCAATGATAACAGAACATGAGCAAATTTTAAAATAACCATGATCATGTGACTCATAATCACATTTTGCAAAGCAATCCGAATTTGTCCTATCGAACCGATCTTCCTTGCTTTTTTTATTCATCAATTTAATATAACACGTTTTGACAATTGTCAATACCGACTGATAATTCAATTACATCGCGATAAGTTATCGAACGAGTGACACGTCCGTTCGTCGAAAGCGGCATTCAATTATGAAAATCCATTAAACTGTATCGTTTAGTGGGCGTTGCTACACGGATTGGTTGTCGATGAATTACAAATGAAATGGAAATTTCGTATGAAAATGCAGGAACCTCGGGAATCATTGTCCGCGATCTAGCAGCGGAGAAGCTCGTTCCTTTCGCGGAATAACGAAAGAACCGTGTTAATTAATAAGCGATACAACGGACGCGATTAAACGATTACGTAAATTGCATCGAATGTTCGATCCTTTCGTGAGGTTCGTTTAAACAGCGATAATATTATTCGACGTTCGCTCAATTTCTTTGAGAGCGCGGGTACATAAACCTGAGCTGTGGATTTATCTTCGTCGGAAGTTGAAAAATTCGAGGAGCATCATCGAAACTTCTCAGAATACTAATTCGTATAACTTGAACATTTTAAACTTCTTACTATCAGTCGTTTTCTCGTTTCGTTACGTGCGTTTTATGTTTACCTTCAAGCTCCTGTCCGATCTTTGATATCTTTGTCCTTCTTCAATATTCTGATATACTGAATATGGTTACCGATGTCAACGAGGTGGCGGGTGACGAGGCTGACCCAGGTGTTTAGAAGAGTATCAAAAGTGTTATACTATTCCTACATTCTTATATTGCCGAATTTTCCCGAGTATTCATATTGTTGAGTTTCCATATCTTTAAATATGTGTATCCTCGAATATGTATATTACGAGACCATACATTCCTGAATCCCTACATTTCCAAATACCTACATTTCCAAATACCTACATATCCAAATATCTACGTTCCCGAATTCCTATACTCCCAAATTCTTAACATACCTAAATCGCTACGTCCCCAAATCGGTACATCCCAAAATTCCTACGTTCCCAAATCGCTACATCCCCCAATCGCTACGTCCCCAAATCGCTATATCCCCAAATTCAAACGTCCCCAAATCGGTATATCCCCAAATTGCTACGTCCCCAAATTCCTACGTCCCCAAATCGCTACGCCCCCAAGTCGCTACGTCCCCAAATCGCTATATCCCCAAATTCAAACGTCCCCAAATTCCTACGTCCCCAAATCGCTACGCCCCCAAGTCGCTACGTCCCCAAATCGCTATATCCCCAAATTCCTACGTCCCCAAATCGCTACGCCCCCAAGTCGCTACGTCCCCAAATCGCTATATCCCCAAATTCCTACGTCCCCAAATTCCTACGTCCCCAAATCGCTCTATCCCTAAATTCCTACGTCCCTTAACCGGTACATCTCCAAATCGCCACAATTTCGCGTTTAATTCCAATTCTTACCCCTACACCAATATTACATTTGTCTTAATGGTACAACAATAATTAAGTGGCCCTGTCTGACGCACGAACATGGTTAATTAACCCCTTGCCGTGCTTTGGCGAGACTCACTCGTGACGCACTTACAGCTCAAATGTGACAAACCGTACACAAATTTTGAATACTCTTCAACTTGAAATTTAGGTCCAACTATAAGCTGCATTATCGAGGATCCCTGAATATAAAATACTCACAACATTTTAATTTTCTTTGTTCGTTTTAATGTTATAGCCCTGAATAGTTAGTCTTGACTGACGCATCTGATAAATAAAGACACGGGAAGGGATTCAAACGTGTAATGAAAAATGTATAATGCATTAGAAAATGTTTAGAGTACAATGATGAACCATTACGTATTCTAACAAAGTTTTTAGTAGAGGATGCAAGATATTTCATAAAGTATTGACATTTTGATGCCCTTGGGACCAGCAGGATAATAAAAGCATCGACAGGTTCAACAAAAAAATTGGGTTGCATTACAGAGTAAAGTGCAACTGCACTTGGCGGATGCATCCATAAAAAAAATAAGGTCATAGAACGTTAGAACGTATTATACCATATTTTCCTTCATCGTCTTCTATTTTTACTTAAAAAAGAACAGTGACTTGTCCCAGTTTCCTGTACACGAAGACGCGCGACACCATGATTCATCGCCTCGCAAAAGCTAATTAAAATAGAACACCTGATCTATGAGTACTCTCGCAAAATCTTAACAAAACAATATATCGTAGCTATATTTTGCTCATCTTAAAAAATTGATGAAAATGATACAAAATGAAAGACAACGTGGAGCGTTAGAGTCCTTGTTTGTGCTTGTTGTGCTTGGACTGCCAGTAATTATTTGGGAATGAGGGGATTTCGGAATTGAGGGTCGGAAATTTGGGAATTTGAGGGATGGATATTTGGGAAGTTGTTAATTTGTAAATTTGGGAATGTGGGAATTGGGGGATGTGGGAATTGGGGAATGTTGGAATTGGGAAAACTGAGAATTTGGGAATGTGAGTGTTTGGGAATGTGGGAATTGGGGTATGTGGGAATTGGGGAATGTCGGAATTGGGGAATGTGGGAATTGGGAAAAGAGAGAATTTGGGAATATGAGAGTTGGGGAATGTGGGAATTGGGGAATGTGGGAATTGGGGTATGTAGGAATTGGGGGATGTCGGAATTGGGGAATGTGGGAATTGGGAAAAGTGAGAATTTGAGAATGTGAGAGTTGGGGGATGTGAGAATTGGGGAATATGGGAATTGGGAAAAGTGAGAATTGGGGAATGTCAGTGTTGGGGAATGTGGGAATAGGGGGGTGTAGGAATTGGGGAATGTAGGAATTGGGGAATGTGGGAATTGGGGGGTGTAGGAATTGGGGAATGTAGGAATTGGGGAATGTGGGAATTGGGGGGTGTAGGAATTGGGGAATGTAGGAATTGGGGAATGTGGAATTGGGGAATGTGGGAATTGGGGAATGTGGGAATTGGGGAATGTGAGTGTTGGGGAATGTGGGAATTGGGGGATGTGCGAATTGGGAGATGTAAGAATTGGGGAATATAGGAATTGGGGAATGTAGGAATGGGGGAATGTGGGAATTGGGAAATGTAAGAATTGGGCTATACGGGAATTGGTGAATGTAGAAATTTGGAAACGTAAGAATTTGGAACTGTAGAAATTGGAAATTTAAAAATTTGGGATTGTAGGTATTTGGACATTCGTAAATTAGAAAGCTGTGAATTCAAGTATTTGAAAACTAAAGAAACTAAAAAACTAAAGAAGTTAGGAATGAGAGATTTGTTCAGTAGTTTCGGAATGAAGGTTTCAACAAGTTGAGAAGTTGGTGATTTCAGAATTAAGTATTACAAAATTTGCAAATTTCTACATCTAAAAAATTAAGAAATGAAGAATTCAGCAATGCGAGAATACAGAAATTTCTAACCAAAACAACTCGCCTCCATATTTCGTCCCTCTCAAAAAATCCATAAAAAACGAAGAAGCGTCTCCACTAAGAAATGTCGGTGTTTCGTTGTTGAAAGGGTTAATTCATGCAAAGAAGGAAATTTTCTGTCAACAATGGCGGTGATAAGAGGAGGGTGTGACAGAATTTCGGCGAGGAAACAGGGCTTCGGTTTTCCATGCGGAAACAGCGAGGCCGAGACGAAGCCATTGTCCAGTTTGACGATGCGCATCCAGGCAAACCGGTGCTACTGAAAATATTTGAATGTGAATATAACGTGGATGCGTAGCCGCGACGCTGAAAATATAATTCAGAAACCATTCCAACAATGGAAAGGGGCACCCGGCCGTTTTATCCGTTATGTAAATCGATGCAAAATAGCGCCGGTGCTGCGCGGCTCGACGCAGATTCTGTGTACAGAGCTTAGCCATACGTTACTATGACCAACACCTCGAATTAAGATACATTCGTTGTTTCTCGGCTCAACAGACTGCTGATGAATAATTTCGTTCGATTTATTATACGATCCTCCAAAATAGAATCATATACGCTATTGTTCATGAGCGTTTATGCAGTCTCGTGTTATTGCCGATGTTGTGAGTTATGGCCGACGCCGTTTTTGGATATATTTACGTATGTGTTTAATTGTCGAAAGAGATGTGAAATATATCGTGGGTTTCGATATATTATGTTTAGCTTGTATTTCAGGGAATATATTGTTAATAGGTTATGTGGGAAGCTTTTCATTTGTTGGGTAGGTTATATTAGGTTGTATGTACATCATATGTTAAAAACATATGAAATATGCCTGACTGAATAAATTAATAATATTCCTTTAGGTATGTAAGTCGGGATAAAGAAAGAAGTATTTGTCCACAAATTAATTGGTTCTTGTAGGTTATGTTGGGTTATAACACATGAGGTTATGTGATAGCACATACATGTAGGTACACATGTGTAGGTTACGTTAACACTTAAGCATACATGGTTTATTTGCAGGTGTTTATTCACGCAAACTTGTTATTATAATAGCTAATCTAACCTTCATTTTTATTGAGATACACTTCTTATAATAATAACGTGACCCAATTTCCATTTTTATTGACATAAGCGTGTTATAATAAATTATCCTACATTTCTATTAATATGGACTCCGTATAATAATGGGTCCTTCATTTTTATTAATATAAACTGGTTATAGTAATAACATAACCTGACTTGCAGTCTTATTATGAACTTGTTATAATCATAACCTAACTTCCATATTTATTGACGTATAGTTGTTTCAATAAGTTCACTTAATCCACATTTTCATTAACATAAACTTGTTATAATAGCCTAACTTACATTTTTGTTAACATAAACTCGTTATAATAACCTAGTCTAACATACAATTCTAACATAAACTTGTTATAATACCTAACCTTGTAATACCTAAACCTAACTGCAACTTTTACAGAAACATACCCACAGTTTATTATCTTGTATACATTTGTTAACATAAACTTATAACAATAATTTATTATTTCTAACCTTGTGTCACCACTTCAAAATAATAAAAAATTGTTAAAAGTGATTAAAATCTTCTGCCTCATCCATTTGCATAATGCGAAAGTTGCATTCGCGTGCGATAAAATGATATAGCAGAACGAGATGATTTTTGCGTGGGCAAATTCGCAAGCGGTTAAAATCTGCCGGCAGTTTCTTGCGTTTATTCGATCATGAAAACTTCATAAACAATAGCCAGCTCGTCATGGATAACGTAATTATCGGTGTTATGAGCGGCTCGTAAAAGAGGTAATGCGAAACGTGGCTGAGTTTAATGAGGGGATTTCAATAATAAGTAATAATAATCGCGACGTAAAACAGCACGAACAAGAGAGAATTTCGCTTTACAGTCCGTGATAAAGCTATGATTTCGGAGTATTTATAATTCGACGAATATCTACTATTCGAGCGATTTTCGACGATCGAGTCGGTAAGCTAACTGGGACCAATGTCGGTTTATATTCATGCGTGCCGCCATTATGTTCCAGCATTTTCGTGTGTAACATAATAGAGGTTCGATATTCTCGCGTCTCTCGTTATACTGTAAAAATATCCATTTTCAAACAATGCACGTTTCGTTTACTTTGTGGAATGTATCGCCATTGTGATAACCGAGACACCACAAAAGTATAAAATTGTATAATGTTAAAAAATATTATTAATTAAACGTATAAATTACTGACTACACATAAATTATTAAAGTTAAAAGATATCAATTTTTAGGGAAATATAATGTTATTCTCTTAATTGGATATACTTAAAGACATCTGTAGATTTGATAATCCATGAAAAGATTAAAAAAAATAATTAAAAATTTACATTTTTGTATTGCTTTTTAAAAATCTTATATTACTAATATAATTAAAATATATTTAATAATTCAAAGCAGAATGAAGTAGTTCTTATATTTGTTACATTAAGAAAAGCTTTATGAAGCTATTGAATCTAATTTCATTAATAAAAAGGATTTAATAGCAAAATTAATATATTTTAATTTGAATGAATTTCAAATAGTACAATGTCAAGTTTACACAATTTTAAAAATTTTACAATTTCATTAAGTTTTGCAATTTTGAATTACACAATTATTTCTTTCTAGTGAAATCGTGAAAAAGATTATTGTAATAATTAACTAATTACTATTAATTAATTACTTACTCTCGAACCTAGTGTAGTAATATTACACATTCCAAAATGGAAATAATTTACGCATCTAAAACCCTATTATCGAAATTGTTATATTCGTATCATGATTCCTCTCTATCGTACATGTATTAATAGCACTTTGGTGTGATATGACACGAACCAAATCAATTTCTATTTTTCATTTTGCAACATATTCAGTAACACGATGATCCGCTACAGAGTCTGTTACCGCTACTATTTTATTAACTTTTGTGCACAGTTCAAATTTTTCTAACATTCGTATTATTCGATCCACGTACAGAGAACAGAGCCAAACAATATTTCACTCCATAAATTAATTTCTCAAATAAGTATATTTAATATCAGTTCGGGAATTTCATATGTGTGTTGCATATACATGGAACATTTTATTAACTATTTTACTCGATATTGGATTTTCATTTGCGGCCAATTTTACCGAAATGGTGCGATCCTGCATACATATTCACCGTATATTCTATCGCCAGGAGGATTTTCGTCGCCCGTCCCAGTATTTCGTGTTTTATCGCCGCACGCTATATTGCCACGCGCTCGATGTCAATTTCGACGATTAAGAACTTTGAAATTCGGGAGATTGGGGATTTGTAGGATTGAGAATTTGGGAATGTGGGAATCGGGGAATGTGGGAATTCGGGAATGTAGGAATTGGGGGATGTACGAATTGGGGAATGTGCGAATTGGGGTATGTGGGAATTGGGGAATGTGGGAATTGGGGGATGTGGGAATTGGGGAATGTGAGAATTAGGGAATGTGGGAATTGGGAATGTGGGAATTGGGGAATGTAGGAATTGGGGAATGTGAGAATTAGGGAATGTGGGAATTGGGGAACGTGTGAAGGGGGAATGTGGGAATTGGGGAATGTGGGAATTGGGGGACGTGGGAATTGGGGAATGTAGGAATTAGGGGATGTGGGAATTGGGGGATGTGGGAATTGGGGAATGTGGGAATTGGGGAATGTGGGAATTGGGGGACGTGGGAATTGGGGGATGTAAGAATTGGGGTATGTGGGAATTGGGGTATGTGGGAATTGGGGAATGTGGGAATTGGGGACTGTGGGAATTAGGGAAGGTGAGAATTAGGGAATGTGGGAATTGGGGAACGTGGGAAGGGGGAATGTGGGAATTGGGGAATGTAGGACTTGGGGGATGTGGGAATTGGGGAATATGGCAATTGGGGAATGTGGGAATTGGGGAATGTGGGAATTGGGGAATGTGGGAATTGGGGAATGTGGGAATTGGGGAACGTGTGAAGGGGGAATGTGGGAATTGGGGAATGTAGGAATTAGGGGATGTGGGAATTGGGGGATGTGGGAATTGGGGAATGTGGGAATTGGGGAATGTGGGAATTGGGGGACGTGGGAATTGGGGGATGTAAGAATTGGGGTATGTGGGAATTGGGGTATGTGGGAATTGGGGAATGTGGGAATTGGGGACTGTGGGAATTAGGGAAGGTGAGAATTAGGGAATGTGGGAATTGGGGAACGTGGGAAGGGGGAATGTGGGAATTGGGGAATGTAGGACTTGGGGGATGTGGGAATTGGGGAATATGGCAATTGGGGAATGTGGGAATTGGGGTATGTGGGAATTGGGGAATGTGGGAATTGGGGGATGTGGGAATTGGGGAATGTGAGAATTAGGGAATGTGGGAATTGGGAATGTGGGAATTGGGGAATGTAGGAATTGGGGAATGTGAGAATTAGGGAATGTGGGAATTGGGGAACGTGTGAAGGGGGAATGTGGGAATTGGGGAATGTGGGAATTGGGGGACGTGGGAATTGGGGAATGTAGGAATTAGGGGATGTGGGAATTGGGGGATGTGGGAATTGGGGAATGTGGGAATTGGGGAATGTGGGAATTGGGGGACGTGGGAATTGGGGGATGTAAGAATTGGGGTATGTGGGAATTGGGGTATGTGGGAATTGGGGAATGTGGGAATTGGGGACTGTGGGAATTAGGGAAGGTGAGAATTAGGGAATGTGGGAATTGGGGAACGTGGGAAGGGGGAATGTGGGAATTGGGGAATGTAGGACTTGGGGGATGTGGGAATTGGGGAATATGGCAATTGGGGAATGTGGGAATTGGGGAATGTGGGAATTGGGGAATGTGGGAATTGGGGAATGTGGGAATTGGGGAACGTGTGAAGGGGGAATGTGGGAATTGGGGAATGTGGGAATTGGCGGACGTAGGAATTTGGGAATGCGATAATTAGGGGTTGTAGGAATTGGTAAATGTGGGATTTTGGAGTGTGAAAATTGGAGAATGTCGGAATTGAGGATTTTGGGAATTGGTGAATGTGGGATTTGTGAATGTGGGAATTGGGGATTGTAGGTATTGGGGTGTGGCAGGATTTGGGCATGTGGGAATTTGGAAATGTGAGAAGGTGGGAATGCTAGCATGTAGGGATGTGGGGATGTGGAGATGTGGGAATGTGGGAATCTGTATTTGGAAATTTACGAATATGCAAGTTTTGGAATTTACGAATTTGATAGTCAGCGAATTAATGAATGAGATATTTGATATTTGACAATTACTAGTTTTGAAATCGTAGAATTTGGGAATTTAGGTGTTTAGGGATTTGTAAAGTACACTGTTCAGAACTCGGATATTTCTACATTTGTTAATCTTGAAATCTGAAAACCTGCTATTTTAGAAGTCCACAAATTTGAAAATGTCCTGACATCTTAGATTTACACTAAATATTCTACAACCCAAATCAAATATTTCACAATATCACCTCAGAAGTCGCCGCGATTTCGTCGCTTTTCCCCGAGAAAAAGACCGCAAAGTAAAGGGTCGTTTGTCGGTCCCAGAGGGTTTGTAGGATTAAGTATAATCGAGCATGTATCGATTGTTCGATCGACTATCCTCGTTTCAAAGAGGGTCACAGAGCAAAAGGATTTGGGTGCGATTTGCGTTGCGGTTAGCTTGCGCTCCGCATTGTTGGCGCTGTCAACTATACGCGGTCAAACTGAGAGACGCAAGGGCACACAGAGATGGCCGCCGGTACACGCACACGTGGACAGGTGTATCGGCAAACTATCCTGTCGACCCCAACTGGATTACGGCTCGGTGTGTACACACACTCGCACACATCACCGCACAGGATAATCCCATATAGCCGATTGACCGCCGATAAAATTTTCTCCCTCGTCCGTCCATCGGTCTACGTCATAACCTCTCAGCCACCACGAACCTCCGAGTAATTTCATCCACGCGTCTCCTCTTTTTTTCCCGCTGTCTTTTTCATCGTCCCCTGTTCGAACGAGATATCAGACGATACCGGATTAATCCCTAAGTAGCCGCGACGTGCCGAGTCGAGAAGTCTTCTTCATCCCCTTCGTTCTCTTTTTTTTCCCCCCTTTCGATCTAACCACGATACGATCATGGTTGAATGCGATTTCACTCGCCTCCGACTCACACCATCCACGCTTTTTCTACGTTCATGCGGATTATAATAGGATATCGCGACTCGTTTCTTTTCCAGCCAACCGGCGACGGATACTTTTAGAAACTCTGGTAATTGTTTTTGCGTGGGAGGGCTGTGAATACGACCGTCGAGGGAGAAGTCTTTCGGAGGGAAACGTGGTCGCTACTCGATTCTTAATGCGGTGTATGAATTTTCTGGTTTAGGTGCTCGCGGAGGAAACTCGGGTAATTGTTTTTTGCGAGCGGGGTATTGAATACGAATGGCGGGAAGTAGTCTTTTGAAGGGAGAAGTTGCTACTCGATTCTTAATGCGTCATTTTCTGGTTTAGATAGTTGTGTCATGACACATTGTTAGTAGGTCAGATGTTAGGATACATAACCGAGGTGTTTCAACAATAACCGTAAAAAAATACGAAATTATTCTTTCGAAATTGAACAAAGAAGAACGGTATTCAAATTATATCTTCAAAATTAAAAAAGAACTAAGGTATTAATATTATATTTGCAAAATCAGAAAAGAACAAAAGTATTAAAATTATACCTGCAAAATTAGAAAAGAACTAAGGTATTAATATTATACCTTCAAAAAAGAAAGATATGAAAATTATACCTTTCCCTGTACGGATTAAGTCTACTGAAATAAAGTTCATTAATCACTTTATCGTCGAAATATTTATCAGTTTTATCAAACGGAGGTTTAGTATGAAAATATGAAATAGTAGAACCAGCATGGCGGAGAGGGAATTTATCGTACATTCATGAAGGTTATTTATAACGATATGTATAATCGTACGAAATTATTTATAACTGCATAAGATTATTTGCAATCGTAGAAAATTATTTACAACCGTACACGGTTATTTATAACTGTGTAATCTAATTTATAGGTATATCACGTTATCTACGATCGTACAAGGTCATTTATCATTGTATATTATCTGTGAATGTACAAAATTATTTATAACCGTGTAATCTAATTTATTACCATGTAAGATTATCGTATAAGATATGACCGCATAAGATCATTGATAACTAGATTTATGATGTGTCCAGGTAAAATGTAAATACACAATATAATCTTGAGAGACATAACCTAAAATTTAAATGATTTGTGCCTTGTAGACTTTTATGTATCATGCATGCATAAATATCTGCAATTTATGATTGTATTTATGACTGCAACTTTATTTACAATAGTTAATTTATAATTTTACATCATTTTTAATGCCGTCGATTATTATCATATTTCAAAATTTTCAAATTGCGTATCAAACTTATTTATAACAACGTAACCTTATTTATGATTGTATAATGATTTTTAGTTTCGCTGATTATGAATATATTATATTTCAAAATTTTCAAATTGTGTATCAAATTTATTTATAACAACGTAACCTTATTTGTGATTATATAATGATTTTTAATTTTGCTGACTATGAATATATTATATTTCAAAATTTTCAAATTGCGTATCAAACTTATTTATAACAACGTAACCTTATTTATGATTATATAATGATTTTTAGTTTCGCTGATTATGAATATATTATATTTCAAAATTTTCAAATTGTGTATCAAACTTATTTATAACAACGTAACCTTATTTGTGATTATATAATGATTTTTAATTATGCAGATTATGAATATATAATTTCAATAATTTCAAATTGCAGATTGAAATAGTTTGTAATCACGCAATTTTATTTATGATCATATAGGGTTTAATTAAGGTGGCTGATTATAAATATATCAGGAGATATAAAGAAATTGAAATAACGGATGAAATTGCGGACAGTATATAGGTTCTTTGAATGATGATCGCATTAACCTCACTCTATCGCCGTCCTCTGCAGCACGTTTCCTGTATAGGCAATATCAACCGCGTTCGACACTAAAGGGTATCCACCCCCGGCAAATAATCGGACGATACGTTGGATATAGCCCCCGTACTATCGACTAAAATAACCTGCACGCATGCTAATGCTCTGATCATGACCAAACATGCACTGTGACAGACATTATAGACAAAAGTTCAACTAGTGTGTGTAGAAAGGAAGAGGAATAATTTGAGTTGGAAATTTCGGAATTTTTTAATTTGGGGATTTGGCAATTTGAGGGTTTGGAAATTTGGGAATTAATTTATTTGAGAATTGGGAAATTTTGGGATTTGGGGAGTTTAAGATTTCGGGATTTAGAAATTAGGAAATTTGGGATTTTGGGATTGTGGAAATTTTGGGAGTTGAGAGTTTGGGGATTTGAGAATTTTTAAGTGTAGAAATTTGAGAGATTTTGAAATTTGGGATTGTGTGAATTTTGGGATTTGAGAGTTTTTAAATTTAGAAATTTAGGGAGTTGAGGATTTTGGGATTTTGAAATTGGAGATTGTGGGAATTTTGGGATTTGAGAGTTGGGGGATTTGAGAATTTTTACATTTAGAAATTTGGGATTGTGGGAATTTTGGGATTTGAGAGTTGGGGATTTAAGAACTTTTAAGTGTAGAAATATGGGGTATTGAGGATTTGGGGATTTAGAAATTTGGAACTGTGGGAATTTTGGGTGTTGAAAGTTTGGGGATTTGAGAATTCTAAAATTTGGAAATTTGAGGAGTTGAGGATATGAGGATTTAGAAATTTGGGATTGTGGGAATTTTGGGAGTTGAGAGTTGGAGGATTTGAGAATTTTAAATTATAGAAATTTTGGGGAGTTGAGGATTTAGGGATTTAGAATTTTGGGAATGTGAGAATTTTGAAAGTTGAGAATTTGTGAATTTGAAAATTCTAAAATTTAGAAATTTGGGGAGTTGAATATTTGGGGATTTAGAAATTTCGGGTTGTGGGATTCTGAGAATTTGAGAGCTGAGGGATTTTCAAATTTTCAAATTTAGAAATTTGTGGAGTTGAGGATTTAGAAATTTAAAAATTAGGAAATATAGTAATATGGTAATGTGAAAATTTTGGAATTTGAGAGTTTAGGTATCTGAGAATTCTAAAATGTAGAAATTTGGAGGGTTGAGAATTTAGAGATTTAGAAATTAAGAAATGTAGAAACATGGTATCATGGGAATTTTGGAATTTGAGAGTTTGTGCATTTGAGAATTCTAAAATGTAGAAATTTGGAGGGTTGAGAATTTAGAAATTTAAAAATTAAGAAATATTGAAATATGGTATCATGGGAATTTTGGAATTTGAGAGTTTGGTCATTTGAGAATTCAAAAATGTAGAAATTTGGAGGGTTGAGAATTTAGAGATTTAGAAATTAAGAAATGTAGAAATATGGTATCATGGGAATTTTGGAATTTGAGAGTTTGGTCATTTGAGAATTTTAAAATGTAGAAATTTGGAGGGTTGAGAATTTCATTTAGAAAATAAGAAACTTGAAACTGTAGGAATTTGGAAATTTAAGAGCTTGCGATTTTGAGAATCTGTAAAATTGAGAGTTTTGGGATAACTTCTGTAATTTAGAAATATGGGAAATTATACACCTCACACAAACATTATTTTAATTTTTCTCCAAATTTGTCTGTCTCTCTCAAAATTTAATTACTTCACAGTCACGTTCAATCAGCTATAATTAACGATCACATTCAGTAATTAAATTTTTCAATTTACCTCAAATAATTAACACATTTTTAGTACCATATTGAAACATTCCTTGCTGTGCAGATTTTTTAATTATTTGGGTAAATTAAATTCGTGCCAGTCGAGGTATTACATTAATAGCTCTCCCGTTTTTAATCTATACCAAGGGTATGATAAAAAGTAGCCTGAATTAAAAAAGTTCGATGCACGAAGGGATGTTCAAGAAGGTGTCGAGGGGTTTATTAGAATTTCATGGAGAAAAATTGACCAAACCAAGAGGCGGGAGACATTTTCGAATTACTTAAACGCTTTAAGAGCAAACTTATGCTTCCGTTTAACGCTAATGGGAAAAGGTATAGTATGGTTTAATCGCATACAAGGTTTTATTGGGAACTTTGCGTATAAAACACTTTCATGTTATACCACTTTTTCGCGTTGCTTTGGTAAAGACTTTAGCACGAATAACTTGTGTTGTAAAATATACTTATGTCATGTTTCATTATGTTGTATATAAAAGAAGGTGTAAATGATTTAACAGCTACACATCTTGTAAAATATTTTTGAAAGTAATTTGAATTTTGAAAATAATTAGACATTGTTAAATAACCTGTCCATTATATGTAGGTGTTAAAAATATTAATACATATATTTATAATTAAATTAAGATCACAAAATTGATCAAAAATATAACTAAATAATATTCGTTATACATTATTACAAAAATAACGATAAATTTAATGAAATAAAAATATTTTTGAAAGTAATTTGAATTTTGAAAATAATTAGACATTGTTAAATAACCTGTCCATTATATGTAGGTGTTAAAAATATTAATACATATATTTATAATTAAATTAAGATCACAAAATTGATCAAAAATATAACTAAATAAAATTCGTTATACATTATCACAAAAATAATGATAAATTTGATAAAATAAAAATATTTTATTTTACATTTTCCAATTTACCTTAAATTATAATCAAATATAATTATTACTCCTAAAATAAATAAAGTTAAAATTGATATGTACAATTGATTTAAATGTTCAAATAAACTAAAAATCCGATAAACAACGTGAAAATGATAGAATTAAATAAATATCGGTGATGTCTAATTTTCGATGAGATTTATGTGCAGGAACACAAAATTTGATTGTATATAAGGTCTATTTCACACTGTCCATGCTATAATTAATTTTCATCGCGCGACTGTTATTGTCCGAGGTTCAGCTCAATCCCGACGTAATTTACGTATGAAAATATCGGCACGTGTAGCCAATAGATGGATCGTATACAATGGATACTCGATGCTCTTCAAATTGTCCACGCTTCCTGCATTTAACGGGCGACAAACGAATAGGTGTCTGTGTACTACGCTGAATAATAACCATCGGACAATTTATTAAGCAAGAAACAGACGCGAACGATGTTGTTTGCTTCGAATAATAGCTTTTTTTTTTAGAATTTTATTCACTGTCGATCGGATAAAATACGGAATCGAAGTAGATGGATACCTTCTTAGACATATAGGGAGTGAATATCGGAACTTTGGGTTGGGTTAGGATCGATTACTATCGATCGAGTGGGATTCGTTGATTAAATCTAAAAATTCCTAAATTATAACATTTCCAAATATTTATGGGACCTACTTTAGTTTTTTAAATCCCTAGATCCTCAAATCCCTAGATCTTTAATTTCAACATTCTCAACTGCTAGTGATCAAATTCCAAAATCACCAAATTCCAACATTGTGAAGTACCTATGGGCCCCACTTTATTTTTCTGAATCCCTAGATCCCCAAATCCGTAGATCTTTAATTCCAATATTTTCAATTATTAATGATCAAATTTTAAAATCCCTAAATTTCAAAATCCCCAAATTTCAACATTCTCAAATACCTATGCGCCCGAATTTATTTTCCCAAATCCCTAGATCTTTAATTTCAATATTTTCAATTGCTAATGATCAAATTCTAAAATCCCCAAATTTCAACATTCTCAAATACCTATATGCCAGAGTTTATTTTCCCAAATCCCTAGATTCCCAAATTCCTAGATCTTCTATCTCAACATTCCCAAGTCCTAACGATCAAATTCCAAAATTCCCATATTCGCAAATCGTCAAATTCCAACATTCTCGAACACCTATGCATCTGATCGTACATTCCCAAATTCCAATATCCCCAAAACCTAGTGATCAAATCCAAAAATCTCCAAATTCCTAATTCATCAAATTCCACCATTCCCAAATATCTATTTGTCCAAATTTACGTTTCCAAATTCCCAGTTTTCTGAATTTCACGTCCCCAAATCCCTAAATTCCTAAATCCTCAAGTCCCCAAATCCTAGTGATCAAATTTCAAAATCTCCAAATTCCTAATTCACCAAATTCCAACATTTCCCAACACCTATGTGACCAATTTTACGTTTCCAAATTCTCAGTTTTTCAAATTCCTACGTCCCCAAATCCCTAAATTCCTAAATCCTCAAGTCCCCAAATTCTAGTGATCAAATTTCAAAATCCCCAAATTCCTAGTTCACCAAATTCCAACATTCCCCAACACCTATTCGCCCAAATTTACGTCCCCAAATCCCTAAATTCCTAAATCCTCAAGTCCCCAAATCCTAGTGATCAAATTTCAAAGTCCCCAAATTCCTAATTCACCAAATTCCAACATTTCCCAACACCTATGTGACCAATTTTACGTTTCCAAATTCTCAGTTTTTCAAATTCCTACGTCCCCAAATCCCTAAATTCCTAAATCCACAAGTCACCAAATCCTAGTGATCAAATTTCAAAATCCCCAAATTCCTAGTTCACCAAATTCCAACATTCCCCAACACCTATTCGCCCAAATTTACGTCCCCAAATCCCTAAATTCCTAAATCCTCAAATCCCCAAATCCTAGTGATCAAATTCCAAAATCTCCAAATTCCTAGTTCACCAAATTCCAACATTTCCCAACACCTATGTGACCAATTTTACGTTTCCAAATTCTCAGTTTTTCAAATTCCTACGTCCCCAAATCCCTAAATTCCTAAATCCTCAAGTCCCCAAATTCTAGTGATCAAATTCCAAAATCCCCAAATTCCTAGTTCACCAAATTCCAACATTCCCCAACACCTATTCGCCCAAATTTACGTCTCCAAATCCCTAAATTCCTAAATCCTCAAATCCCCAAAGCCTAGTGATCAAATTCCAAAATCTCCAAATTCCTAGTTCACCAAATTCCAACATTTCCCAACACCTATGTGACCAATTTTACGTTTCCAAATTCTCAGTTTTTCAAATTCCTACGTCCCCAAATCCCTAAATTCCTAAATCCTCAAGTCCCCAAATTCTAGTGATCAAATTCTAAAATCCCCAAATTCCTAGTTCACCAAATTCCAACATTCCCCAACACCTATTCGCCCAAATTTACGTCCCCAAATCCCTAAATTCCTAAATCCTCAAATCCCCAAAGCCTAGTGATCAAATTCCAAAATCTCCAAATTCCTAATTCACCAAATTCCACAATTCCCAAACACCTGTTCGCCCAAATTTACGTTTCCAAATTCCTACGTCCCCAAATCCCTAAATCCTCAAATCCCCAAATCCCCTAATTCCTAAATATCAGTGTCTCCAAACATTCACATCCTTAAAAATCCTCAGAAATCCCCAAACATGAGTCTTCTTTCCGCACAGTTACTATATTCCTCCTAGAAAACAGAGATTCGCTGGTTTAGTACACAACCTACTCGCCCGTTTGTTTTCCTATTCCCTATTCTTCGGCTGTCCCCGATTCGTCCCACAGGATTTGTAATAACGATGATTTCTAGTAGCTAGCGGCCACCTAGTGGAACAGGAACAAGACTCCGGAGAAGTCGGGCTAATTTTGAATAATGAGCGAATATTAAATTCGACCTGAATAATGCCGGAAGCGGGCTGCGGTGTTTGCGAACAGTTGCCAACCACTCTTTGCCGAGATACAGCGATGGCAACTTCCAACAGTCTTCGGAATAGCCCACGCTTCTTAACTGGCTTTAATCAACCGGAAACTTTTCGGAATGTTGAATATTACGTTTTGCACCTCGCAGCCCTTTTGACAGGGATCTCTTCTTTCGTCGAAAGCGAAAATCAAGCGCCAACTTTACCGACCTTATCCTCTTCATTAACCGCTCGCTCTTACAAGGGACATCGCCTAATTCATACAAGCCGATTTTAAGGAAATTTTTATATTTTACTCGAAAAAATATTTGACACGTATTTCTTTTTACGTACGAATTTTGAAGTGGTGGAAATAACCCTTACAGTTGGGGCTGAAGGAGATAAAATACGAAAATATCTCCGGAACTATTAGACCTAGACAAAAAATTCAAAATGCAAAATTTTCTGCTTGAAAAGGCCAATTATATGGCGTAAGTGGATTTTTGAACAATTTTTTTGTTTAAGAAATTATTATTTTGCAAACTTTTTTAATTGAACGTTGTATTATTTTGACGAAGATATACTACAATATTCATTGCAAAAGTAATCGAATGAACTAAACTTGTTGTTATAAATTTTGTAACTTATAAATACAAATTTTGTTTGACGTATTTTTTCACATTTTTCGCAATGATCTCAAAGCAACTTAAAGTCAACTGGTTAAAAACAGATTTAATCGAATTATAATTAATTAAATTAACATCCTACTTCACGAAAAGATCAAATACAAAGTAATCGAAACTTACGCAGTGAATTTGCAATTAGTAATGTATATGTCTCCGCGTTTGCATCGTTGATTTTAATTGGACCGGATAGAAAGAATGATAATTAATCCTCCATAATTCCATGCGTTATTCACACCTCGTTCGTTACACGGTCAGACTTGATTAACATTCTTCAGCGTGCTTCTCTTAACAAGACACTGTCTTACGTAAAAATTTAAATGTATTCAAAGCCGGTTTCCGTAGACCGTATCTAGTTTTGAAGAATGTCTTGCACGTTTTCATATTGATTCCGAGAAGACCTTAGTATAAGTTGTGGCTCTCTGGTTTCAACTCCCCAAAAATGTACAGCAAATGTTCACGTTTTCCGGTAAAATTTGTCGACTTTTCGTTCGTAAATATTAAAATTTTTATATTTTATAAGTATACAGGTTTTCAATTGTTGTATCAGCAATTTTTTTTGCAATTTTTAGGGTTCTAAATATATTTTATCGGATTTTTTAATTCTTCAACTTTTCAATTTCTGAATTTCTAAATTTTTGGAGTTTGCAACTTCTCAATTTCTATATGCATATATTCCAAAGTTAACTTCTAAATTTTTACATCTCTAAAAACTTTCAGATGCCAAAACTTCGTAAATTCGTAAATTTCTAATGTCCCAAATTTCCATATTCCCCAATTCCCACATTCCCCAATTCCCACATTCCCCAAATCCCACATTCCCCAACTCTTACACTCCCCAAATCCCACATTCCCCAATTCCCACATTCCCCAATTCCTACATTCCCCAACTCTTACACTCCCCAATTCCCACATTCCCCAACTCTTACACTCCCCAATTCCCACATTCCCCAATTCTCACTTACCCCAATTCCAACATTCCCCAATTCCCACATTCCCCAATTCCCACATTCCCCAATTCCCACATTCTCCAATTCCCACATCCCCCAGTTCCCACATTCCCCAATTCCCACATCCCCCAATTCCCACATTCCCCAATTCCCACATTATCCAATTCCTACATCTCCCAATTCCTACATTCCCCAATTCCTCCATTCCCCAATTCCCACATTCCCCAATTCTTGCACTTCCCAATTCCCACATCCCGCTGTTCCTACATTCCCCAACTCCCACATTCCTACATTCCCACATTAAGTTGCCAAATATATAATTTCGTAATCCTTAATTCCGAAATCCCAAAATTTCCAAATTTTCAAACCTTCACTTCCGTCTTTCTAAAACTTTCAAATCTCTAATTGCCAAATTTCCAAATTCCCAATTTTGAACTTCTCAGATCTCAACCTTTAAACTACCAAATATCCAAATTTTCTACTTCCCAAATCTGCAAATTTGCATCCCATCAACTTTCCAACTTTCTCCCTTTTTATCATTACAAATCTGCAAATATCCATATAACAAAATTTTCGATTCTTTCAACGTTCAGCTTCCCAAATCCGAAAATTTTCAAGTTCCTTTTCCCCCTGACCCAAGAAGAACTGACACTACAGCGAATGCCAAATGTGCGGCAAATATCAGTCGTCGAATAAAATATGCGAGCCATCTGTAACCCGAAAAACACGCATTAGCATAATTACTGGCAGTCCAAGCACGGCGTAGAGCGACCGGTGAAAAAATCATGAGGCAAGAAGTTAACGGTGGAAAGGTAAAAGCACGAGACACGATCGAACCACCTTCCATCCGCTCATCTCGAGTTACACGTGTGTGCGACCACATGCACTACACACACCAGGACAATTGGATAATGGCCGATTTAGCACGGGCCATCAGATAGAGATGGGACAGGGAGGATCCGACGACTCCGTGGCTGCGGAACGTCGAGGGAAAAAGGAAGAAAAAGGAAAAACGAACCATGCGAGAGAAAGCTGGGAAGAAAAGGAGAATCAACGAGATCGTGGAAAAACCCTCCTGATTGCCGCAGCCCCCAGGCTCCTCTCGTTTGTTCGCCACGATTTTCGAGAGGAGGAAACGAAAAAATAAAACTATGGACGGTCGTAGAAATCGTAGACGCTGTCGAACGTCTACCTTGGCCATTAACATTTATCTCGTGTGTGGAACACGAGGTGCATGTGGTCCACGGTGCACCGTTTTATTGCTTCTCTGCTTGTTCGTGAAACTTTTAACTGTTGGAGATGATATTAAAAGAGCGGTCGAATTCGATTGCCGTTAATTGTGACTGGTCTACGGGAAGATTTAATAAGGGAGAAGTTTGTTATAGGGTTATGGTAGTTTAGATCGCTGGGGAGAATAGTTGCGAGTATGTGGGGATTGCCGTATTGATAGAGGTTTTGTGGAGAGTTGTCTTGAGATGTGTAGGGTTGATTCAGAAGTTTTTTTGGTATTGTACAGGTTGCGTAATAAGAAGCGGTATAGTATGTTTATATGAGGGAAGTAGATCGAGTGTGTGGTAATACAGTGAAATGTTTGATTTGCCGAACATTTGGTGTAAATCTGAGATACCAGGACATTTTCACATTTGTAAACTTCTAAAGTAGCAGGTTTTCAGATATCAAGATTCCCAAATTTCCAAACAGCCGAGTTCTCCACTTTCTAATTTACAAATTACTAAACACCTAAATTCCCAAGCTCTCGAATTTCTAATTTCTTACCTATCAAATTTCAAATATATAATTCATTAATTACGCAATTTCCAAATTCGTAAATTCGTAAATTTCCAAATTTGCAGATTTGTATATTTCCAAATACCCACATGCGCACATCGTCACATCTCCACATCTCCACATCCCCAAGTACTGGCATTCCCACCTTCTCACATTTCCACATTCTCACTTTTTCACATTCCTTAATTCCTACATTCCCCAATTGCCACATTCCCAACTTTCACATTCCCCAATTCGTATATTCTTCAATTCCCACATTCCCCAATTCCCCAACACTCACACTCCCCAATTCCCACATTCCCCAATTCCCATATTCCCACATTCCCCAATTTCCACATTCCCCAATTCCCTCATCCCCCAATTCCCACGTCCTCCAATTTCCACATTCCCCAATTCCCACGTCCCCCATTTCACACATTCCCAAATTTCCACATTCTCCAATTCCCACATCCCCCACTTTCCACATCCCCCCATTTCCCACATCCCCCAGTTGCTATATTCCCCAACTCTGACATTCCCAAATTCTCACTTTTCCCAATTCCCACATTTCCCAATTCCTACATTCCCCACTTCTCACATTTCCCAACTTTCACATTCCCCAATTCCCACATCCCCTAGTTCCTATATTCCCCAACTCTGACATTCCCAAATTCTCACTTTTCCCAATTCCCACATTCCCCAATTCCAACATTTTCCAATTCCTCCATTCCCCAATTCTCACATTTCCCAACTTTCATACTCCCCAATTCCCACATCGCCCAGTTCCTATATTCCCCAACTCTGACATTCCCAAATTCTCACTTTTCCCAATTCCCACATTCCCCAATTCCAACATTTCCCAATTCCTACATTCCCCAATTCTCAGATTTCCCAATTTCCACGTTTCCCAACTTTCACATTCCCCAATTCCTATATTCTTCAATTCCCACATTCCCCAACTCTTACACTCCCCAATTCCCACATTCCCCAACTTTTACACTCCCCAATTCCCACATTCCACAATTCCCACATCCTCCAATTCCCAAATCGCTCAATTCTCACATTCCCAAATTTTGCACATTCTCCAATTCCCACATCCCCCACTTTCCACATTCCCCAATTCCGACATTCCCCAATTCCCACATTCCCCAATTCCCACATTCCCCAATTCCCACATTCCCCAATTTCCAGTATATAGTCATATGAGAAAGGTAGATCGGGTGATATCGAATGATATCAAATCGATGTTCGCATTTCGATCCCTTTGTCCGTGATTCGCGTGAAAAATTTCAATGTTTGTAGATCTTGTAACTTCATTAAACCGATCCGTGCAATTGGGCGCGTCCGCGAATTTTTGATCGCGGCATAAATACCGTATAATCCCGTCGCGTTTCATCGTTACGGGATTTCGTAGGGATTTTCGTTAACAAATGCGTCCTTTCCCCCGTGACCATTACACCCCATCGTATCGTTTCACAAAAGGGAATCCTACTTCATTAACCAAAAATGTTCCATTAAAACGGACATTTTCAGTTCGAGATAAATAATTCGGGTATCATGTCGAGTATCGTGATCTGATTCCACGAACTTGGCGAAAATTGAAACATGCATATTCGGATACGGACGAATCGATTTTCACCTCTTTCTCTGCTCGCGAATTCAATGAATCAAGTACTTTAGAGAATCGTGTTGACATCGATCTACATATATCCTTTGGGTATATCATTAACGATACTTTCCTCAGGCGAATGCACAAACGTTCGTCACATTTTTTATGGCTTTTATCTCGCGGGGATTTTAGAACGTTCCAGATACGCGTTTGATCATTCATCATTCGAGTCAAACGATTTTTGGAAAGATTCAGTTTGACAAGTTCGTATTATTTTAGTATGACAGTGGGAAGGTTCTTTGGCAGGCTGGTGGTATTAATTTAGTGTGGTATGATATATTAAGAATGTTAATGTAGTCTTATAATAATAATACTAAACATTATTAATAAACATTGTTATTATTATAATGTTGCATATAAATTTCATTCATCTCACTGTTTGTATTCTGTTATGCTTCTATTAAGTTATATATTGAGACTGTAATACAATCTAACAAATGTTCTAACCTAACCTAACAAATGTCTTTGAAATCTGCAATATCAAAAATGCATCATCAAATTCATCTCTGACGAATTTAATGAAGATCATATAATTATGCTTCATATAACTTTTCTTTAACATTGTGTAATGTTAATACACAACAATATTCACACTAGTGAGCACTAGTTAACAACAGTGTATTAAATAATATATTAAACTAAAATACAATAATAATAGTGTGAAATTATTATTGTATCTTCACAATTGCTATTCACACAAATTCCATCTGTAATAATCGTTTCCATGATGTTAAGCCATATATCGAAATTATGTAATCAGCCAAATACCTCAAAACGTATATTCGACAATACCCATTCATCTCTAACGAGTTCAACAGAGCTAACGGGTTTAATAAAGACCATATAGTTTTGTCAATGGTACTTCGTCCAGCTTCCCGTAACATCGTGTAACGACCGAACGATAGTTTGATTAATGATCAGCGAAATCCGATTCGACGTAGTTTTTAATTAAATCCCGTCAAAGAGGAGGTTCGTCGGGTATCGTACTTTATCACGATCGATAGAGTTCTAATTGAAAACAAGACGGACAGAAGAAGGGAAAAGGAAGAGGAGAAAAGAGGACAGGTTCCGAAAGAAACTCGTATGAGCGTCGATATAGCGGTTGGAAAATTTGATCCGTTGCTCGTCACGGCGAAAAAGGGGAAAAAAAGAGGACAGTAATCAAACTTGCTGGACAAGGAAACGCGACGAGGCTCTCCTTTTTATTTTCGACCCCGGGCGTTTTCTTTCAACGCCGTGGCTCCTTTCATCTTGCGTTTTAGCCGCTCTACCCGGCTCGCGAGTGCCCCGTGTCCGCCAGGCGTAAATTGGGACGTAAAAGATGACGGTCGACGAGTGATAACGTTATCTCGCGATAGAGAAACTTTTTATCTGTCAGCTGTGTACTTTACGTTCCTTTTTTATCAACCGGGTAGTTACTCTGCTGGAAATTGTTTTCTGCTTGACAATTTCTTCGCTCCATTTCACCGTCTGCAACGCGAATCTCGGATCGCGGTACTCCATTTACCTGGTAAATGTAAGCAGCGCCGGCTTTAAGATACAATCGAGTACAACGCAGCTTTTATTTATGTTCCGACACGTATGTAAATTTCATAGACTTGAAATTCACTAATTTTAAGGCTGCTGAATTATTAAGTAAATTGTTAAATTTTTTAGTTTGTTAGTTGTCAATTGATTAATTTTCGAATTTTCCAATTTACTAATTTTCTAATTTCCCAATTTCCTAATTTCCCTGTTTCTTAATTGCACAGTTTTCTAATTTCCCAAATTTCTAGATTTCTACTTTTGTGGTTTTTACCCATTTCTCCATATTCCCAATTCCCATTTCCCCAATTCCCATTTCCCCATTTCCTCATGTCCCCATTTCTCCATATTCCCAATTCCCATTTCCCCAATTCCCATTTCCCTAATTCCCATTTCCCCAATTCCCATTTCCCAAATTCCCATTTCCCCAATTCCCATTTCCCTAATACCCATGTCCCCATTTCTCCATATTTCCAATTCCCATTTCCCCAATTCCCATTTCCCCAATTCCCATTTCCCCATTTCCTCATGTCCCCATTTCTCCATATTCCCAATTCCCATTTCCCCAATTCCCATTTCCCCAATTCCCATTTCCCAAATTCCCATTTCCCCAATTCCCATTTCCCTAATACCCATGTCCCCATTTCTCCATTTCCCCAATTCCCATTTCCCCAATTCCCATTTCCCCAATTCCCATTTCCCCAATTCCCATTTCCCCAATTCCCATTTCCCCATTTCCTCATGTCCCCATTTCTCCATATTCCCAATTCCCATTTCCCCAATTCCCATTTCCCCAATTCCCATTTCCCCAATTCCCATTTCCCCAATTCCCATTTCCCCAATTCCTATTTTCCCGTTATTCCATTTCCCAAATCACTTTTCCCAATTTCCCACTTTCACAATACCCCAATACCCCAATTTCCCAATTTCCGAATTTTCTAATTGCCTAACATCCAACTTTCCTAATTTGCCACTTTTCTAATTCCTCTATTACTTAACTGCCCATTTTCCTAATTTCCCAAGTTTCTAGATTTCTACTTGTCTAGTTTTTCGCCATGTCTCCATTTCCCCATTTCCGTATTTCTCCATTCTCCTTGTCCCCAGTTCCCATTTCCCATTTCCCATTTTCCCATTTTACCATTTTGCCATTTGCCATTTCCCATTTGCGATTTTCCCATTTCCCATTTCCCATTTTTCCTATTCCCCATTTTCCCATTTTCCTATTTTCCCATTTTCCCATTTTCCCATTTCCCATTTTCCAATTCTCTATTTCAGTGATTTCCTCGTTTTCGAATTTTTTAATATTGAAAATTCCGAGAGTAGTTGAGGGTAGAATGTATCGTTTCAGTCAACAATGAATAATCCCTGTTTGATTATTTCTGGTGGCTGACAGTCGTCCTCGTCGCAATGGAAAAACTGTCCCCCCGGTACGCTGACCTTTCTTTTTTATCGTGTTCAGGGATGACCTATATTGGCGTATAAAGGTCTACCGAGTAGATTTAACGGAACGCTTTTGGGTTGGGTTAGAACAAGCCAGGTGCAGCGAGCTGGATTTCTCCGCTACAAATGGATGTAAATTGCGGAAATGAAAAAGCGATCGCACGTGAAGCGCTGGTTAAAGCATCGCACCCCACCGCTCGTGTCGACCATGAATTTCGTTGCCTTAGTGTGTGCACGTGATCGTAAGCCAATTCGATAACGGAAGAGATTATTTAGGACATCGTTGCAAATTATATCCATATTAATTCTATACTTGTAAACGATACAATAACTTGTCAACTTTTAAATTAATTTTGAGTTGGTCAAATAATTTTGCCACTCTTTAATTAAACATTCCATTGTCTAGAGAGCTAAAGACATTGGCATTCAAGATTCAGTTTGGGGGACATGAATAATTCTGGAAAATAGAACTGAAAGTTTGCGAACTATTGGAGAATTGTTTAGGAATGTGAGTAATTTTGGGATATGGACATTTGCGAATTTGAAAAATTTTACAATTTGAAGTTTGAAGGTTTGTGAACTCTGATATGTGAAAATCTGATGTGTGAATTCAGCCCTGTGATTTATAAATAAATTGCAAATTAAATTACATATGTACATATCTACTCACATACACGTACGTCTACCTATATGCACACACATCTACCTATATGTACACACCTTTATCTATGTATATGTATGCACATATCTCTACCTATGTGGACACACGTCTACCTATATGATACACACCTCTGTCTACATGCACACACATGTACCTATATGTACATAACTCCACCTATATGTACACAGCTTTATGTATGCACATACACCTACGTATACGTGCATACATGTCTACTTATATGACACATACGTCTACCTATATGTATGCACATATCTCCACCTATATGCACACATGTCTACCTATATGATACACACCTCTACATATATACACACAACTATATCTATTCTTATTATTATTGCTACTGTTGTTATATCCACATAGTCCTACCTATACAACACACATCTCTACCTACATCCATACAGCGTTACCTATGTGACACACATCTCTATATGCACACCCCTATCCATATGCACACAGCCCTACCTATACGACACATCCCTACACGCACACCTCTACTATCTTATAGTATTATGATTCAATTCTGAAGACGATATCTGAGCACTGATTACAATTCGACAGCCTCTCGAACGCGATCGAACAATAGCTCGCGGTCGAATAAGCATGAAACGCAATGCCTCGAAATAAGGAAGCGATTCTTTTGTGTATCAAAGGTCCCCGCTGTACCGCGTACTGAATAAATCTCCGGCTAAGCTGAATAAATCGCCAACCTCGGACCAATATAGTCGATCTTTCGTCCGGCTATCGACGTGATCCTGATCCTTTCCGGTGACTCATCAAAAACGTCGGTTCTCCTTTATGATAGGAAGGCTTCTCGTGTTATCATACAAAGAACAAGCGCGGAGAGCCCGCTGTCGTTTCGCTATACGTGCTTTGATTTCGAAAACGACCGACTGAATATCGTTCGAGGATGATGCTCTCGAGAATAATGCATACATACATTGTATTATATTTCGTCCCATCGACAGTATCGTATCATGGTCATTGAACTCTTCCGAATCATCAACCACGCGGACGACACGCTTTCATCGCGTTTCAAACTTCGAACGCGAATTATAGCTACCGTAATTTTCTACCATTATGCGAAATTTGTACGTAAATTCGTGTGTGGACGTCGTCAAAATCGTACGAAGTTTGAAACGCCTCTAATGGATCGTTTGACAAGTTTCATAATTGTATGCCCTTTTTTTGGATCGATTGTCTTTGTGAGAACGAGTGTGCAAATATTAAGTTGTAAATTCATTTTTATTGTACACGTATTTTCGTGTAAGGTGACTAAGTTTTCTAATTTTGGAATTTTTTTAATTATAGTCAGATTCAAATATTTCGAGATTTGCAATTTTTCACGTTGTTTAATTTGCAAATTGTTTCATTCATATATTTGCACAATTTCAAATCGATATATTTGCAATTTTTCAAGTGGTTCAATTTAGAATTTTTTTAGCGATATATTTGCAAATTTTCCCATTGTTATAATTACAACTTTTCACATTGCTCAATTTGCAATTGGTGAAATTGATATATTTGCAAATTTTCAAATTCTTACATTTGCAATTTTCACAGTCTGCAATTTTCAAATTTTCAATAATCTTACATTTGCAATTTTCACAGTCTGCAATTTTCAAATTTTCAAAATCTTACATTGGCAATTTTTCACATGGTTCAATTTGCAATTTTTTTATTGATATGTTTGCAAATTTTCCCATAGTTATAATTCTAATTTTTCACCTTGATTAACTTTTCAACATAATATATCTGCAAATTTTCAAATTCCTATATTTGCAAATTTATTATTAAATTTGTAAATTCCAAAATTCTTAAATTTACAAATCTCCAATTTTCTAAACTACCCAATCTCGAAATTGCAATATTCGCAAAATTCAAGCACAAAACAGTGAGCACAACTTTCCGTTACAAACGAGGAGAAATTCTATTTTACTCTCTATTTTATTCACAAGTTCTCTTTTCTTATTTTAGTACCCAACATAAAACCCGAGAAGTGTATTACATAAGGAAGAAAGCAATTTACACAGCTTTCTATTCTCGCACGGTACTTCCGAACATTGTTCAGTATTAAAATGTATTTTCCCGTTGTAACAGAAGACACACCCTTTGTAAACTTCCGGTAAACTGTAAATGACTAACCAATTATTAAAACACAACAGTGAAACACATTACATAAATGACAGTCTTTTGACATTTTTCATGACAAAACTCGAATAGTGAATCACATTCCTCTCATAATTCAATCATAGGAAAAGCTAAAATCTTGTCAAGACAAAATATTGTTAATCATGACAAAATATTACAGACACAATACTTACATTAGTTAACAAATATGGAGATTTAAAAAATAATTTTATAAATAAACCCTGAAAATTCATTCTATAAATCCCATAATATTTATACCTACTATACTACATTACCCTCTGTGTTCAATAAGTCCCTGAAATATGACTAAAAATAATGAAATAATTAATCAATCCATTCTAAACTGTTCGAGCGATTTGTCGAGTAAATAGTTGATTAAAATGGCGGACGTCGAGTGTGGCAAAAGTTGATTACCCGTGCAGGTTGTTTCAAGATGCCGTCATCCGTAAGTTCAAAGGCGACTTTGGTGGATGCATCTCTTTTGAAATGAAGCCAAACGCGACGGGCGAACGTTGCTTTCTTTCCACGGTTTTGTTACGGCGGCAATTTTGCGGTGACTTTCGACAACGGCTGAGAAGTGTCGTTATGATAGGTGGTACGACAAACGGATACGTCGCTTCGAGGATACATCACGGTTCGTTGAAGAACACAGGCCGTCCATTTTCATAAAAGTTGACGAGACGGCTGTTTTTACACGTCGAAATGCCAGCATTTCCGTGCCCGTGACCACTCTCGTCTTCGTCTTTGTCTTCCAGCGAAGATACGCGAGAACTCGCGATTAAAGTGTCCTTCCACACGACTGCTTATCACGCCGAGCGATATAAACGTCTTCCGCTTTGCAATTTTTAAGACGTGAAATATTTTTCGCGAGCCAACCACGGGAGACACAGCTGACACGCTGAATGTTTAACCGTTAAACATTTTTATGATTCTCTTTCGGCCAATATTTTGTACTCCTTAAAAGAGTGGAAACAGAGCTTTATTCGATACTGCTCGAAATTTCGAGCGTTTCATAGTGATAACGGACAGTAAGTGTTACGACAAGTGAATTTTCTTGAAAATTGTCACTACTCAGATTATTACTACTATTCATTTTCATTATTTTGTATTATTTTTATTATTGCAGTAGCAATGGCAGTAACAGTAGCAATAACTATAACAATAGCGATACCAATAGCAATAACAATGACAATGACAATGACAATGACAATAACATTAGTAGCAACAATAGCAACAGCAATATCAACGGCAATAGCAATAGCAATAGCAATAGCAATAGCAATAGCAACAGCAATAGCAATAGCAATAGCAATAACAATAGCAATAGCAATAGCAATAGCAATAGCAATAGCAATGACAATAACATTAGTAGCAACAATAGCAACGGCAATAGCAATAACAAGATCAATGGCAGTAGGAATAATAAGAAGAGTAACAATAGCAATAGCAATAGCAATAACAATGATAATGACAATAACATTAGTAGCAACAATAGCAACAGCAATATCAACGGCAATAGCAATAACAAGATCAATGATAGTAGGAATAACAAGAAGAGTAACAATAGCAATAGCAATAGCAATAGCAATAGCAATAGCAGTTACCATATCAAAATCAATAGTAGTTACAATATCAATATCAATATCCAGAGCAACAGCAACTTCAACAGCAATAGCAATTCTTAGTACTATTTTTGTTCTTACAATATTCACAGCTACTATTTGTATTACAATAGCAACTGCAACAGCAACACCACTAATAACTGGAATAGCAATAGCAATAACAATATCAGTAGTAACAGTATTAGCAATAGTAATAAAAATAGTAGTAGCAGTAGCAATAGCAATAAAAGTAATAATCACCATTACTGTTTTTACTGTTGCTATTGCTATTGCTATTGTCGTTGTTATTGTTGTTGCCATTGCTTTTGATATTGCTATTGCCATTTCTTTTGTTATTGCTATTGCTACTGTTGTTACCATTGCTATTGATATTGCTATTGCCTTTTCTTTTGCTATTACTACTGATATTGTTATTGATATTGCTTCTACTGTTGCTATTGCTATTGCTATTGCTATTGCTATTGCTATTGCTATTGCTATTGCTATTGCTATTGCTATTGCTATTATTATTGTTACTGTTGTTGCTACTGCTATTGTTGTTGCCATTGCTGTTGTCATTACTACTGCTTCTTGTTATTGCTATTGTCGTTGATATTGTTGTTGCTCTTGTCGCTGCTATTGCTATTGGTATTGCTATTGTTGTTGCTAATGTCATTGTCATTGTCATTGTCATTATTATTGCTATTGTATACAATTAATTAGTTCTCGCAGTGTTGAAGAGAAGATAAAATTTTCCATGATTGAATATTTGTCAAATATTCCAACCGTACTTTAATTAATAGTGGAATGATATCAAGTAATATATATTTCAGAAAATTATTACAGCGACCATTCACATAAATACCCGTACATCTGTCCATTGAAATTTTGTGCGTTTTCAAAATACGAGGACGAAATTACATTCTTTACCATTGAAAATTTGTGAGATTTATCTCTCGTAACGGATATTCGAAAAATGTTTCTGATGAATGCTGCAATAAATTATTGTTTCCATAAAATCGTTCGGCGGAAATTATATGATGCTTTGAAAGTTTGAAAGAGGATTATTTGATCGTTAAAAATTTCGACGATATTTGATTGAAAAATATTCACGATGAATATTTCAAGAACATTTTTATCATTCTGTTCCATGAAATTCCGTGCATTTATAAAGGTTAAATACGAGATGAAATTTACCGTGACTGAAAATATGATGTATTTTTTTATCAGTATTATTAATAATTGGAACAAGTGTGCGACGATATTTAAAGTAATTTTTATATTCAGCGTTCAATTACAAATACTTAGAATTTCGTATGATGGAAACGTTTCGATGAAGTACGGTTCTTGTTTATCAATTGATTCTCAATTAACAGTACAAAACGGTTTTAATTGTATTAGCACATCCTTTGTTGGAATCGCACACGTGTTGATTTTTCGAATTTTTCCCATGTAACAATCGTGATATACATGTATACACATGTATACACATATGATGTGTATATGATATACACATATGTATGTGTATGCACTATGAATCCACGTTTCACGTGCCTTCAATAGGGAGAAAAAAAAACCGTCACCTGTGATATATTGTATGAAATGTTCAATTTCGTTGTTTAACACAATCCATAGATTCGAATGTACGGAGACGTACCATATTGAATATTGTTATTACATATAAAGCATACTATGCGACAATTTTCCGTACATATGGAAAACGCTGGTAGCAAACAATGACACATTTTTTGCAAACTTCCAATCTATTTGTAAAGGATAAATTTTCTATTTGATACTACAACGGTAACTATATTTTAACAATGAGTTTTGTTACATTGCCATTGATGGGATAATAGGAGAGACAAACGTTGACGATATAATATGTAGTGATCTAACGTGTGCAAGTTTAATTCGAGGAAACACGACATGTGGCGATATAACACGAGGTAATTCGATTCATAGAAATACAACGCATGGCGATGTAACACGAGGAAATACTACACATGGTGATATAGTGTGAGAAAATTTAATGCGTGGCGATATAACGCGAGGGTATCCAACGCATGGCGATATAACGCAAGGAAATCTAACTCGCGGCTATATATCGCGAGAAAATCGACCGCACAGAAATATAACACGTGGCTATATAAAACGTCTAAATACAACTCATGGCGATATAACGCGAAGAAATCCAGCGCATGGCGATATAACGCGAGGGAATTCAACGCGTAGAAGTACAAAACGTAGCGTTATAACACGTGGAAATTCAACGCGTGGCGATATAACGCGAGGGAATTCAACGCGTGGCGATATAACGCGAGGAAATTTATCGCGTAGGACTACAACGCGTGGCGTTATAACACGTAGAAATTCAACGCGTGGCGATATAACGCGAGGGAATTTAACACGTGGCGATATAACGCGAGGAAATGTATCGTTTAGGACTACAACGCGTGGCGTTATAACACGTGGAAATTCAACGTGTGGCGATATAACACGCGGGAATTCAACGCGTGGTGATAAAACGCGTGAAAATCTAACGCGTAAAAATTTCGCATGTAGAAGTTTAATGCAGGACAATGTAATATGTGGAATTCTAACGCGTGAAAATTCACCGCGTGGTAAATTACCGTCAAATAAAAGTCAAATACACAAAGTTTCCCAGGAATGCAGAGAGAAAAAAAGATTACTCTAATCCCCATTTTATTAATCGGAGATAAAAGGAATCAAGCTAACCACAGGCATCGCGGATCTCTTCTTTTCAATTTTCTCGGAACGACGCCGATGAGAATTCCGGCCGGAAGACTCAGTTACGTAATGTTAACCTCGAAAATTCAGTTTCCTGTTCTTTCGTAGCCGCGTGTCTGGCTGCCGGATAAATTTAAGCCACGAGAAGCATTTTTAGCTTCTCGTTCCACTCGCATGCCACGGTTTTTTCCGGATTCCTGATCTCGGTCAGTGGTTCACCGTTAAGTCGCTTTTCATCGAGCGACACTTTGCGTTGCCAACTTTCCTTTAACTTCCTCGTCGGACAGGAAAATGCGGTGCTTGGTAATCGATCTGGAATCTCCTCGTTTTTCGACCGGTGCCTTTCATCAACCTCGAAGAATTAATTAGGGAACAACTTCTGATATCTTTTCAAACGAGCACGCTGATTTCATTAAATCGTAATTAGGCGTTGTTATATGCCGTTTAAGGGGCTTGTGAGAATTTTCTCGCTGATCGAATTAGAACTTTCAGTTATTTAGTTATGTATCAATTTTGAAGTTCGAAGTCATTTTAATGTAGGGTTGTAGGTGTGAAGTTGAAAATATAGGTTACGTTCTTGATGGTGATGTTGAAGTTTTTAAGTTCTCTTCAGTTTTTAACAATTTTGAGGATAATTTCTTGGTGGAATTAGTTTGTTGGAATTCATAGGAATTTTTAATTTAATTTACAATTAAAAATTCTGACATTCTAACATATGGTATATCTGGAAATTCTTATCATACTTGAAAATTCTTATCATATATGAAAATTCTGATCATATATGAAAATTCTGATCATATGTGACAATTCTTATCATATGTAAACATTTTTATCATATTTAAAAATTGTTATCATACTTGGAGATTTTTATCATATTTGAAAATTCTCATCACACTTGAAAATTCTTTTCATATATGAAAATTGGTATCATGTGTGAAAATTCTTATCATATGTAAAAATTCTTACAATATGTGAGAATTCTCATATTTAAAATTCTTATTACATTTGAAAATTCTCATTATACTATAAAATTCTTACCACATGTGAAAATTCTTATCATGTTTCAAAATTCTTACCATATGTGATAATTCTTACCATATGTGAAAATCCTTATCATATCTAAAAATTCTTATCATACCTGGCGATTCTTATTAAATCTGAAAATTCTCATCATACTTGAAAATTCTTAACATACGTAAAAATTGTTACCATATGTGTGAATTCTTATCACATTCAAAAATTCTTGAACAGTCAAATTAATCTTCCACCGCAATTTCCAACGAAGAATTCTTCGTGCAGCGCATAAAAAACTCGAATTCGAAGTTTCTCTTTCTTCGACTAGAAATATCATCGGAAGAGAAAATAACTTGGTCGTACATTTGTCCGAACCCATGTTAAACGTGTAACGGCAACATTAAAATGTTCTCGCTTCGCGGCGGAATCCCGGAAAAATTATCGAACCCGATAAAGAGGCTATAAATTATTCCCGCTAAAAGCAAAGTTATGAAACGAAGAGAAAAGAAACGTTTCGTCTGTCTACTAAAATCCACTGCATCCTTATTCCTTTCCGATCCGTTTCTTATCTCCAAAATTTGTCGCTTTCATTTTTCCCGCAGCGGAATGTCGACGACGAAAATTAGAATCTTCTGTTTCTCCCGGAGAGATATCACTGTATTCCATCGGATAATTCGGCTCATATTTTCCATCGACCAGAGAACTTTGAATACGTTACAAGCTCGTGAAAAGGGAATAAAAAAGGGTCGAGTCAGTTACGTCGACTTCATCTTTTGTGGCGGATCTTTTGTACGAGGGGAAGAAACGTCGTTGATGTACGAGCATTTAATGATATTGACTGCAATGCAGAAGGGGGTTACACGATAGTGTAAACGACGAATCTTCGTGCCTGGACTTTTCTGGATCGATTTCAATGGCAATTTTATGGCGAATCAGATAAAGCTGCGGCCTCACTTCTTGGGGTTTCTCGGTCGCGGTGAATACGTCTGGTGATTTCATGCTTCTTCGTTTTTATCTTTTCTTTCACTATCGATTGCTCCGAATCGTTTTATTGACGTGTCGTTGCTGAGAGCACTAGTTTTCATAACGATCACGTGCACTCCAATTGCCACGCCATTTTGTTAACGATCAGCGTATATACAACTAGTGCCACATATGGTGATCAAAAATTGTTGTCTATCAAAATTACTTACTGATCACTTATTGAACACATACCTGCTAGTAACATGTATTAATCGTAACATTTTCATGCATGTTTAACTGGTTAAAATTTTGAGGAGAGGAAATTTTGATTTAAAAGAATAAATAATATAGTAAATAAAAAATGTACATATGGAGACTCGAAAGTACCATAGGAAAGAGTTAATTACTCTTCTTAATTTGAGTTACAGCGTGACCACAAACAGTTTTTATTGCGGTAATGAACGCATTAAAGGTGGAACGTGTTATATGTTTTCCTCATAAATGTAACGGGCGCGGTACTTGTTAAACTAAGTAGAATGGAAGCATTGTACGATCAGACAAGTAGTATAGGAACCGGGTGTGAGTGTACAAGTAGAATAGGGGCCATGTATGATTAAACAGGTAGAATGTGCGGAGGCGGCTGGCCAGACAAGTGGAATAGGGGCAGCATTGGTCAGACAAGTAAAATAGGTAGACATACCGCACAGGTCCAGTCAAGTAGAATCGAGCGAGTTTAGCCCCTTTGTGATCAACCAGATACAGGTTTCTGCAGTTTCTTTTGATATTTATCTTCATGTTAAAATTTGAATTACAGAGGTTACAGGATTAAAGGTTATACGAATTAGAATTTTCTGAGCATTTATTTGGAATTATAACTTGCTTCAATTTTACAATTGAAGCAATTATAATTATTTGTACAATTTTAAACTTGAAGTAATTATAATAATTTCTGCAACTTTACACATGAAATTATTGTTATTATTTGTACAATTTTAAACTTGAAGTAATTATAATTATTTCTGCAACTTTACACTTGAAATAATTATTATTTGTGCAATTTTACACTTGAAGTAATTATAATTATTTCTGCAACTTTACACTTGAAATCATTGTTATTATTTGTACAATTTTAGACTTGAAGTAATTATAACAATTTCTGCAACTTTACACTTGAAATTATTATTATTTGTGCAATTTTACACTTAAAGTAATTATAATTATTTCTGCAACTTTACACTTGAAATTATTGTTATTATTTGTGCAATTTTACACTTGAAGTAATTATAATTATTTCTGCAACTTTACACTTGAAATAATTATTATTTGTGCAATTTTACACTTAAAGTAATTATAATTATTTCTGCAACTTTACACTTGAAATTATTGTTATTATTTGTACAATTTTAAACGCGAAGTAATTATAATTATTTCTGCAACTTTACACTTGAAATAATTATTATTTGTGCAATTTTACACTTGGAACAATTATTATTATTTATGTAATTTTACACTTGAAATTATTGTTATTATTTGTACAATTTTAGACTTGAAGTAATTATAATAATTTCTGCAATTTCACACTTGAAATTATTATTATTTGTACAATTTTAAACTTGAAGTAATTATAATTATATCTGCAACTTTACACTTGAAATATTATTATTTGTGCAATTTTACACTTGGAACAATTATTATTATTTATGTAATTTTACACTTGAAATTATTGTTATTATTTGTACAATTTTAGACTTGAAGTAATTATAATAATTTCTGCAATTTCACACTTGAAATTATTATTATTTGTACAATTTTAAACTTGAAGTAATTATAATTATATCTGCAACTTTACACTTGAAATAATTATTATTTGTGCAATTTTAAACGCGAAGTAATTATAATTATTTCTGCAACTTTACACTTGAAATAATTATTATTTGTGCAATTTTACACTTGGAACAATTATTATTATTTATGTAATTTTACTTTTGGAATAATTATTATTCTTTGAACACTTTCATGTCACCTTACATTTTTTCAAATTTATTTTATGTTAAATATGATACGTACAGAAATGATTGGACATTTTTCGTATTGACAATTTTTTGTCTTGTCCTTTAAAAAATGTTGCAAATATACAATGTTACGATTTTCTGAACGTTTATTTTCCACAGTCCAATTACAGAGAGTGAAGAGAACTGTAGAAAAAGCTTCCGTTAAATCGTGATAGCTAAGGGGATTATGCAGAAATTAGAGAAGCAGATTTGGAATCGTTCTAATGTGCTTTGGTAGGTGACTATCGATCGCAGGGAATGTTAGGATGAACGTCGACACGAACGATACGACTCTTTAACCACAGTAACCCTGGGGCACATGTCGGAGTCGGAAAACTCTCTGGGGGATCATTAGAATACCACATAATCGCATGTGTCTATCGCCTTTCCTCCGAATCGATGACCACTCGAATCCAACCCAAATCGGACACCGAAACGAATCACCTTGGAAGTCGAAGGTACAAAACGAGGAATCGAACCGATAACGATAGAAAAATTTGCGGTCGGATAAACTCGAATGTTCTTTAAAAATTATCGATAAAAATATTAACTTGTTACAAAAACTTTTATATAACTTAAATAATTTTAATTTTCTAAATATTATGAATTATTATTTATTTACAGAATTCATCTTTTACAGAGATGAATTTAAAAAATTATTTATGAAGTGGCGATTGATAATGAATCATTGTTATGTTAATGACGAAATGAAGAGAGAAAAGATATAGTTGCATGTATATACAATTTTAATTTATAATTAAATGTGAAATTTAATTGACTTAAATTATAATTTGAATATATGATTAAATACATAATTGAAATTGTGTATAACATATTATAATTATATATGTAATGAAGAATAAAAATTAAATATTTAATTAAATTACTAATATACAATCAAGTCTAAGGCAATTTTCAGGACTGTTCAAAAAATAGACTTACCTACACAAATTTACTTTCTGAACAAATAACTTACTTGATCTAATAAGTAACATTTAGATAATATGCATAACATGTACATTAGTAACATATGTATACCGTGTCTGATAAGTTGGCATGCGAATCAATGGAATTCACATTGCACTCAACTGCCAACTTACCAGAGCACATGCAATTAATATTCATCATAAAATATTAATACAGTTCCATAAATGTTATACCATTACCATTTACATAAATGTTATAATTTTTATTATAAAATAATCATTCGTATTAACTATTTGTGAAAATTACTTGTTGAAAAATTTCTGCAGTAAAATTTATGTTACGTTAATTGGAATTATGGGAACATAATCCGTTTTAACGGGGTGTTTTCGCGTCGAATAAAATTTCGTTAAAAGACGGAAAGAACGCGGCAAAAAGAGGAGCCCGGAAGCGATATGAAAAGTCATTTTGACACGAGTCGCTAACCCATCGGGTCGAAGGGCCGTGAGAATGGCACGATCGTAAAATCGTATCGTAAAATTCAAAGTAAAAGAAAGGCGTAACGACGGCGGACAATAAAGCGCCGTTTCGGGGCGTCGTGCCTAGCATGCACGATCTTTGTTGCGATAAAACGTCGACTTTACGTTTTTAATGGGCCGTGTCGCCAAGGAAAATCTGGCGTCACCGGGATGCGCATTTGCGTGTTGACAGTGATTTAACTCTTTACGGTCTTATTTATATGGGATCATGCAAAGACTGGTATAAGCGACTGTAATTCTACATTCAAGAATAAAAGAAAGAATTTCGGTTTCTTCTTTGAGAAAATTGTACACATTTATAAGAAAATTCATTTGCAACAAGAAAAATGAGGATTGCAACGATTCTTTCATTAATATTTAATAATTAGCTGTTCAAACCTGTGTGTATGAATGTTCATATTGTAAGAATGTTTATTATTAATAATTATTTTTTATGGTAATATTGATATGTTTATATTTAGCATGATGCAGTTGAAACTATGAGTATACTCACAACTTGTATGAGTAACATTGTAAGTAGGTTATGTTTACTCGTATGAGTAACATTGTAAGTAGGTTATGTTTACTCGTATGAGTAAAGTTGTAACTAGCTTATGTGTACTCGTATGAGTAACATTGTAAGTAGGTTATGTTTACTCGTATGAGTAAAATTGTGACTAGGTTATGTTTACTCGTATGAGTAACATTGTAAGTAGGTTATGTTTACTCGTATGAGTAAAATTGTGACTAGGTTATGTTTACTCGTATGAGTAACATTGTAAGTAGGTTATGTTTACTCGTATGAGTAAAATTGTAACTAGCTTATGTGTACTCGTATGAGTAACATTGTAAGTAGGTTATGTTTACTCGCATGATCAACATTGTAAGTAGCTCATTTTAACTTATATGAACGACATTGTAGACTATGTTTACCTGTACGAACATTGCAACGAGGTTATGTTCAGAAATGACAACATTCTTAAATATCATGTGTGGACATAAAGATGAAAGGCAATAATTTTGCACGTACTAATTAACAATATCCATTCCGCTATTAAATTGTCGAAGAATTCTTACAGTTGTCATCTTCATTGCCTTAACTTTTTGTACAAATATTTTAATCTCCAAATTTTCTCAGAATAGAGATCCCCAAATAAATGCTGATAGAAAAATGTCTTCCCTTCAAATAATTTTTGCGAATAAAGTCCACTTTTCTAGTCATCCTAAACATTCTATTACTTATTTTAAAAGATTTTTAAGCAAACTATATACTGAAAATTTATGAACCCGAGTAAACTAATCTACTAAAAATAATAGGTAATTGAATTCACATAATTCTTGTATACTTCATACAACATAACAGTGTTTCACCATAAATCCTAGTTCCAAAAGTAGTAAGTTTATTGCTTGTACCAGCAGTACTAACTCAGTCTAGGACAGTAGTAGAAAATAAAACAAAGCTCTAACCGGTTTCCCATTTAACGACGCGATTTCCTGTTACCCGTAGAATTCCTAAAATGTCCTCAGTTTATGGTTACAGTCCTACGCGACGTTTACGAGCCTCCTTATCGGTGTTAACACGACAAATCACTCAAATCAGTAATGGAGGTGTTTTAGATGGCACTCAGCTTGCTTGATCTCATCGCGCGTTTGATTAACGTTTCAACAGATTCTCGACATTTATAACCATTGTACAAGAAATTTCACTTGTTTTTACTTAGTTACATGTATTACGACTTGAATATTCTAGAGACCATGGAAGGGTTGGTGAAACTTCAAAAGCTTTTAATTCACTTTGACACTAGGTGGTTTATGTGACACAGTCTATGAATTATAAGTAAATTCCATATTTACAAATTTACAAGTGTACAAGTGTACAAATTTACTAGTGTAGAAATTTACAAATTCTCAATTTCATCACGTTCCAAATTTTCAATTTCTGAAATTCTTAATTTCTGAAATTCTGAAATTCTCAACTTTCAAGATTTCACAATTCCCAAATTTCTAAATAGCCTTTGTAAATTTTTTCACCCCCAAATTCGTCAAGCCCGAAATTCCTAGATTCCTAACTTTCTAAACCGTGAAATCCCTAGATCTTCAAGTCCTTAAATCCTAAAATCTGAACATCCCCAAATCTCAAGGTTCCCAATTACCTATGCCCTAAAATTTCTATATCCCTAAATTTCTAAATCGTCAAATCCATAAATTCCCACATTCCTGAACCTCACGATCTCAAAATCCCCAAATCTCAAGACCTCCAATTAGAAAATTACCACCCCAAAATTAACACATTACCTAATTTTTATTTCGATCACATCAAATAATTTTCCAAAGAACATGATACACAATTTTCGCAACAATGATCTCCCTCATTTACAAAAACGACTACCTTCGTCAACACTTAAGAAGATATTAATCCTCGTACAGCGCAGTATCGATCGGTTTCTATCGCCGTAGTCGTACAACGAATTAGATGAAATCGGCACAGCGTTTTAAATAAATGCGATCGATGAACGCGGACGCTTCTTTGTTCGTTCGTATTAAACGACGTCGAACGTGAATGGAAATCAATAGTCGAGCAAAGAGAGAGAGAGAGGCGGCGAAAAGAGGAAAAGCTCGAAGATATCGGGTACGAAGAGAACCGTAGCGCATCGACATCGTAATCCATGATTTCGCAGCGTGTTCCAGCTAGAATCTGCGTGAAAGAATTTATGGTTGGATGCTACGTAGCGAAAGATTGCTTCGTTGGTGGCTGTTGGGTCAGTAGAGCTCCGAGGAGTAACGAGTACATAGAAGGACGGAAATATACCCGGGTATATCTGGTATTCGCGCCAAGAAAAAGGTATTACTTCCGGGGAAGATAGTCGGTACCCACGGGACCTCGTAAATCGTTGCCGACGCCGCTGTAGCTGCGAGAAACTTCAAACCTACCTGGAGCCGCGGATGCCTTCGAGTTCGAGGCAATATCGAGGGCCGTCGGGCATCCTCCAAAGAATTTCATGCTACTATGCCGTCGAACTAAGGTTTCATAAATAACCGCGGAATTACGTATTCGCTCGACGAATCGACACGGTTATTATGGTAGCCATCGAACTGTACCGATGTGAAACCATGAGTTGGCGCGTGACCCAGTAAAAGAAGCTGTATATTCATCGTGAACATTTCTGATGTTACTTTTCGGTAAATAAGAATAATAGTTGAACGTAAGTAGCACTGTCTCATTCACTTGAGAGGTGTTTGATGACTGTCATTATTTTTTAGGTGTGCGTGAAATATGTGAGTCTAGGCATCCATCTATCCATTCTAACCAAATGGAGACGTAGCGATTTGCGGATGTGCCGATTTGAGGACGTAGCGATTTTTGGGATGTACAGACTTGGAGACGTAGGAATTTGGGGATATGGCGATTTGGGGATGTACCGATTTGGAGACGTAGGAATTTGGGGATATGGCGATTTGGGGGACGTAGCTATTTGGGGACATAGCAATTTTGGGGGTGTGCCGATTTGGGGACATAGCAATTTCGGGGTGTGCCAATTTGGGGATGTGCCGATTTGGAAACGTACGAACTTGGGGATATGGCGAATTGGGGACGTAGCGATATCGGGATGTACCAATTTGGGGACGTAGGAATTTGGGGATATGGCGATTTGGGGGACGTAGCTATTTGGGGACATAACAATTTAGGGGTGTGCCGATTTGGGGATGTACCGATTTGGAATCGTAGGAATTTGGGGATATGGCGATTTGGGGGACGTAGCTATTTGGGGACATAGCAATTTTGGGGGTGTGCCGATTTGGGGACATAGCAATTTAGGGGTGTGCCGATTTGGGGATGTGCCGATTTGGAAACGTACGAACTTGGGGATATGACGAATTGGGGACGTAGCGATATCGGGATGTACCAATTTGGGGACGTAGGAATTTGGGGATATGGCGATTTGGGGACGTAGAGATTTGGAGACGTAGCGGTTCGGTGACGTAGCGATTTGGGGACGTAGCAATTTAGGGATGTACCTATTTGGGGACGTAGGAATTTGGGGATATAGCGAATTGGGGACATAGCAATTTAAGGACGTAGCGATTTGGGTATGTAAGAATTTGAGAATATAGAGATTCGAGAATGTAGGAATTTGGAAATGTAGGGATTCGAGAATATAAGGAATATAGGTATTTGAGGATACACAAATTTGAAGATATGGGAAGTCAAGAATATGTGAAGTAAGGTTTGCTCTCCTGGCGACATGTATGTTTAAGTTCAAGATTTTTTTTCTGTATCTTAGCGGTTGAGTACTACATGATGTACCATGTGTGCACACCATGCGTAGTAATCGAAATTGTAGTCCGTTTTTATATGTATTGAAGTATATCATTTTTCTTTATAACCAATTCAATATGAAAACTGAGGGATATTGGAATTCGAAAATATAGGAATTTGGAAATAGAGGATTTAGGAATAGTATAACAATTTCGATACTCTCATGTGTCTTTTGCAACTCGTGTACTGTTTCAAAATAAATATTTCAATTCGAAGAAAGGGAACACGAGAAGGTATAAAGAGAAAGAGAGGGTGGTTGACGAAGGTAGATGGAAGAAGAAGCTGGGAAAAAGGCAAGATGACTAAACTCAATTACAAAAGTTACGGGCTCGCAGCTCTTCAACCTCTTCTCCTCTGCTCAGTATCCTACCCTTCTACCCTGACGAACCACCCCTCGATGGTCCGTTTACAACGACCCCCTTTTCGACTCGCGTTCCTTCGATGTTGTACTTCGACTCTCTCCTATTCCTTCCTTTTTTTTTCTCTTCTTTTTTGCTCTACTTTCGACGCAATCGTTCCCTGCTCACTTTCTTCTTGTCTCGTTTTGCCTTTAATACGCAGGATGCAATTGCTGGACAATATGAGAGTGAAATGACAGGTTCAGACTTTTGTACTTTGAGACTTCGGGTTTTTGGAAACATAAACATTTTTTAACTTTTTATACAATTCTCTTTTTTTCATTCAAGAGACAAAAGCAACTGTGCAAATCTCTTTGAACTGAATTTTAATACATTTTAATTTTACGCAAGCAAAATTTAGAACTGAATTTAAATGTATTCTTGCAGCTCACTCGGTACACTTCTTACAATTTATTTCATTTTCATTGCAGCGCGAAGTTAAAGCAGTAAAATGTATTACAACTTTTATTTTTGCACAATGTTTCTGTATTGTGCAATTAATAAAAGATAAAATGGAGCTTCCTACAGCTTGTACATTCTTTTCAAGCTGTGCAGCGGTGATTCTAAATACAATTGTACATGGAAATCGTGATCTTACTAACGAAAAGAAAACAACTAAGATATTTATAACACCTTTCTATAAACTGACAAAAAGATTATGTTCAAAGAGAATAGAATAGAAGAAGAATAGAAGAAGTTTTGTATACAAAATTCTGAAATATAATTTATATGGTATCAAAGTATTATTAGGTAGTAAAAAGACGTGATTTTGTTTTGAATGTTAGACTAAATTTTATAGCAAAACGAAGTTGTATTTGTAGCGTGGCAGCGTCAACATATTAAGTGACGATTAAAGCACATGTGGAATATGAGACCTAACACTATTTTTAGCTTACAATTCATCTTCCTGTAAAATAACTAATATTCAAATGACCTCCACAGCTAAATAACAGCGGAATAATATCGTATCCGAATATTAATGTAACTGTGCGTGACTTTGTTTATTTTGGCCAAGTGTAGCTCCGTTATCACGCGATCTCGCGTTAAAGGAGAATTCAGATAGGAAACACGATGAAACACTTTCCTGTTCCTTGTGTACGGCATAAAAGGAGTGAGGGTTTTGTCATGTCCGGTGTGGAGATGACAGTTCCGTTCGTCTTAAAGTTTGTTGTCTTTTTGTGGCGGGAAATCGTTACGTGACGAAACTGCGTTAGACAATCTCGCGTGGTGGCAGCTCGAGGAAATGAGTTTCTCGAAGAAGGGAAATTCACGAAAAGGGGGACCCCGAACCTTTCGCAGGCCCGGTAATATCATTATCTTTGGCAAAGATGAAGGGAGATTACCGTTCATCATGTTTCTTCTTTCTCGGTTCGTCGTAAACCGCGGGCGTCTTCTCGCGTTCGTTCTTTCTCGCTCGCGAAATCGTGACGCAAACATCTCGCGTCGGAATCTCAAACAACCCCGAACTGTTTACGAGGACGGTTATTCCTGCCAGCCCCCTCGACCAAGGATTTACGAGCTGATTCAGTTATCGCGTGGAATTGAACGACTCGATCCTGTCGGCCCTTCCCGATGAAACGCTGGATCAACCTGGAACGATCAATCAAACGAGGATCGTAGGAAATTACTAAACTTACTTGGTATTTTAATAGACGATTATTATTGTACATCGATAGACCCGATAACTTTGCATTTGCATGTAAATATTTATGTAACACAATTTGAAAATATAGGAAGGGGATTACAGGATTTACAGAAAAATTTATAGATGACAATTTTGCAAATAGTCTTGATTTAACAGAATTGCTTTAACCGTAGATTTACAGACTCGACCCCTTACATTTAAAATAAAACCAAACTATACAAATAATTGAATAATGAATAATACGTAAACTGGCTTATACAATGATTCTTCGTATCGATGAAGGTTAACTTAACCTATGATTGTTTCGGCAGTTGCGTCACTCAGATTTAACTGTGCCGGAAATAACACAAATGAATGTTCGATATATTTTGGATCCTTGATTATGTATATTAAAATTGGAATTAAACTCCAAACTCAATGGAGCAACGATTATCTTGATTTGTTGTATCTGAACTATAATGTGCGCCACGAATGTGTCACGTGTGTATTACGTGTGTCAGGAGTGCGTCACAAGTGCGTCACAAATGCGTAAGGTGTGCGTCACGAATGCGTCAGGCGTGTGTCAGGAGTGCGTCACGAGTACGTCACAAATGCGTAAGGTGTGCGTCACGAGTGCGTCACGAGTGCGTCACAAATGCGTAAGGTGTGCGTCACGCGTGCGTCACGAGTGCGTCACGCGTGCGTCACGAGTGCGTTACATGTGTGTAAGGTGTGCGTCGCGAGTGCGTCACGAAAGATTTACATTTCAACAAAAATTTCATCATTTTCGTAATCGAAAACAGTTTTCGCGGGTTCCGTTTTAGCGTTAAAATCATATTTCTCTTAAAAAGTGGCTGAAAACAGAGAAAGGAAAGAAACCCGTCCAAGCGTTAAATTATTTTGTTTAGCGATGAAGTCCTGCGGTGCCATTGGACTTGACAGTATTGCTTGGTAAAATCTTGTTCCCAGAGGATTTCTCCGAGAAACGAAATAGTTCACGCAACAGCGATCTCACAAACGGGTTTGCACCTTTGTCGCGTACGCGAGGGTAGTTTTTAATCGCGCGAGGAACGACGACGGGACGCCTGAAAACCGGTCAAAGTGAATTTGCATTAATAGCTCACGCCGTCCATTAGCCAGCTAACTGAATTTTTGTTTTATTCTCATCGCCATGTGCGCGGCCAAGCGTCGTTTAACGAAGTCACAAAGCGAACAATGTTACGGCCAGCCTCGCTTAATGGTTGATTGAGCGTACATATCATGATCGCGTCAATTAATCGTTGATACTCAATGATACATACGTGTTTGTCTGCATGATACATCTTTATTAGGCTCGTCGTACACGTGATGGCCAGATTTTTATACTTTTAAAGGGACATATAGGGTGTCTCTTATGTTCAATTTCGAAATCTCGGTACTGATCACATGTTGGTTGCCATGATGGTCACATGTGGTCATCATAGGTGCAGTAAATTTGGTTAAATTAATTAGTTACAGAAAAATGAAAGTTTGGAGGACTCTTAATGTTGACAATGATGTGTACTATTAAGAGATGAAAATAGGAGATTAACTACCCCTCTTCATATGTCATATGTGACATGTGTGATCGGCGCTGCAAGTTTGGTTAAATTAATTATTTATAAAAACAGCAAACGATAGGAACTTGTAAAGACTCTTAGTGCTGAGACAATGATATATACTGACAAATCAAAAGATGAAATTGAAGGATAAAGTACCTTTGTTCTTAAGTCATATGTGACATATGTGAATGGCGCTACAAATTCAGTTAAAATAAATATCTACAGAAAAAGGAAAATTTAAGGACTTCTACTGTTGAAAAAATAACGTGCATTGATCAACAGATGAAATTAAATAAAGTACTCTAATTTTTGATAATCTGTGTCTGATCACAAACAGTTAAAGTCTATAAAATTTATTTACCCTACTCTTCTCTAGCGCAAGAGGTGTTAAACCGAGCCGTTGGACTCGAAACTCATTTTCCTTTCGAAGTATACAGGTATACAAAGTTTACGTAGCAAAACAAAGAACAAGTTTACGTTCTATTCGCACAGGCGATTAAATCGAATCGAGAGAACGGGAGCACGAAACGAATCGTCCCGAATGGTAGACCGGTCTCTGCGAAAAATAGTTTGCAGTCGTTGTATAAAACTGGCAACGTGGTTGTGTTCGCAATCAAGCATCATCGCCGCGTGTGCTCGCCTTAAAATCTGCCCGCTTTGCCCCTCCGATGCCCGGAAAGAAGATCGCGGCAGACGCTCGCAAACTCGAAGGGTGGAATAAAACGGCCGGGCGTTCAGCTTCGTTTCATGGACCATGGATCCAATGTGCAGTCGAGTCGAACAGCTAATTCGAAACGTGCAACGACTAGAAACATCTAGCCAATGCCGATTCTTCGGGAACCGAGGAAAACGGTAACGCTTCAGTTTAGGGAGGAAATAAAGAACCGGGATAAGCTGAAGAGTGGGTTCAAATGTACCTCGCCAATTTCGATGTGATTCCGTGGAAAGGTGAATATCTTACACTGCGTTTTATCTCGAGAATTTACTACTTAACACTCTCTTACCTTCAAGTACACGTATCTGTATTTTTTATTTAATTATTGCAGCTTGTTTCAATAAGTTGCATTTCATTGTTTTCGTAGTAATCTCGCGTAGTGATCTACGTTTAAATACTCAAGTTATTTCTGAAAATTTTCAAGTTCATATCTATAAATTCTCTGGTCCTCAATTTTTATCGAAGATGAATTTTGTTAATCTTTTGTACTCAACAAAAGTTTTTATTTAAAATTTAAAACAAATCTTCGTCTCTCAAAACGTGAACAAGGAGCATTACACCTCTTATGTCATTAAATATCGCTTGTCATTAAATACTTCAAATAATTTAGTCTTCATAATTAGTCTAACAAGTAGATATACTTCTAAAGATGGTAGATATTTATACGTGAAGCTGAGTTATACGTGAAGCTGAGGTAAAGAGAGGGGCGATGTGGTCGAGGAAGAAGGGGCGAAGAAAGGAGAAGCAAAGGACGTGGAAATGTCGCGAAACGCGCGAAACCACGAATGTGATTCGATGAAGGCCAGCAACCGGAGGAATTCCTGGCCGGATTCGCTACTTTGCTAACAACCAGCCAGCCTAAAACTTCCATTTCGGCCCAGGGAAAGGGTGGAAGGGAGGAGAATACGTCGCATTGCGGCTACCGACCGGACAATGCCATACTGACCAGGGTAACTGCCCTATGGAATTGCTACCGTGCTCTCCTCGAGATCTCCCCGACACTTTCGCGAACTTTCACCCACACATTCGATAGTTCTTGTTCCTACCATTATTTCGCAACTCTATGATGGCAAGAAATACGCCGTGCTCTCTGCGGGTCTTAGCTGCAACCAAAATTTTACAAGTTTCTCATTTTACCTCAACTTATCATTTTCTGGAAATTCGCAGTTAGCTCATTTTTGCAATGAGAAGACAACTGAAGACAGTTACAATGTTAAAATCTGATCTTTTATTAACTAACTAACTGAATTATGCACCTAAATGATCTTTGATTAAGGAGTTTGCAATCAGAATTGAACCCAAAATTGTAGTAAAAATACGAGTGTGATCATATTCGAATTGTAATGTACGTCATGAGTGTGACACGTGAGGGGTTGAGTAGCAAAAGTTAGATATATAAGAATTCGATATTTTCACAATTTATCAACATCAGATGATGATTTGAAAATTGGAATATTCCGAGAGTGGTAGTCAGAAATTAGAAATAATTGGAACCGATTAAGAATAATTAGTACACTTGAAAATTTAGTAATTCAAGAAGTTTCTCAACTTAACAATGGAGAAACTTAGTACCTTGACAATGATTTTAATTTTGGAATTGAATTTTTATAAAATTTGGTAGTTCAGGTACTTGGAAAATGTCTAATATCAGAACGTCCAAATACAAAATTACAAAAGTGAATTTAAATATAAGAATTGATTTGCAGCCATCAGAAATTAGCGCGCGATCGGGCTTCAGCGTTCAATAATACCGGCACTGATTCCGATTTCTCCCGTGAAATTCAGCGTGGTAGAGTGAAAAAAACGAGAATAGTGAATCTCGAGGGGATTTGTCCATCGTCGAAAACGGACAAAAGAATTCTTTGAGCGCGACTTGGCCGGTCGGTTCCAATCAAAACTCTTTTCTTTGTGGCATTCGCGCGCAAGGAATCCATCACCGGGACCGAATTGAAACGTAACTCGCCGTTCGGCGTTCGGACACGCGTGCACCAATGTCACACGTACGAGCGTGTGTCGTTTTCACACACTGGCATACTTGACGAATTACGAATCTTGCCGCGTCGTACGCGTCGGCCAGCATTGTCGCGGCTGATTGGAATCCGGCCGCGTTTCTACTCGTTTTCATCCCCTTCCGGTCGCGCCACACCGCCTCGCATGAATTCTTCCGAATCGTTCGTGCATTCATGCCCGAATAATGCGAATACGCCACTAGCCATTTCATCCGTGTACTCTGTGTGTTAATTATTTCGCCTTTCTCGCGTTTATCTTTCCTCCATCAGGGGCTTCTGTTTGCTCTTCTCTTTTATTTTTGTGCCGCTGCATTTCACTCTTTCTTTCCTTCTTTTTTTACTGTATGTTCATTTTCATCGCGTTCCTCTAAATTTTTTAATTTCAGCTTTAATCAAACCGGTTTTTATACGAAATACCCCGGCATTTTTATCGGAATTTCCTTTTTATTTTACGGCTCTGCCATTCGTTTTGATTGTTGTTGGAATATTTCGGTATTTTGGCGTTTTGGTATTTTGGTATACTGATATTTTGATATTTTGGGATTCTGGATTTTGGATTTTGATGTTCTTGTATCTCGGTATTTCGGTACCTTGGTATTTTGTATTAGTATTTTAGTATTTTAGCATTTTAGTATTTTAGTATTTTAGTATTTTACTATTTTACTACTTTACTATTTTATCATTTTACTACTTTACTATTTTGCAGTTCTGAATTTTTATTTTTTGCCGACTTACTGTTTTAGTATATTACAATTTTATTATTTTATATCATTGTCACTTGACTATTTTAATATTTCATTATTTTACAATTTTAATGTTTTTTTTTTATTCTACTATTCCGTTTTTGTGTTTCTTTTTTACTGTTTTACATCTATCATTATTTAGCTGTATTGCATTTTCATTATATTGTACTTCTACTATTTTATCATTTTACCACTGTACTATATAATTATACAATTTTATAATAGTTTACCATTTGTTCGAATTCCTACTATTGCACCATTCCTATTTCATTACTTCTGTATGCTATTTTTATATTTCATCATTTCACTATATTACCATTTTCCTATTACATCACTCCACGATATGACCATCTTCATGATATTACTACTTCACGCTATTTCATCATTAAACTTCACAATGTCGTTGCGTTTCCATGAGAATTCTTCAACGACAACAAAGATCCGCTGTTGAATAAGAGGCTAAATGCCAGAAGATTTTTCGGTGAAATCTTGAATAAGCGTCGTTTTGATAACGCGTTCGGGGTAAGAACCATCTCATATAGTCGGCGAGATGAAAGTCGATTCGATTGAATCCTCGAGAGGAGCGCATCGATAGCTCCGATACCGCAACCCACTTTATTTCTTTGTGCTCGAAGCTGAAAGTCTGCCACCTGGCTTTTCTTCCCGGTTTCCTTTCATCTCGAGAGATCGCCTCTACTCGTCCATCAATATTTATCAATTATACGCGTCTCGATAATACCTCTCGCTTTGGTTCGCACATCGAATTGCAAACGCCTGGGATCTTACAACGAAAGGGTGCTCCAGAATGCCAATGTTAACATCGTGTTCATCAGAATCACACTTCGGAAGTTACACTAATCTTTTCTCGATAAACACTACTTCATTTGCACATGAATGTGACTAGTGATGCACTCGTACTTTATCAATTTTACTCGAATACGCTTTAATTTGAAGTCCAATTACAATTTGTATAATCGATTGCATAATACCAAATAGTCATAACATTACAACTTTCTTTGTCTGTTTTAATATGGTAGCTCTGATTGGTTCTGACGCACATAACGGGTTTACATATACATACCTTGATATTATGCTGAGTTAACAACGCAATGTATGGAGAGTGTAGGTTTGTACTTCATGTGAGGATAAGAGTTAGATTTCTTAATAATTTGCTTTTCATTTTCTCTTAAGAAGTCTTCAAGTTGAAAACTTGTAAATATTCAAATTTCCAAATTACGATTCTGATATGAACATCTGTGTGTCTCATAGCAAGATCTACACTATTTATCAGTTGAGTGCATTGCATTCGACTTTGATAAAACATGAAATGTACACGTGTTCCCAGTGTTCTCATATGAGTACAGTAAAATTAATAATATGAAGCGATGTACTATTTTTATTATAACAAAAGGTTTTATTTGTTCAATGAAGTTGTATTGAATATCTGTGCAACTATCATTGCTATTACAAAAAAATATTCTCGCTGGAACAAATGGGTTAAGTGATGGGTTAAGAATTAACACTACAAATGTGAAGGAACAACTATTGTATAAAGCTTGTACTAAGTACTCCTCTGAGTTGTAATTTTACTATGACATTCTAAGACCTAACAAGCTACTCTGTCTACCAATTAAGGGGGGCAATACCTTTAGATAGATGAAAATAAGCTGATATTTGTGAATTTTTTTGTATAGGATATCTTTGTCTTGTATTTTCGAAATTTCAGGTATAATTTATTATAACTATTGCCTATTACAACATATTTTCTTTTTTTAAAAATATTTAAAAATGGCGGAAATATGATAGTCTTTCATGGAAGTGTTTCGGCGCGTCTCGTGAAACGGCGTGACTTCTAGCTTTAGTTACATTGGTCTGAAATAAGTTTGCAAACGATGTTTCGATTGTTAACATTCACAGTTAGTAGATGAACCTAAGAAATGTAAAAAATATGGAAAATTGACGAGATGGCGCGCTTTTAAAGAAAAACTTTGAATTTTACTGAAAATTTTCGCAATATTTTGCAATAAAAAAGGACTTTAATGTTAAATTTATTTCGTACATTTAGGTTCACATGTTAGATAGTATTGTCATGGATATGTGCAAAAAATTTGAACGCGATTGATAAACTAGTTTTTGAGTTATCAGTCACGCCAATTTCAAAAACGTAGTTTTGAGAAAAATGCGTTTAAAGTTTCGATAAGTAAAACCTGAATAATTTCAATGATTTACCAACTAATCTGCGATTCCTGCGCCATATAGTAATCCTTCGGCTTACTCGTAAAGTTGATTTTTCTTCATAAGCTCATTCTCCGTAAAAATACAAAATTTCAAACACAGCAATGGCGTGATAATAACAAATCTGCTACATAGCCCTCCGCACCGAGCGCGTGAATATCTGCGGCGCGATACCAGACATGAGTCACGATAATCGGCCATAACTTCAAAAGGGCTCCGTATTACGCTTTAAAATGTTGACACTATATTTTTGAGATGTTGCACTAACATTTTATAGAAAAAAAAAATTTTCAATTTTTTAAGATTCTAAAGGTACTGCCCCCCTTATAATGAAGCAATTCTACTCTCTCAGGACCTTCTCCAAAATTCTGTCTCATCTAATCAGTCATCGCATCGTCCGAGTATCAGCTGAACAGACATAATGTGATACAGTGGTAGATACAGAAGTACATACTGCGTACACATGTAGCATATCTCGCATTTCTGTTTCCGTAAGCAGATTCGGCTCGAATGGAAGGATCGAGTTTGCCCGATCGAATTCTCGTCTCGATAAAATGGCTATTGTTTCTTGCAGCGACAACCCGGAAGGCACCTTACGGTTTCCTCTTGTTCCGTTCGTCCTCGTCTTTTTTCCCGTTCCGTCTTCGGTAGACGTTCTCGCCCTTCTTCCCTTTTTTTTCCTCGACCTTTTTTGTTTGCCCCGGTATCCTGGAGTATCCAACCGCCGCGTCGACCGACATAAAACTTCATAAAGAGAGAGACGCCCTCCGGGGACTGTTCGCGCTCCAACAAATATTTTCAGATTGTAGCCGGACTCGGTCGCCACGTAGCACGATGCATTATTAAAATTTACACGGGCACAATACAGGGCTTATTAAGAGCAACCCCGGAGAAACAACGTCGTCTGCGAAATATTCTCGTTGCTCCTACACTTTTTTTCTTTGTGTCGACGTGTCTTGAAATAAGACTCGAACAACTTATGTTTATGTAGTCAATTGCTCACGCTTTCGGTGCAGGGATCTTTTTTTAGTTCAAAGTGTGGGAAGAGTGTCTTAATATTCGACTTTAGGGAGATTGAGGGATGTAGTACAGATTTGGACATTTGAGAGGTTGGCGTTGAATCGGTTGGAATTTTAGGAATTGAAATTTGGAAGAGGATTAGGAAAGTTGAGGAGGATATTTGGGTATTTCAGGAATTCGAGGAAGAAGGGGATTTGAGTATTCAGGAAGTTTGTGGAAGGTCGAGGATTTGAGAACCTGAGGAATTTGGAAGTACCAGAGTTTGGAGAGTAAGTTGATAATTGTGAAACTTAAAAATTAGAGAATTTGGGAAATGTTTGAGAATTTCTTAAGTGCGAAAGCATTTTGAGAAATTCACAAATATATTTTCAGTGATCCTGAATTTACATGTACAGCTATAATATACCCAGAGACTTAAATTCTAATTTTCTTACGGAAAAAGATTATTTTCTTGTCGCTAACACATCTCAGTCACAATAACTCAATAATCGTCCAAAAATATTAAACTTCGTAAAATCCAGTGTAGAAACCGTGTTTAAAAGCGCCTCTAATAATGCAGATTATCAAAGATTCTACGGATTAATTTTTTAATTAAACGCATAATCCGTGGAAGGCGAATTATTGAAATATTTACTCTGACAGGAAAGTAAGTTTCATCAAGAAAAGAGCACAAACATTGTATCGTTCCAGTTTGTTACACCAATCTCGGAGGTATTACGCGCGAAATGAGAGCTTAGTTTCGCGGGTTTCTATTTCGGAAGATGCTTTAACTTCGTCAGCGTTCGGTCGCAGAAATTCAACGAGTGTAACCGTTTTAATCGGCAAAAAGTCAGCCAGTATTATTTGTTAACTTGCACGGAACTTGAGACTTAACGTTACTTTCAATTTCGCCGGTCGCACAGCGAGAAAGGCAAAGTATTGCGCTTTTAGCGGATACTTGCTACGCTACCGGTCCCAGAGGAAACGGCGCTAAGAGTTTAAAGAAATGTTTCCTTTGTCGTCAAATACGCTTTATTTTCGAGCGGTGCTTGCGAGAGCTTTTTTCGCAGCGCGGAACAATAAAACAGAGACGGCACGTAAAACCGTGCAGGCCCGGTAAAAAGAAGGAGCTCAAACGAAGAACCGTAGGGAATGGCGACGTTGCGGAAATCTTGAAGGGTTTATCCTGCGGGCTTCAGCCAGCTGTTTCGGTGTTTCTTCGCGACCGGCAGCGTAAGCAATGCTCCTAGTTCTGAGCATCGTTACAATCTCTGCTCTTCGAAAACGGGATCAATCGAAATTTTAAAATTTCGAATTTTCGAAATTTTGGATAAGAGAAATTTGGGTGTTTTGAGATTTGAGGATATGAGATTTAGGGATTAGAGATTAGGAATTTAGGGATTTCAGATTTGGGGATTTGGAATTTGGGGATTTGGGATTTGAGGATTTAGGGATTTGGAATTTAGGGATTTAGGATTTAGGGATTTGGGATCTAGGTATTTGGGGATCTAGGGATTTGGCATCGAGAGATTTGGGATCTAGGGATTTGGGATCTAGGGATTTGGGATCTAGGGATTTGGGATCTAGGGATTTGGGATCTAGGGATTTGGGATCTAGGGATTTGGGATCTAGGGATTTGGGATCTAGAGATTTGGGAACTAGAGATTTGGAATCTAGGGATTTGGGATCTAGGGGTTTGGGATCTAGGGATTTTGGAATCTAGGGATTTTGGAATCTAGGGATTTTTATGTAGGGATTTTGGGTCTAGGGATTTTTGATCTAGGGATTTTAATTCTAGGGAATTTGGGAATTAGGAATTTCGGTACTAGGAATTTAGAAACTAGAAACTTGGGAACTAGTACTTTGGAAACTAGGAATTTGGGATCTAGGGAATTGGGATTTAGGAACTTGTTATCTTAGAATACAAGATTTAGGAATTTGTGATTTTAGTAATTTTGTAATTTGAAAATTTATTTATTAATTTGAAGTTGCAGAAATGTTTATTTTTGGCGGCATTTAAGTGTGTAATTTTTTGGATTTTGAAATTTGGAAAGTTGGGAATTTAAGAACTTTTAAAAATTGAGAATGTGGTGATTTTGAAATATAGGGGTTTGATGGTTTGAAAATTCATTAATTTAGAGATCTCCTTAAGCGCCAAATTTTTAAATTCCCAAGTACCAAAATTACTAAATTATGAATCTACCAAATGATTAAATTACCAAATTCTAAAAAATCACAAAACTTTCAAACCTTCAAATTCTCCAAGATTTAAATCTTTATTTACGAATCTCTGAATTTGGTAATTTAGAAATTAGGGAATATGGAGTATATGAATCTAGTGACATAAGGATCTAGGAATCTGAGATCCAGAAATTTGTAACGTAGCAATTTGACCTCCTGATTTAAAAATTTGGTGATATTACAATTTAGTATTTAAAAACATGAGAATTTGTAGATCCAGGTGATCCTATATCCACAGATATGTATTTAGCAATCTAGGGATTTGTGGACCTAGTAATTTGGTGAACTGAGAATTCTCAGACGGAGTTACTTGAAAACATATTCAGAACTCAAGAAATTGTCAGATATTGAAATTCCGTAAACTCGAGGAAGTAGAAATTCGAAAATAAAAAAATTGTCAAGTTTTCATACGCCCTCGTGAAAGCCTTGCACTCGAGTTTACACGCATACGCGCGTGGACCACGTTCTTCTTTAACTTGGAAACTGTTTTCTCGTAAACCGACAACTTTATCGTTCCCTAGCGTCCTTCGGGTTGCGCATAAAGGTGGATTTCCGTGCGTTACGCGTAACACACATTGCAGGGTGGCAAAGAATAGTCGGTGTGGCCGACGGCTATAAAAATATCAACGAGCGCAACCTTCGACGACCCCCGTAAAGCCAAGGACGACAGGGATATGCTTTTAGCCGACTTTCTGTCCGCAAGGTGAAACTTCTTTGCGTCATGCTAGAACCCTGTCTCCACGTTTCTAACGCACAACTATGTGAGCTTGTTTGTTTTATTTGCCGCTCGATCTGCTACTTGTTACACCGTGGCCGCTTTATCGCTGAAGGATGTCTACTTTTGGATCCTCGAGGTTGTGGAAAACGGGTTGAAGGGAAAATTGCGGCAATATCGGGTTACGGTATCTGGGACACGTTGAAAGTTTTTAGAATGTCAGAATTACCTGTAATTATGAAAGCGGTGTCACAGTTTTTCTTTTTATTTTACGTGTAAAATCACCGGGTGGTTAATTGTGCTATTTTTGTTACACCCCGTAACAAAAATGTTGATATATTATTTTAAAATTATTAATGTTGATTATGATCGTTGTTAACAGTAAGGTGACTTCAGTTAACATTTATATGTTTGCTATTAATTTTCATGTGTAACATACATGTGTTATACATTATACATGTATACATTATACACCCTACATGTGTGTAACATATGTGAACATGATTATAGCTTACCAATTTATACAATTTATTTATGTTATAATATTATTCGAAAGTCTGTGTATCAACATATTTGATTTATATGTAATACTTAACAAATTATTTATACACTAATTTCTAATGATACAAATAAAATTATGCACATTAACCCCTTGTAAGGTGCGTCAGTCAGAACTAACCAATCGCAGCTGCAATATTAAAACAGACAAAGAAAGTTGAAATGTTATGTCAGTCCTGTATTCAGCAATTCTTGACTATGCAAATTATAACTGGACACCAGATTGAAGTGTATTCAAAATTCGAGTAAGATTTGTCACAATTGACGTGCGAGTGCGTCAGACTCGTCAAAATAGTGCAAGGGGTTAATTTCTAAACTCGATAACATTCTCTGTTTTTCAATATGATTTGAACAGAGAAAACAACAAAAATAAGTAAAACGGTTTACACTTGAAAGACCTAACATCGGGAACAAAGTAGAGCAAGATGATTAATAACTCTGCAAGAGTATATTTCCGTAACGGTTGCAGCCATCGCTGCCATTTTGAGAAGTTGGATTAATCCACGTGTGTTTACGCGGGCACAAGATGTCCTCGTTTGAACGCGAAATCGTTGGATCTGGACGGTCGTAACGACGCTGGAACTCGTCCGAGCGTAAAATACAAAAGTCGTAGGGAATGTTCCACGAGGTGTGGTCCGTGTAATTCGCGGGAGAGAAATTTTATGCCACGTACAAATCACCGGATCGTCCACACCGACGGTGGTGTAACTTTACGACTGCTCGTCACGGCTGTTCGTAGTACGAGTACACCGGAAGCTTCTGAATTACCCACTCGCTTCCTACGTGTACATTATGAACAGCTTCGTCTGCTTTCTTTGCTTCCAATGCCGTCATAACATATTCGCTGTTCGTATGTGGATTAAGCGATTCAAGGTAGAAGAAACAATCATACAATGCTTAGAAGGTTGATTGTAACTGGATCACTAAATCACTCAATTAGGTGATTTTTTATGAAACGTTGGCTGGGTCAACGTGACCTAAATTTAGGAAACAGTATTATAGTAATATACAGGGTGTTACCTGTAACGCTACTCACGATTTTTCACTTACAGCCATCTTACAAAAAGAAGTTTAGAATAATATTTGCAGGGTATGAAGTGCATAATACATAATAGTAAAGTAAATACGAAATGATAATATTCTACAGTACAAACAACAGTTGAAATTAATTCGTTAACTTCTAACAATGAATACCTGTAACAACATTGTTTGAAGCTTGAATGTATTCCGAGCGAAATTTCATCTATAGAGTGAATTAATAATTGAATATTAAAAGCCGGAGAGAAAGAAATTTAATTACTCGATTGGCAGCAACTGGCGCAGAAGTAATATTAAAATAAGAAGTGAAACGATATTATAAGCATTGTAACAAGATTTAACGGAAATTAATCAGATTGTGGAAAAAGCCTTTGCCTTTGAATCATTCATTCGTCATAAAATTAACGATCTCCAGACTGCGATACAAAAGTAACATTTTGTATCGATTAATTTTAACTGAATTAACTAAGATTGAATTCATCGGTAATGATTACTGATCAAATTTATTAAATTAATAATCAAAATTAGGGATTTGGGATGTAGGGATTTGGGGTTTAGGGATTTGGAGTTTAGGGATTTGGGGTTTAGGGATTTGGAGTTTAGGGATTTGGGATATAGGGATTTGGGAAATAGGGATTTGGGATATAGGGATTTGGGATATAGGGATTTGGGATATAGGGATTTGGGATATAGGGATTTGGGATATAGGGATTTGGGATATAGGGATTTGGGATATAGGGATTTGGGATATAGGGATTTGGGATATAGGGATTTGGGATATAGGGATTTGGGATATAGGGATTTGGGATATAGGGATTTGGGATATAGGGATTTGGGATATAGGGATTTGGGATATAGGGATTTGGGATATAGGGATTTGGGATATAGGGATTTGGGATATAGGGATTTGGGATATAGGGATTTGGGATATAGGGATTTGGGATATAGGGATTTGGGATATAGGGATTTGGGATATAGGGATTTGGGATATAGGGATTTGGGATATAGGGATTTGGGATATAGGGATTTGGGATATAGGGATTTGGAATCTAGGGATTTGGGGTCTAGGGATTTGGAATCTAGAGATTTGGAATCTAGAGATTTGGAATCTAGAGATTTGGGATCTAGGGATTTGGGATATAGGGATTTGGGATATAGGGATTTGGGATATAGGGATTTTGGACCTAGGGATTTTGGATCTAGAGATTTGGGATCTAGGGATTTGGGATATCGGGTCTAGGGATTTTAGAATTAGGAATTTGGGAACTAGGTCTATTGGAACTAGGAATTTGTAAACTAGAACTTTGGGAACTAGGAATTTGTTATCTTAGGATATAAGATTTAGGGATTTGGAAACTGGGAACTTGGGAACTAGGAATTTGTTATCTTAGGATATAAGATTTAGGGATTTGTGGTTTTAGTAATTTCGTAATTTGGAAATTTATGATAGCGAGAAATGGAAGTTACGGATATTTTAATTTTTAATTACTAATCAAGTTTATTAAATTAATAATCAATATTAATTTCGACGAGGATTACTAAAGGTCAATAAAATTTCATCGTTAATAAATTAATAATCAGTACAATTAAAACTTAATACTCTTCAATTTCTTTTGTCAGTTAAAATTATTAATTTTCTTTTAGTTAAAAATTAATATCTTGGATTTCTTGTGTCAGTTAATACTTAATATTTGACAATCTCGTGTTTTACAGTGTTCCAGTTAAAAATTAATATTATTCAATCTCTTGTCACAGTTAAAAATTAATATTTCACGATTTCTTGTCACAGTTAAAAATTCATATTTTTCGATTTCTTGTCACAGTTAAAAATTAATATTTCCATTGAAAAATGAATACTTTTCAATCTTCATTCTCAGTTAAAACTTAACATAAACCTTTCATTTTTCAAAAAACGTTTTCAAGATTCACAGCCATTTAAGTTACCTTCTATTTAAACAAGAACAATTTTATCGTTAAAAATTGGCAAGATAACAATTGTTTAGTTAGTTTAAACCAACCTCATTAAGGCTCAAAGCAACCACGATCACAATCCGCCTAATAATCTATTCAAACCGAACGAGAATAAAGGAGGGGTAGTTCATTTGTTGCAACCACCTGCCGAAAATACCATCAACGTCCTACTGAAATTAGACCACAGCCACTAATCACGATTCACCACCTTAACGAGGCATTCCCTCGTTAAGTAGAATTACCCGTGGCGTGATCAGACCCCGTTGACAGACGCCGCTCGTCTCAACGCTATTTTTAACGTTTAATTTTCGCCCAACGCTAGTTGATACCCGACGCGTACAATCAGCGCCGGCAATCAGGCCAATAATCCGGTCGTGTAGCGCGAAAAAAAAAATAGGGGGAAAATCTGGACCAAGTGGCGGGACGAGGTAAAACCGGGGAAAACGCCATTACGTTGATTGTAATTGGGCAACGAGCGAGGCGAATTGAATCGGGCTAGGAGATCGGCGAAAAAAGAAGTGGCGAGGTTCGTAGACGCGTTGCTCGTTTTCATGATTTCGCGGGGACGCGTTCATGCGACGATAATGAAGCGTTCTCTCGCTGGTTGGCCGAAACGCTTGTTTCGCGTCGAATGTCTCGGATACGATTAAGGACAATAAAGAGAGACTGGCTATATAGCGGAAAGCGCCGGAAGAACCGGCGTCTCTGCCCTTCTATAACGTAACGAGGGAAATGGGAATAAAAGGCGATACGAGGGATACGTCTGTAACGTTGGCCGAATGGGACGCCAATAAAACGCGTAACACGGAAACGAGTGCTCGATGTAAAGACGAAAGTATGACGTTTCGTATGGGGTAGAATTGTACGACATGGCCGATATGTAAATGTACCGTGTCGAATGTTCGCTTTTATTCCACCTTTAACCCTGTAAAAAGCCCTGTAAAAATCCAACAGCAGCATGCGATGGTTAGGGAACATTCGAAATGTACCACTTCGGAATTAAATTGGTATTCGGGTATGTTGGTGAGTTCAGGTGATTTTGTTCGGGTTCTGTGGAATTCAGTAAATTCTGCCAATGTGTTAATATTAGTGCCTACGAATTTTATTTTCAAATTTTGACATTTTTAAGCTCGGGACACTCAAATTTCGAAATTTATAAATTTGAAAACGTAAGAACAGAAATTTTTAAATTCAAGAAATTTTTAAATCAACAAGTATAAGAATGCAAGAACTTCAAGTATGAAAATTTCAGAAACTTCTCAGCATAGATCTCTAAAGTCCACAATTTTCAACCCCATAAATCATCAAATGTACGAATTTCACAAGTTGACCCAATCGGCCTAAATCTAGTATCAAAAATATATAATAAGATCGATAACAACCAAAATACCCAGCACCTCATTATTAAAAATTCTAAAAACTACCCTTAAGAGTAGACCTCTCGAAGACCCCTCTTTAGAAGACTCCACCCTAAATCGAGTATCAAAAGTATTGTATAATAAGATCGACACGTAGCAAAATACCCAGCACCTTCTTATTATAAAAGATTCTAAAAACTACCCTTAACTAGACCCACCCTAACTCGTTAATCCCCGAATCATGGAACACCCAATCGATTTTCTATTCCCCCGACTTTTCCGTATGAAATTTTTCACCCACCAAACGTCACCAAAAGTTTGCACCGTACACAGGGTGGTCCACGAGCAATCTGATAAACAGAATTGGCTCGTTACCTCTTAATTGTATGATCACGATTGTGCGTCGGGATTGAAACGACACGTAATCGTATTCGCGAGATCGTTACGTTGAAACCGGCCCGGCCGGTTTTAATAACACGCGCCCGGTTAACAATTAGCGCAGCATGCACCAGGGGGTTGGAAGTTAATTAATTTTTCAGAACTCGCGGCTGGACACAGAGTTTCGGACGGTTGTGCATTAACGAAATCTCGTTCGAGATATTCGCGAAATGGCACGTTGCCTAGAGATCGGTATTTTCGACAGTGGATTACCCTTTGGACTGCTGGTTGGCTCACGAGTAGACGCAACGGAGCGTCTTGGCCGTGATCGTTCCATTTCCGGCTCCATCAACGACGCCGATTCCACTGTCTCGGCCATTGCTAATCCCCGTCCCTGCTATTAATAACAGGAACGAGCCGACGTTCCTCAAGGAGCTGCCGGGGGAATGAAACGACGACGGGGAAATGCTTTTCCATTTGCTTGCCCGATATTCGCCTGCATCCCTTAAACGCGTCACTTGTTTTACGAGAAACGCGCTAGATTAGCTCTCACGAGTAATCGATGTGGGAGCGTTGTTGAATTCCGTCTTCTTTGAAGTTTTAGATAGTTGCCATGACAGCACTGATAGTGCGTTGTACAAATATATTAACCCTCTTTTTATTAATGTGGGTTTTTGGATGTGTTGAGAATTACGGGTAATATTCTTGAGGCATTAATGGGGATGTACTGACGGGGGGTCGTAGCGATTTGGGGATGTAGGAATTTGGGAATATAGCGATTTGGGGACGTAGCGATTTGGGGATGTAGGAATTTGGGGATATAGCGATTTGGGGGTATACTGATTTGGGGAAGGAAGCGATTTGGGGTTGTACCGATTTGGGGATGTAGGAATTTGGGGATATAGCGATTTGAGCATGTAAGAATTTGGAAATATAGGAATTCGACAATGTAGGGATTTGGTAATGCAGGTATTCGGGAATGTAAGGACTCGGAATATAGCTATCCGTGGATATAGAAATTTGAAGATGTGAAAACTCAAGAATATTGTTAACCCGATAACCTACAATTTTCTGGACAGTTGCGTCATGCACGGCTAGCTAAAACAACTGAAGTAAAGTAAAATGTTACGTACATTAAGCATTCAGCGATGCTTAATTATAAAGATTATCATTAGAATTGAACTCAAAATTCAATTGCAATAAAAATACGAAGCTAGTTTATTTAAACTGTAGTGTGCGTCATGTATGACACGTTACTGTATTTCAACGGGTTAATTTGAGCTTCTCAGACCATGGACCGCTCAGCCATACCCGAGCCATAAGCTCATAGCAAGGTATATGGTCAACCAGCAAGAAGAGACCCGACTTGACTTTGTTGCGCGAGGAATTTTGCTCTTAGGTTCTCATTAATTTTGAGTTAGGTATCCCTCAATAGAAACTCAGGAATATGAAAACTCGGGAAAATTCGCTAATATAGTTATTTAGAAATAGTATAACGATTTCGATGCTCTTCTAAACACCTGGGTCAGCCTTTTAACGCGCCAACTCGTGGCTTGTCATAGATATGTACGTTTCTCCCCGAAAAGCCGCGAACGTTTTCGAGTTTTTGTGCATTTCGCGGTGCAGGTCCGTCGACACGAACTCTCGGAGAATTAATTGGGTCACTCGGGGGGGCGAAAAACTCGTTCGACCCGTAGCCTCGTTTGCGATTCTCTTTCTTTCTTTCGTTCTCTTTGTCCACGCGTGAGCTCGGTAAACAGTGTTACCCATTAACGGAGTTAGCATCAACTCCCTGTACGCCGTAATAAATTAATTCAGGGAGACGCAACAACGACCCGTGAAAAAAATGAGCTACGGATATATAGCTGCGCCGGAAACTGTCGAGAACGAGACGCGTTATTAAAGTCGAGTTTAAGCCGACTGTATACTTGAGCGCTATACTTCTATAATTGAACGAGCGTACCTGAAGCCGGCTGTACGCTTGAGTGGTATACTTGTACGAATTTATTGGACAAACATACCTAACGTATATATGCCGGAAGTATACTCGAACAGTGATGTACACTCGAATGTAACGTTGGCTTCCTTCGGAGGACACGTGTTGCAGATTTAATAATTTTTGTAGTTACAAGTTTTTAAATGTTTAAATAGGTTAGCAACGCTTTAAATTTCCAAATCCTCAAATCCTTTTTGGTAGACTCAAATCCCCAGATCCTTAAACCCCCAACTCCAAATCCCCAGATTCGCAAAACTAAAATCTATGAATCTCCTAATTCAAAAATATCCATATCCCGAAATCTCCAAATCCACAAATCCTAAAATTGACCAATCTCAAAATCTGTTAATTCCAAAATATCCAAATCCCAATCTATTAAAACCCCAAAATCTTCAAATCCCCAAATTCTCAAGTCTTAAATCCCCAAATCCCCAAATTCCCAAGTCCTCAAATCTCCAAAACCTCAAACTCCCAAATTCCCAAATCCTCAAATCTCAAATACCCAAATCCCAAATTCCAAATTCCAAAATCTTCCAATTTCCCATTCCCTAATCCCCAAATCTCGAAATCCCCATATCCCAAATTCCCCAAATGCACAAATCCTCAAGTTCAAAAATCCCCAAATCTCCATGTCCCTACGAAGTTCCTAAAAGAAACTCAGTTCGTAAATTTTCTTACCGATTTCTGCCACCGTATTTTTCTACGTTTTCACATATTAGTATCAAAACAGTTACACCGAAACTATAAAAAACGATTGATCTCTTTCCCCGTTGTACCAATTCCCCGGAATCCCTGTTCCCGCCCGTTTCGCGATACCAGTTAATCCGTTCGCAGGCTGTTTTATCGCACAGCTCAGAGGATTATTATTTAATTTCGTAATTAATTGAAACGTGTCCCAGCTATTAGCAGTCACGCGTGTTTCCAGCATACGCTCTTAATTTTCTGTTTTAGTTTAATTCATCGAAATGTTTCGCAAACTGTCCCGCGTATTAGAGCATGGTTACATTACACGGGTTGTTGGTTCTTTTTATGGAAAAGATGAGGATATTATAGGATGCGGGTATTAACCGCTATATAATGACCCTTTTCTTAAAGAAGTAGGAAATAACTTTATATATATTATAATGTATATGAGGATATACAAGGCGTTTCACAAATAGTGTAACTCCCAGAATGGGGTTGAAATGATTCTGAACAAGATTTCCCTTTGCAAAAATGAGGTTTGAGGCTTCGTTTTTGAGTTAATAACGAAATCACCTGAGAATCATCTTACTTACAACCCCTTGCAGTTACAGTAGTTGTGAAACATCCTGTATACCCGCTGTTATTTTATAAAATATATGTACACTTCGATGGCAATATTTTGTTTTGAATGCAATCTGTCACGATCCTCCTGCACAACTATAAATAATATACATATATAGGGTGTCTCACAACTGGTGTTACTTCCAGAAAAGGGTAGTGATGATTCTGAACAAGATTTCCCTTTGCAAAAATGGGATTTGAAGTGTCGTTCTTCAATTATAAACGAAATTACCTCAGAGTCACCTCAGCTACAATTCCTGGCAGTTACACTAGTTGTGAAACACCCTGTATAAGTATTCGTTATGCTATAAAATATATGTACACTTTGATGGCAATATTTTCTGTTTCGAGTACAATCCTGTTACAATCCCCTTGTACATCTATAAATAATATACATACAGGCTATGTATATAGGGTGTCGCACAATTAATGTTACTCCCAAAAAGGGGTTGTAGCTGATGTGATCCTGAACACCTTTTTGCAAAAATGGGGTTTAAAGCTTTGTCCTTGAATTGTTAATAACATTGCCTCAGAACCACGTCAGCTACAACCCCTCTCTAGGAGTAACACTAGTTGTGAGACATCCTGTATAAATTCATGCAGGCATATATACCATAATATAAATCACAAGCCAAAGAAATTTTCAAAGACTCACGTCTGACGTTTAGAATACAGTTCTATCAAAAATATTTCCTTCTTGACAAATTCCTCATACAGTTAACATAATTTATTCACCATGTTATACTTCATTTTCGTTTTGCTTCCTTCGTAACATTTCTGACAGTAGCGTTATACACTCGTCTTAAGTACACATCACGCGAGGGATTTTCGAAGCTAAATTCCGCAGTTGACCGTTGAAACACGAAGATCCGCAGTAAATTCCGCAGGTAACCGGTTAATCGCGCAACATTTTTCGCGGAACACATTGACGCAGTTCGATCGTTAATTCCGATGCAGGCAGGGGCATTATATGAGCCGTATATAGCCCGCGTTTATACGTCCGATGAGTAATGGCAGGCGTCTATCATCGGTAGGGGTGTGTGCGTCTGACACGAGGCTCGGGGGGCGCCCTTTCTGCCGGCGGTGCAGAAAACAATTTTCTTCGGGCGGTGAGCGCGCAAACCGTCGGAAGAACAACAGAAACGGGAGCGAGAGGGTCGGTGAAATGCGGCGTAAGTTGAAACAAATATCGAATTTATCGGCTGTGTGCCGTAGGATCGGAGAGGACGTGGGGGAGAGTCTGAAGGAAAACCGGACGCCGAAGGGGGAACAAGCCGGCGTGAGTTACGAGCTTAAGGGGATGAGAATGTGGGAGAGGAAGTCGACGACGACGTTCGTTCCTGGGTGGTGTTTGAATTACGAGCTCTGCTAGTCCACACTGGAAATGGAAGCCGCCGAATGGCGGGAATGACATAAAATCAGTGACGGAGCTGAAATTTCTGGTACTCCCTCTCCTTTGTACCGTTTTCTCCAGCCGATTGCTTTCTTTCGAATTAAACTTCTAGAGTCGATTTCGAACCCTCTCGGAAAACAGACCGCTGCTTGCAAATCACTGTAGGTTTGTAGTTCTCTTTCCGAACTGATAAAGGAACGTACAAATTCGACTACCTATCAAGGTGTGGCGGTTTCACTACGCGCATCGCCGCTAGATGGCGCATAACCGAGACTTTCTCGCTAGTACTCAACGAGCCTCGCGTCCAAGGGCCTGCTAGGATGCCTTACTGACGAATCCGCTAGCACTCGAACGAAATGCTCTCTCCTTCATTTTTCCAGCCCTTCCATCTGCTAGTCAAATCGTTATAAATTCTAGTGGCACCAGATACTTGTATACTTGTACCAGATATTTGTAAAAATTGTTCGGTGTGAAATATAGGCATCGTTACACATCTCTTTTCTGTAGTCAATATCAACTGACAATATTAATAAATTGTAATCAATAAGACACATACAGTGACACATTCACACACATGTTAGAAGAATGCTTATAGCGACAGTATCAGTCCATCAATTACGTGGAATAATACTGTTATGCAATGTTCTAAGAGAACTAAGTCAACTCCCACGATATTTTAATACTGCTATTAATTAATACTGTTCGATAGTTTTTCAGAAGAAAATAGAACGGTCGAAGTTAACCTTCGTTTTACGATAATGCTGCTCACGAGTTTCATTAGTTTTGCGACCGATAAAGCGTACCCGTGCCATTTAATATTAAAAATCCTGGCCAGCCTCGTTTCTGTTCACGGCGAGCGGCACCTGTAATATAAAACCACGTTTGCTTAATTAAATTTCATACACCGGTAGCCTGCACTGCTAACTTATTAAATCCCCATTCTTACGGGCGCTTTCTAATAAAGAGTAATTTAAAGGGTCACGTTACGCGTACGAGAAAATATTTCGCAATTTTCATGCGGTAACATCTCATGATTAACTTGCTGCGGACGAGGATGTATTCCAGGAAAGACGCCTGCTGTTTGATTTAGAAGTCTATCAAGATGGCGTAAAAATAGTGCAAACGTAATTGAATTTGCGAGATAACTTATCTGCGATCTTGTATGTTGGTGCGATAAAAATTGATGTTAGAGGCAAATTTGTTTAGCTTCATATACATTTTTTATGGTTTCGTTTATGTTTGTTAATTTCTTAAATTCGTTTCAAATTGTTGAATTGAGTTTTTAGATTTAGTTATTCGTTAATGATCAATTCTGTAGTTATTTAATTAGGTTTAATCAGATTAGGTTTAATCATCAGAATTCTAAATATTCGGATTTGCATTTTCCTAGATTTGAAAAATTTGCAATTTTATAATGGGAAATTGTTAATTAAATATTTTTATTCAAAAATTGTAGATTCGTTGAGTTTTATTTGTAAGTTGTCTAATCTCCAAAATTAAAAATCTCCAATTCTCAAAATTTCTAAATCACCAAATCTCCAAATCTACAAGACTCGAAATTACCAGATCTACAAATTTCCAAATTTCCAAATCCCCAAATCCCCAAATTCCTAAATCTACAAGACTTCCCTATAAATCTCCAGATCTCCAAATTTCCAAATCCCCAAATTCCTAAATCTACAAGACTTCCCTATAAATCCCCACATCTCAAAATTTCCAAATCTCCAAATCCCTATATTTCCAAATATCCAAATCTCCAAATTCCTAAATCCCCAAATTTCCAAATTCGCCAATTCGCAAATTCCTAAATCTACAAAACTTCCCTATAAATCCCCAGATCTCAAAATTTCCAAATCCCCAAATTCCTATATTTCCAAATCCCCAAATTCCCAAATTCCCAAATTCCCAAATTCCCAAATCCCATAATCCCTAAATCCCCAAATTGCCAAATCCCATAATTCCTAAATCCCCAAATCCCCAAATCCCCAAATTCCTAAATCTACAAGACTACCCTATAAATCCCCAGATTTTCAAATTTCCAAATCCCTAAATCCCCAAATCCCTATATCTCCAAATCCCCAAATCCCCAAATACCTAAATCTACAAAACTTCCCTATAAATCCCCAGATCTCAAAATTTCCAAATCCCTAAATCTCCAAATCCCCAAATTGCCAAATCCCATAATTCCTAAATCCCCAAATCCCCAAATTCCTAAATCTACAAGACTCCCCTATAAATCCCCAGATCTCCAAATTTCAAAATTTCAAAATCCCTAAATCTCCAAATCTCCAACAACCAAAATTCTGTATCTTCACTATCCTTAATTACTTAACCTACGAAAACTTAACTCGTTAAGAACTTATTATCATACATAGTACAGAAATGGTTGCAAAGGGGTCAATAACGTTTATCGAAGAAAAGTTTATGTTCAACCCGATAACTATGTCATGCAACCAGAAGCTCTTTAAGATAAGTTCGATGTGTAAATTATGTACACGATGTTCTACTTGCACTTTAAAAATAAAAATCCGTAATACGGTACGTAGTCAATATGGATTAGTGACTATATCAAACGTCAACTATTTAATCCGCAACTTTAATTAGCTATGGTAAATTATTAACAAAAATGCTTAAGCTGCTTAGGGCAAGTTTGGTGTATAGGGTGTTATAGCTTAATACTGATATAAAAATCTCCAATCACTGTTTACTAATACTAATACTAATACCTACGCAAATGGAATATTTTATTATCCAATGCGAGTAAAATTCATCCCACTAAAAATTCAGTGATTAATATTAAATGTAAACGTAGATTCGAAAATCTATGTTAACCAATAGTTTTAAAACATTTCACTTAAATTAAATTCAAGATTTTAGTTGCTGCAAGTTTCGGATTACTTCAACTTGTCGAAACTAATTTTCACATTGAAACAGGATTTTTGGAATGCATAACTGCGCAGATTATCGTGGATCATCCTGTATAACCGAAAGTTTTGCAGTAAAACAGGTTACGACGGAAACATGAAACAAAGTTTGCTTCACATCTCATAAACAAGCAACAATGTTTTCTCGTAATTTAATATTTTCGTGTACGCGAGCGTTTACTTTTTACGGTTTCTGAAATGAGGATACAGATTCTTAATATTATTCCTTTAAATGAAACGTTGAACGTAAGAGGAGTAAAAGTGGCGTAAGTGGTATTAGGTTGTGTATGGTCGGCCATTTTGTACTACTTGTATCATAAGAGCTACATATGTTTCTTTTACAAATTTTTATCATAAACTTGTGTTAAATAATAACTGTGCGTTGTTATTAACATTATTAACATTATTTACACATATTAATCTTTTATTTGTTAAATGTATTAATAGAAATATGAAAATCTTTTTAAGGTTATGTTCAAAAGAATGAATTATGTGAAAGCTACATATTCGATAATATAACATCAGTAAAATTGAATAATTATACAAATTGTCATAGATCAAATAATTAACGATAACTTTATGCAAACGTTATTAATAATTTATGATAACTGCATACAAACATTATAGGCTAATATGATATTATTTTGCTATTAATTTTATTTTGAATTCTGCTTTCGAGGATAGGTAAATATTCAAATGAAATACTTCGGTAGACTGAACTCCGTCGAATATAATTATTATTAATTAACCGTCATTTCCCAAATTCACAGTAGATTATCAGTTATATTTCATTAAATCTAATATTCTCTCTTTCCGTCGATGTGTTAATACGCCGTTAATCCATGACAGTGCATCTCCTAATTTTGTGATAACATTTCGATATTAAATAATGGAATACAAGCAAGATTGTAAACAGAGTACCATAACTCTCGAAATGGAGGATCGAGATTGATGCACTGCTGCCAATAAAAAGTTTTACGAGCGAGATGAAAGGTGATAGTTTGATTTATATACGTGTCCTACATTTATCCATTCAGCGAACTGTGACTTCGTAAATAATAGAAGCTTTAACGCCTTTTAATGGCGTCCATGATGTTCGTTTTGTGGCGAGATAAATGAAAAAAGGAGTAATTCTAAGTTGGAAAGTATTTAGTTATTTAGACTTTGGGAAATTGAGATCTATAAAATAATTAATATTTCTACATTTTTCTACATTCAAACGGAGCTATAATGAAAATCAAAATATTTGATAATTTTAGGTTCTAAGATCAATAAAACATGTTTACATCAGTAATTGATTTTAACAGATCAATTCAATATAAAATTTCAGGAAGTAATTAATAAAAGTAGATTAGGGGTGCAAAACCTAAAAGATCCTGAAAATCGTAACGAAATTCAAAATATTTGACAATTTTCGATTCTGAAATAAATAAAATATTGCTAAACGTGAATGCTACATAACAGAATCGATTCAAAATAAAATATTCTAGAAAATATTGATATTACAAAAAGTAGAAAAGGGGGTAAATTCTTCTTGATTATTTTAGACATTAAAAACCCTAGAAACCATAATGAAATTACATGTGTTTCATTATTCTAGGTTCTAAAGTAAATAAAACATCATGTGTGAATATTACATATATTACATATATTACAGAATCGATTTAACATAAAATTGCAGTAAATAATATTGGTACTCAAAAAAAGTAGAAAAGGGGTAAATGTTTCTAGATTACTCTAAACATTAAAAAACCCTAGAAACCATAATGAAATTACATGTGTTTCATTATTCTAGATTCTAAAGTAAATAGAACATCATGTGTGAATTTTACATATAATATATACTATATTACATATATTACAGAATCGATTTAACATAAAATTGCAGGAAATAATATTGATATTAAAAAAAGTAGAAAAGAGGGTGAAAATTTTTAGATTTTACTAGACCTAAAAAACCCTAGAAACCAGAATAAAAATTCAACTATTTTATAATTCTAAATTTTGAAGTAAACAAAACATCACAAAACGTGATTACATATCAAAATTGATTTAACGTAAAATATTAAAAATTAATAATAAAATTAAAGAAGAGTAAAAGAGAGGGTAGAAATTTCTAAATTACTGTAAATCTAAACAATCCCTAGAAACCGCAATAAAATTTCAACAATCTCATAATTCTAAACTTTTCAGTAAACAAAACATCACAAAACGTGAATACTAATATAAAAATCGATGTAACATAAAATTCCAAAAGAACAATATTGAAATTAAAGAAAAAGTAGAAAACAGGTTAAAAATTTCTAAATTACTGTAAATCTAAAAAATCCCTAGAAACCACAATAAAATTTCAACAGTCTCATAATTCTAAATTTTGAAGTAAACAAAACATTATAAAACGTGAATATTAATATAAAAATCGATGTAACATAAAATTCCAGAAAAACAATATTGAAATGAAAGAAAAGTAGAAAAGAGGTTAAAAATTTCTAAATTACTGTAAATCTAAAAAATCCCTAGAAACCACAATAAAATTTCAACAGTCTCATAATTCTAAATTTTGAAGTAAACAAAACATTATAAAACGTGAATATTAATATAAAAATCGATGTAACATAAAATTCCAGAAAAACAATATTGAAATGAAAGAAAAGTAGAAGAGAGGTTAAAAATTTCAGGGCAGATTTCGAGGTGAATTTCGCAAAGGCAAAGGTCCGACCGCGACAAACGCCACGTTGCGCCGTTAAAAATACTATGGTCACGCATCGTGGGAACAGGAGGAAAGCTCTCTCGTTTTTCACGTCAGAACCATTCGTCCTCCACTCGACGTGAATAACCAACAAATAATTCCATTCTAGGCCTGTGCATGTGCCGCGTACGTGCACACGCACATACACATACGCGTAGATATACACATGCGTATAGGGAGAAACAGGGAGGCAAATGCCAGGCAAGATACTTTTTTCCTTCGAGCCGGTCGCGATACGCTCGCTCGCAAAAAACCATAATGAAAAAAACTATATCCGGTCCTTTTGTGCATTGTGCGCGTAGCACAGCTGTACGCCGAATGTTTCACTAACCCCTTTATAAACGCCGGTAATACCGAGTTGTATAAAGGCACTTTTTCTCGTAATTTCATGCCATCGGAAAATTTTGCTGTACTACACGCTAACTGAAATTCCATGCTGCGTCACAGGGAAAAATATCGAAGTTATTAACTAATTTATATCGTTCTACATACACGCGAATTATAATATACTTAGGTACTTTATGGAATTCAATGTGTATGTATACACATGTATGTATCCTGTGTGGTATGTTGAGAGTATTATTTTGTTAATATATTTTACGTATTATGTATAGTGATATATTTGAAGTATTATATTGAAGGTATTTTATTAATTCATTTTATGTATTAGATTGAAAGTATACATTGAATTAGTATATTTTATGTATTCTATCGAAAGTATATAATGTTAATGCACTTCAGGTATTATAATTTCAGGTTTTAACGCTAGGTTTTAAAATAGCGCACGAACGCATCAAAATGGCGCACCATAGATTCCCCATTTTAAATTACAGAAATTATCAAGATGTTTTTGCCTAAATATTACCTTTCGTCGAGACAAAGAATAATTGCATAAATTACTTTGTTTCATCCCTTATATATTCATCATTGTATTTAATATTCAATCTAAAAGTAATTGCACATCAGTCCTTCTTAAACCTAATGCTAAAGATGTGCTTGTCACATTCGTGTGCTGTTGTTGATAAAAATGATGTTAGACACAATATTTTTTAGACACAAAAATTCGAACCTTTGACGTTTTGTTGTTTGAAGTACAGTCGGTTTTGACCGTGTAATATATAGCCGCATGCCAGTGTGGCTATAAAAAAGAGCAACGCTGTTAATTACTGTAAAAGCTTGGAGAATTCACGCAACTTTTGACATCGCGTATCACGCTAATATTTCTGTCAAAATAAACGAACAACGTGAAAAGGCTTCGTCTCGTTTTTTAAGCTGTAAAAAAATTGTGCAAGGTGGAAATGCGAGAGGGATGATTTTATTTGGAGGAAGATGTGAAATCGGTAAACTATTAGTGTGGTTAAAATTAAGTTTATTGAATGTATTAGTATATACACTATAATATTAACTATGTACACACATGTATATTAACTACATATGTACATACATATTAACTACATACACATGTATATTGACTACAAACATACACACATATTAACTACATACACACATGTATATCATCCACATACATACACACATGTTAACTACATATACACATGTATATTATTCACATACATGTTGACTAGATACACATATATGTCTATACAATACATTATAATATACATATACATACATTATAATGAAGGTTCAAAATGCTTATTAAGAAACAGAAAATTTTACATTTCAATTATTAATTATACACAAATTGATACGAATTGCGTGTTGGATATTGTTCTCTTTGAAAAATTGTTCCACGAAATAAATTTTCTTTGTGAATTTTATTGTTAGCGTTTGATTAATTCTTTTTAATTAGCAAAATTAACAAAGAGATCATGTATCGTGCTTTGGATATTTATTAAAAATTTTATTCCACACCAAATGAATACGACAGTAAAAAAATAAAAATGAATGCAAAAGAAAATTTCTATATGTTAATTATCGGTGTACGGTTTTAATTACCACATTAAATGTACCAGTAATTATTTCTTACAATTTTCTGTCATTTTTCCAATATACCCATAATTAAAAATAATGAACTAAATAATATTAAAATAAATAAGAGATATTCCTTTCATGCCAGATTGAATTTGCATCAAATTTTTCGTTCGTCTAACACTATTACCGTGCTAATACTAATGACTGCTGTGTTTCGCGCGACTAAACGGAGATAACGTTCACTCGAATAATTAGTTTAAAATTAAGAACCTGATTATTACGCGGAACTGTCTCAAAGTAATTGCATATAACAAGAATCTGCTTAAGCGTCAGAGGACAATTAAATGTATCCGTCTTTCACTCTGTCTTACATCGCCCCGTTTCTCTCCATCTTAGATCCTATAATAGGGCTTAGCTCTTGTTACATGAGCTTCTAAATGCTCCGTTCTTGAGACGCAACCCCTGTTTCCAGACAAGATCCTACAGGATTTGATGTTCCTGCCGAACGATAGTTACCTACAGATGTCGATATTATCGCCTCGTTGCACGTGTCAATCGATGCGGCTGCAAAATCTGGAGCAAAAAGATACCTGCTGATAAATCAATTTTTATTCCATCTCGACAAATTTCATTATTACGTTAATCGAATAATCCGTAGAAAATTGCTGTTCATTCATGCACTAATTCATTCGCTTATACATACATGTATGAACATATACATACAACATATGTAATAGACCCATATATATAATCCACGTATGTGATCCACATATGCACATATACAATCAACGTATATGATCAAAAATACAATCAACATATACAATGGATATTTGTAATTAATATATATAATCAACATATATGATCTACACATATAGTCAACATATGTAATTGACCCATATGTATAATCCACGTATGTGATCCACATATGCACATATACAATCAACGTATATGATCAAAAATACAATCAACGTATACAATGGATATTTGTAATTAATATATATAATCATCACATATGATCTACATATATGCATATCAACTCATATGTTATAATGTATGTACATATGTATACATTATATATATGTCCATACGTTCATAAATAATATGTATAATATATAAAAAAGGAACGTTCTATGAATAGACTAAGTACATTTTTGTTTAACTACAGTTTCTCTATTATCTGTTATCTGTAGTATACTATTATCTAACACATGTTACATATTACCTAGTACTTATGACATATGTATTTTATAATATAAGTAAACTGTTACATTTTCAGCGTAAGCAAGATAACTAAGCACAAGTTGATTTTTATTTAAAATTGCAATGAATATTCGCAAGACAGAAAAAAAATTTGTTGATCTTCATCCCTCCGTACAGAATGAATAAAATTAATGGATTACAGACAACAGATAACAAAGATAATGACAGATAATAGACAACAGACAGTAAGAACAGATAATAGATAATAGACACCAGTAACAGACAATCAGTAACGATTATTAGTAAAGATAATCAGTAAATGTAGTAAAATAAAAATATGATTGGTCCACTGATGCGTTCCTTTTCCCCTTAATCGATTAACCACAGGTAAACACGATACACGAAGCAATAATAATACCTATACACGATCTCTAAGCCAGTAATTACGTGCACGCGTGTAGGATACACATCGGTTCGGTTGTTGTTTAACGAGATTCGAGATGTTATCTCTTGAATGCCTTTGGATGGCCGATCCCCAAGATCAGGTTCGTTCTCAATTCCCTTCAGTCCCGTATATTCCCATGGAACCGATAGGTACCACCAGATGTTGCCAATATCCTTGGATCGTTCGCTGGAACAGCAAACAAGCAGGGTAACTGGGTTCGGGGCCTCCTGGATGCTGCAAAGGAGCCCTGCAACCAAGTTTCTGGAACGTAACCCTGCAACAGTCCGGAGATTTGCCGTGTGTGCAACTTGCAACGATCGCCGAATTGTTGTACAAAGCTCAAGTTTCACGTCGAAGTCGGACCAAATTTCCTAACCGTGGACGCTAACCTCCTTTTGTTTCATTACGGGACGAGGAAATCTTCGTGTAATATCGCGATGATTGGCGAAACTGCGGTTGAAACGTTTTCGAACGCTGTTAATTGTTCTTTCAAGAGGCAATGAAAATTTATGTGTTATTTTTTAACTTCGGAGAATGATGGGGGTGTTTTATGTAGGTAGAACTTGTAATTTGGGTATGTAAATTCGAACGTTTTTGAATTCACAAATTTTCTGATTTGTATATGAGTGAATTCGCAATTTTTCAAATTTAAAAATTTGTAAATACTAGTTTACAAATCTATATATTTGAAATTTCCAAATTCGCCAATTTTTTAAATTTACTTATTTCGAATTTCTAGGTCCTCAAGTTTCTAGGTTCCCATATTTGTACATCCTCGAATTTCTAGATCTCTGTTTCTACGTTTTCAAATTTCTAGATCCCCAAATTTCTATATCCCCGAATTTCTAGATATCTAAGTCACTAGGTTCTCAAATGTCTGGGTCTCCAAATTCCTAGCTCCCCAAATTTCTAAATCCCCAAATTTCTATGTCCTCAAATTTCTAGACGTCTAAGTCACTAAGTTCCCAAATTTCTGGGTTTTCAAATTCCTAGTCTCCAAAATTCTAGGACCCCAAATTTCCACGTCCTTAAATTTCCAGCTCTCCAAATTTCTAAATTCCCAAATTTCTGAATCCCCAAATTCCTAAATTCTTTGATATCCCTAATTTTCAAATCCCAAATTTTGAAGTCTCCAAATCCAATTGCCCCCAAATACCTATATCTCATATTCTCTAGGTTCCCAAATTCTCGTTCCCTGAAATCCCTAGATTCCCAAATTCTAATACTCTCAAACACCTAAATCCCCAGATTTCTGAACCCCTAATCTCTAAATTCCCACATTTCTATATCGTCCCCAAATTCTTGTGTTCCCAAACACTTGACCGATTTCGAAATTTTCAAATCGTAAGAAAAGATGATCTGTACAAGTAATATCAATCTACACAGATGTCCTATATGTACACTATACAAATGTCTTGTTCCTAATTCATATTATTATAAATATATAATTCTATAATGTAACCTCATAATAAATACCTTTTCATAATGTACATTTTTCATCCTCCATCTAAATTTCTCAAGCTCATATTAAAAAATGCAATTTCAAAATCGACCTCAAAAACCAAATCTACATTACAATAATTACTACATATACATACCTATGTACAAGTATACTTATATATCTAACTATAAACCATATATAGCAGTATACATAACCTTGTAAATAACCATATTCTTTTGTTTGATTACAGGTACGTAAAATCTTGAAATCTAGTATCCTTACACAACGAAGTCACGTATCAGAAGATGGTAAAGTACATTTCGAATTTTCTTCACATAAACCATAATCGTCTCCCATATAACGCCTTCATCGTCCCGTGATTATGGTCGTCGTGGATCCATCGGCTGTGAAACAAGCCACGTATCAGGGATGTGTCGTATTTATACGTCGCGTCGGTCGATCAGCGGACACGTAGCCGGCTTCTTTCATGAAACGATCACGCGATACGGAATAATCCCTGTGTACGTACACCGACATAGCCAGTGTTCTCTGGCCGCTTCCTACAGGACCGGGATAACAATATTTCGAGGGGAACAGGGTGACGTGCGTTTGACAATATCGGGGTTGTTAGCGAGCTTCGTTAACGATGACGTTCATTGAACACGTATCATTATCGTTTAGAGTTCGACAGGCTCTTTTCAATTGTAACCTTTCGATGGAACTTGCTGTATTGCTCTCGATCTGTGTGCTAGGGAAATTTCAGGTGTTTCGATATTGAAGGACTTTGGGCAGTTTGATAGTTTGGAAGGTTAACTGGACGCTTGAGGAACTGGGAGAGTTGGAGATTTTGGGGATTTTGGGATTTGAGGATTTGGGGTTTAGGGATGTTGGAGATTTAGAGATTTGGGAATTTGGGGATTTGGAGATTTAGGAATTTGGGAATTTGGGAATTTGGGAATTTGGGAATTTGGGGAATTTGGAGAATTTGGGGATTTGGGGATTTGGGAATTTGGATATTTAGGGATTTTGGGATTTAGAGATTTTGGAGATTTAGAGATTTGGGAACTTGGGGATTTGAAGATTTAGGGATTTGGTTATTTAGGGATTTTGGAGATTTAGAGATTTGGGAATTTGGGAATTTGGGGATTTGGAGATTTAGGGATTTTAGAATTTAGAGATTTTGGAGATTTTGGAGATTTAGAGATTTGGGAACTTGGGTATTTGGAGATTTAGGGATTTGGGTATTTAGAGATTTGGGAATTTGGAGATTTAGGGATTTGGGGATTTGGGGATTTGAGAATTTGGGGAATTTGGGATTTGGGAATTTGGATATTTAGGGATTTTGGGATTTTGAGATTTGGGAATTTAGGGATTATGGAATTTGGGAATTTGGGGATTTGAAGACTTCAGGACTCGAGAATTTTGAGAGTTGGGATTTGGAAATTCGTGGATTTGGGAATTTAGAGATTTGAGAATTTGAAGATTTGGGGATTCGGAAATTTATGAATTTGGGAATTTGAGGATTCTGTAATTTGGGACTTCGGGAATTTGAATGTTTGAAGATTTTGGGAGTTGGGGATTGGACATTTTGGGATTTAAGTATTCGGTGATTTAGGAATTTGGAGATTTAGAAAGCTGGAGATTTGAGGACTTGAGAATTTGGAGATTTATGGATTTGGAAATTTAGGAATTTGAAGATTTGAGAATTCGGAAGTTTTTGTATTTGGGTATTTAAGGATATGGAGATTTGGGATCTCAGGAATTTGGAAATTCGAAGATTTTGGGGTTTGGAAATGTAATGGTTTGAAGATTTGAGGATTCGGAATTTTTGAAAATTTGAGAATTTGAAGGTTCCTGAATTCGGAGATTTTGAGAATAAGTGTTTAGGAAATTTGTAAATTGGATTATTTGGGAGTTCAGGAAATTTTGGATTTAGGAATTTGGAAGTAAAGGTATTGGTGAAGTTTTAGTTACTCTAATGTTCAAGAATTTTAGGTACTTTTAATGTTTGGTAATATATGAACTGGAAGACTTGGAGACTCGAAGATTTAGAGATATGGGAATTTGGAGGTTAAGATACTAGGAAAATTTCAAGTATCTTGAAATTCAAGAGTTTTATGGAATGTGAACGTTTATGAATGAAAGAATTGAAAAATTTAGAAATTCAAAGATTTAGGGCCCTGGAAGTTTGTAAGTTAAGGTTCTAGGGAAATTTCAGATATTCTGATACTCAAGAGTTTTTGGAAACGAATGAATTGAAAGACTCGAAGATTCGAAGATTTAGAGACGAGAGAACTTGGAAATTAATGTACTAGAGAAATTTGAGATATTCTGAAATTTAAGAATTTTAGAAAATTTGAACACTTGGAAGTATAGTAATCGAAACACTTGGAGATTTAGGCATAAGGTAATTTGAAGGTGAAATTTCTAGTGAAATTTCCGGTATTCAGAAATTTAGGAATTTTAGATAATTTGAACGATTGAAAATATAAGAATTGAGAGGTGCAGATGGAGATTTAGAAATGAAAGAATTTGAAAGCTACTATAGAATTTTCACTATTTTGAAATTCAAAACTTTTACAAAATTTGAACATTTGGTAGAGACTGAGATACTTGAAAGTTTGAAACTTTAGAATTTATAAATTCATCAAATTCAAAAACATTACCCTCAAAAAATATCCAAATTTACATTTTCTATCCCCATCGAAATAGATTCGGTTTCACTCTAGCATAAACCCACATTCCCCAAGTTCTGACACAGTATCTTGACAATCAGTAACTCGATGCGGCAGAAAATCGTGTTCAGAGGGCATCGTCTATCGATGTTCACCGTCGCCCAATCTCTCGAAGCAGGGTTTCATTTCTTGATTTTTCTTTCCGTCCCTTCACCTTTCCCTCAACTTCTTCATCCTTTTCCCGTCTTCCTCTACACTCTCCTCTTTTTTTCCTCGCTTTATCTTCGATCCGTCTGTGCACGCTGGTCCGCCAAGTAATGGGCGTACCTTTGCTTCCTGGGCGAAGGGTAAAGTCACGGAAAAGAGGGAGAACAGTTCCGTTGGTTCAATTTTTTTTTTCCACCCCCTTTCCTTTTTTTTCAATTGGTCCAAGTTTTCGGATGAAACGACTTATTCCTATCGATCCAATCTGTTCTACTCCAGCGTTCATCGTGTAACCGTAGCAGAAGAAAATTCTTTGTCGTTGAATCTTTAGGGATTGATGCTCGATGAACTGCGATTTTTATTCCGCTTTTAATCGATCGGGTACCAACCCGATTCTCGCTAAGGGCCTTTGAATCGAGCGATAGGGAACTTTTTTAGTTTTGTTCGATCACGTTGGGAAACTATAGACGGTTGGCGGAATAAAGCTTCCTTGTCATTACATTCGATTCCATTCTATTAATTACTGCCGTTTATTGACGCGCTCCTTCGCTCTTTCTTAACGAATTTCAAATCTCCAGCATTCTTCGCTAACAAATTCTTCGGTTCGTCGATATCTTCAACTGGAACCTCTTCTTTTTGTAATTTCTAGGTTAGGAAGCTTTTTTGTAATTTCTAGGTTAGGAAGCTTTTTTGTAATTTCTAGGTTAGGAAGCTTTTTTGTAATTTCTAGGTTAGAAAGCTTTTTTGTAATTTCTAGGTTAGGAAGCTTTGTAATTTCTAGGTTAGGAAGCTTTTTTGTAATTTCTAGGTTAGGAAGCTTTGTTGTAATTTCTAGGTTAGAAAACTCTTTTTGTAATTTCTAGGTGAGGAAGCTTTTTTGTAATTTCTAGGTTAGGAAGCTTTGTAATTTCTAGGTTAGGACGCTTTTTTGTGATTTCTAGGTTAGGAAGCTATTTTGTAATTTCTAGGTTAGGAAGCTTTGTTGTAATTTCTAGGTTAGAAAGCTTTTTTGTAATTTCTAGGTTAGGAAACTCTTTTTGTAATTTCTAGGGTTTACTAGGATATTTATTGTCATTTTGGTTAACTGGAAATGAACACAAAATTGAAAGCTCATAAACATCAAGCGTTGAAATTATACCAACCTCATTGCCCAGAAAGTCTGCAAATCACATACCTAACCTCTTCATAATCATAATCATGGCTTCACTTGCCAGGTGCGTCAAAACTAACTAAACACACCTACAGCATTAAAACAGAGAAATAAGATTAAAATGTGACATTTTGTATTCACTAATCATTGACAGTGCAAGTCTTTGACAATTATAATTGCACCTAAACTCCAAATAGTCGTATTAAAAATTCGAGTAAGATTCGTCACAGTCGAAGTGCGTCACATATGTGACATTATTGCAAGATCAGGGGTTAAACATGTGACTTACAGATTTTGTGAGCAAGGTTTGGACCGTGGGCATAATTTATAGAGACTGAATTTTGTGCTCCTATGGGGAATATTAAACTGTGAATTTAGTTCATAATAGAGTTCGATGGGTCATTCCTTGATCTGAGTCAAGAAACATCCAATAGCCCCTGCTCCACATATGCTACCTCCAGTTACCTAATGACCTAATTGACTATCGAAGGTTTCGATTGTTCCTTGACAATGCAAACCTTTGACAATAATAATTGCACCTAACCTCCAAATTGTATTAAAAATTCGAATAAGATTCCTCACAGTCGAAGTGCGTCACATATGGGACGTTATTGCAAGACGAGGGTTAAGCATGTGACTTATAGATTTTGTGAACAAGGTTTGGACCGTGGGTATAATTTATAGGGACTGAATTTTGTGCTCCTATGGGGAATATTAAACTGTGAATTTAGAGCATAATAGAGTTCGATGGGTCATTTCTTGATCTGAGTCAAGAAACGTCCAATAGCCTCTGCTCCACATATGCTACCTCCAGTTACCTAATGACCTAATTGACTATCGAAGGTTTCGATTATCCTTGACAATGCAAACCTTTGACAATTATAATTGGACCTAACCTCCAAATTGTATTAAAAATTCGAATAAGATTCCTCACAGTCGAAGTGCGTCACATATGGGACGTTATTGCAAGACGAGGGTTAAACATGTGACTTATAGATTTTGTGAGCAAGGTTTGGACGGTGTGTATAATTCTTGTAAGTCAAGAAACATCCAATAGCCTCTGCTCCACATATCCTTTAGTATCCTAACCTAACCTGATGACCTAATTGACTATCGAAGGTTTCGATTCTAACACGGTACTTTTTCATCACGGTCTGAAAATCTTTCGACTTTCAGCTTAACGGACGGCTCATCTTTTCCGCGAGCGGGATAAAACGAAAGGAAGCGAAAAAGTTCTTTCAGCGTTCTATCCTCTCGGTTTTATTCTGGCGGCATTAGACAAAGTCGTGGTAGGCGGTCGACTTATTTCTCCGGATCCTTTCTATATAACCGCAGCGTTTCATCCGGTCGAGCGTCCATCAAGGATTTAGTTAGCTGGACGGAGCGTGCGTGGGTGTGCAGCTCGCGAAGCACGCTCGGATAAAGCCGTTCGCTATATCGTTTGATTCAATATCGCGGGACCCGGGATTGGAGGATTTATATCGGAGGGAAAATTGCGTTAGCAACAGCTGCCGGTTACCTCGGCCGTATACCTGGACTCTTAACGGCCACGAGAGCCCGTTACACAGTAAGACGTGTTAATAAAGCCACGGAGCACGAACTACGCCACGCGAACCTACTTCTACTAACCTCGACTTTTTACACGCTTTCCTACGCTTTTCAGGGAGCTTTTGCGGCCAACGGTTGGGAAAGAATTCGGAAATTTTCGTGTTCAGGAATTTGGGTTGGTCGTTTGTAAGTGGGAGATTTGGGTGTTGGGGAGGTTAGATGTTTAGGGAGATGGGAGTTTGAGTATTTCTGGATTTGGACGTTTGGTAATTTGGGAAATGGGAGATTTGGGTGTTTAGAAATTTGGGAAGTGTGAGATTTGGGTGATGTGGGTAATTTAGATATGTAGGAATTTGGGAAATTGAGTATCTGGTAATTTGGAAATGAGAGATTTGGGTATTGGGAAGGTTAGATGTTTAGGAAGATGTGATTTTGGGAGTTTGAGTATTTGTGGATTTGGATATTTGGAAATTTGAGAAACGGGAGATTTGATAATTTAAAGTAGGAACTTGGAAATTTGGGAATCTGACTATCTGTGGATGTGGACATTTGGATATTTGGGTATTTGGAAATTTGGGAAATGGCAGATTTAGGTGTTTGGTAATATTGGAACTTGAATATTTGCGAATTTGAGTACTTATGACTTTGAAAAGATATTTGAGTATTTGGGAACATAGACGTTTGGCTAATGAGAGATTTGAGTGTCTGGGACTTTGAACATATAGGAACTTACTAATCTGAAAATTTAAGTATTCAGAAATTTGCAAATTTGAGTATTTAAAAATTTGAGAATTATATTTATCGATGTAGATATTTAAGTCTTCGAAAATGAAGAAATGAAAAAATTCATACATTTCAAAATGTAGAAACTGTTATATTTGTAGATGTGAAAGGTACCAAATTCCTGAAATAAAATCCACTTGATTTCACGATAGTTAACAGAATTACCAAGGTATGAGCATTATTCACGTGATCAAAGAAAGCATATTCGAAAACAAAGTGATAACCAATCACTTGAATCGCTACCATTACCATCATCGTTATCATTGTTCTTTCTTCTTCTTCATCTTCCCTTTCATACACGACGAACACAGAAGAAGTTCACAGGCCACGCTCCAGCGAACGCCTTCAATATTCCAACCCAATAACCATCGAGACTCAACCGCCTAACTATTGTCCGCGTTTCACTGGCGAAAGAAAACTTGGCACTTGAGCGATCTCCACGTCGGTTCGTTCGCTGGAAAAGGTCGATAGGGTACGTTCGAAGGTCTGGAAAAAGGTAACGTTAACAGAACAAGATTCGAGGGCCTCTAACTGGTTAATGATGGGCAATCGCTTCGATTGAAACCTTGAAAATTTTGCTGTTTCAAATTTTTCAATGCTGTTTAATATTGATAGTCAATAGTCATATTTTTAATTTTTTACAGCCATAATTCACTATGTTCTCCAGTGTTTTTAAATATCTACATATGCAGATTTCTATATTCTTAAATGCATTGCAAGTTCTTTGCAAACATGTAAATTCATTGCGAATATATTTAATTTCGATATCCACGAACAACTGTTCTTTATGTTTGCATCCATAAATATCTACATCCCTAGACTTCTTCTTGAGTATCTTGCAGATATGTCCATAAATTCATTGCAAAAATATTTACAAATTTCTACATCCACGAACAATTATGTTCTCCATGTTTGCATCCCTAAACATCCTTAGACTTCTTTATTTTTGGACATCTTGCAAATTCCTTGCAGATATTTCCACAAATTCAGTGCAAATATTTATAAATTTCTACATCCACGAACAATTATGTCCTCCATGTTTGCATCCCTAAACATCCTTAGACTTCTATATTTTTCGACATCTTGCAAATTCCTTGCAGATATTTCCACAAATTCAGTGTAAATATTTATAAATTTCTACATCCACGAACAACTATGTCCTCCATGTTTGCATCCCTAAACATCCTTAGACTTCTATATTCTTGAGCATCTTGTACATTCCTTGCAGATATTTCCACAAATTCATAGCAAAAATATTTATAAATTTCTGTATCCACAAGTTTCAGTGCACCCCAAATGTTCTCCAACGACTGCATCCTTAAATATGTACATCCCCAAATTTTTTTACTCTTCTGTATTTACAAATTCCTATATACCCAAATTTTTACATACCCCAAATCAGTATATTCTCCAATGTCTGCATCCCTAAATATCCACACCCCCAATTATTACAAATATATTTCTAAGTTCCTACATCCACTTTCTATGCACCCCAAATCAGTATGTTCTCCAATGTCTGCAATCTCCACACCCCAAAATTTCTACATTCTTGAATCTGTCGAAAAATTTCTTGCAAACCTATTCGCAAATTTCTGTATCTCCAAATCTCCATTTCACATCTTCTCACCCAAGTCCCCAAATTTCTACAAATTTTCCAAATAGACAATATTAACTTAGAACATTTAGCCTGAATTTGGTACCGTTCAGATGGACTTGGCCGTTCTAGTACATCGATAACCGCAGCGTTCACGGATTTCTACATTCTTGAATCTGTCGAAAAATTTCTGACAAACTTATTCATAAATTTCTGTATCTCCAAATCTCCATTTCACATCTTCTCACCCAAATCCCCAAATTTCTACAAATTTTCCAAATAGAAAATATTAACTTAGAACATTTAGCCTGAATTTGGTACCGTTCAGATGGACTTGGCCGTTCTAGTACATCGATAACCGCAGCGTTCACGGATTTCTACATTCTTGAATCTGTCGAAAAATTTCTTGCAAACTTATTCACAAATTTCTGCATCTCCAAATTTCCATTTCACATCTTCTCACCCAAGTCCCCAAATTTCTACAAATTTTCCAAATAGAAAATATTAACTTAGAACATTTAGCCTGAATTTGGTACCGTTCAGATCGACTTGGCCGTTCTAGTACATCGATAACCGCAGCGTTCACGGATCGGTGCAAGTATATTCGGAAACAGGTATCTCAACTTTGATCTCGCGTTACACGGATTGGGTTGGTATTGCGAAAAAGCACGCGGCGGTGGTCGAACCGTGGCGAAACAAGAAAAGTTACGAGCGAACGAGGCAACGAACACACCGACGCGACGGAGAAATTTATCCGGCCCGATATAACGGTCTAATTTCTTGGCCACGCTTTTTTCAAAGCTCATAATAAGAGTTACGGTTTCAATATTCCCGGGAACGATTTCACGGAGTCCGCAGCCAGTCGGAGATTGGGCAAAAAGATTGAATTTATGGAAATCACATCGAGAGCACGCGAAGAAGAAGCAACAAAAAAGCGACGCGAGATGGCTGCCACCGGATTGTAATTCAACCTACCGGAATCCTGTGAATTTTCTTATGTTTACGAATATCGATCAACGTTTTCCATTAATCTTTAACAACAAAGCTTCACAATTATATTTTTAATTACAGTGTATAGTAATTGAGAGAAACTATAATTTTATTTTTTGAGCAGAAATTAAGCAATGGCGTGTGTTGTCAGATGAACTGAGTAGCGTATCAAGAAAGGGGTCCCTTCGAATAAAATTTGTAAGAAAACTAAAAAATTCTTCAACAAATTTTTATTTTTAAATCGTTTACTTTTCATTTGTGTTCTGTTGTAAGTTTGAAGAGACTGTATTGTAGAAAAATGCTGAATTTTACTGTTTAAATAAATTGTTAATATTAGTTGAATTATATTGAATTTTTGTGCTGCTTTGAGTGAACAGAAATAATTTTTAAAGTGTTATAAAATATTTTATTTATCATACTACATGTACTCACTACATACTACATTATATATCATACTACATGTACTTTTCCTTTATATGCAAATAATTTTTAAATAAATCTTTAAAAAAAGTTTTTTAGAACGAGACTAATTTTTAGAGAAACATCAGTAAACTACACATATATATATATCATAATTTAACAATGATTTTATCAAATTTTTAATGTTACGTTTAATTAAAGAATGTATTAAAATGAGATTGATATTAAAATAGTTTCTCAATGTGGAACAATTCCGTGTATCGCGCGTTATACAAGTATAATATATGTACTCAGAATAGGAACTAAGATAATTTAATATTGGAACTAGTCACTCTTCAAAGTGTTAATTTACTGCACACCTAATTGAGCGATGCGATTCGAGTTAAATCCTTCCTAATTGTTCCTTAACAGCGCGTCATACTGTGCAGTAGAATTTCTCGTGCGAAGACATAATCGATCTTATGAAGTTCACTCTTTCTAATGAACTCGCGAAATCAAACTGTTCCATCCGTTGTTTGATGCAACAACAACTTCGAAGCTGCAATAATCGTCGGCGACAAAGCACGGACTCCATTTAATTGCGTTCCAAAGATACTTTGTTAATTGGATACTCGGACACATAGGGATGTACAAATTCTAGATGACTACATTAACAAATTTTCAAAAGTTACAAAAGAGTTACAAAAGTTACAAGATTTACAAAATGTACAAAAGCTGACAAATTTACGAAATTGACAAAATTGATAAAATTGACAAAATTTACAATATTGGCAAAATTGATAAAAGTGACAAAATAGACAAAATTGACAATATTGATAAAATTGATAAAATTGACAAAATTGAAAAAATTGACAATATTGAAAAAATTGAAAAGATTGAAAAAATTTACAAAATGCGCAAAATGCACAAAATTTACAAAATTACAAAAATTATAAAATTTCCAAGGCTCTTAGATCCCAAAATTTCAAGGTCCCTAAATTATTAGTTTCTCAATTTCTTACGTCGCCAAATTTGTAATTTCTCAAATCCTTGGATTCCCATTTCCCTAGATCTCCAGATTTCCAGATTTTTATATTTGCAGAACTTTGTATCCATAGACCTCCATTACATCTCTATATCTTTAGATCTCTTTAGATGTGTAAATCTTCACATGTCTAGATCTCAACATGCTTGTACTTCCACATGTCTAGATCTCCACATCTCTGAATCTCCACATGCGTAAATTTCCATATGCCTAGATCTTCACATACCTAGATCTCCACGTGTCTGGATCACCACATGTGTAGATTTCCACATGCCTAGATCTCCACATGTCTGGATCTCCACATGCTTAGATCTCCACATGCTTAGATCTCCACATGCCTAGACCTTCACATGTCTAGATCTCCACATGCCTGTATCTCCACATGTCTGGATCACCACATGCTTGAATCTCCACATGCGTAAATCTCCATATGCCTAGATCTCCACATGTTTGGATCACCACATGCTTAGATTTCCACATGTGTAGATTTCCACATGCGTAAATCTCCATATGCCTAGATCTCCACATGCCTAGATTTCCACATGCCTAAATCTCCACATACTTAAATCTCCACATGTCTAGATCTTCACATGCCTAAATCTCCATATCCCTAGGTCCCCATATACGTGGATCCCTATATCCCTAGATCCCCATACACGTTGTTTCCTATATCCTAGATCTCCATATAAGTGGGTCCCTATATCCCTAGATCCCTATATCCCTACGTCCCACACTCCCAAATTCCCCCACATTGACTAATACACATATGTCGTTTAATCAAAAATGCCTTCATCTCTAAATGCTCAAGTTTCTATAAACTTCTAGACCCTTCAAATCTCCATATTGCCATATCTCTGGATCCCCAAATCCCAAGGTTCCAAAACACAGAATAATTAAATGTTACATTGTCGTTCGCCACTAAAAGCGTAAAACCTCTAGCAAAATTTGCCTCTTATGAACAATTTCTCCTAAGATTTGCCTTTCATGAACAACCTCTTACAAGATTCGCCCTTCATCAACAATTCCTCACAAGACTCGCCCTCTGTGAACTACCTCTGACAAGATTTGCCCTCCACGAATAATCTCTCACAAGATTTTCCCTTTACAACCGACCCCGTGGCCCGTGGAGAAAAATCCACGAGCAACGTGAAAGTTTCGTGGCCGCGTACGCAAGAGTCTAGTGTTTTTCATGCGTCTTTTTCCCTGCTCCCGCATTCTCGTGGCTCTCGGACCTTTAACTCTTTACCGTAGCCGGCTAGCTGGCTGACTTTTATCGGAAAGTGATATCGCCGAAGCCGCAGGCAGCTCACTTTCATGGAGGAAAGTAACTGGTGGGTGGGTGGAGGCTGAAAGTAGCTTAAAGAAAGTAGAAACAGGGAGAACGAGGGAGTAGTCGAGGAAAAAGATGGATGGGGAGAAGTTTGAAAATACTTGATCGGTTTGATGCTACGCGGAGAACCTTTTAGAGACCGATCGCCGTCACCTACTGGGACAGTTCCCTTCTTCGAGAAGGTGGTTTCTCCATCCTTTCATCTGCGGGGGTGGTTTCGGGGGACGGCGGAGGGGACATTTACCGTCGAATTTTCGAACGCGAAGTTCGAACGGGACGCGATCGTAAGGGCCGGCCAGTGAATTCAACGACACGGAAAAGCCATTATTCCGTGAAAAGAAGCGAACTCTTTGAGGTGCAACGCTTACGCAGACGTAATTCAGCGTGTTCGAGGGAGAATCTAGTTCCTCTAGGAAAAATCTGGTACCCTGGCGAAAAGAAACATCTCGCGTCGTGCGAGGTGTCCCAACAAAAATCTCCACTTTTTGAGATCTTTGCGTTTTTTGGAATTTATGGAAGTTTGGAGATTTGGGGTAAGAGAGGCAGTTGGTTTACATTGGGGATTTTGGGGATTTTCGGAGTTGGGAATATGGAATTTGATGTTGGAATTTGGAGGCAGTAGAGTTTGGAGATTTAAGGATATGGGAATGTGGGGATTAGTGGATATTGGTATTTGCAAGGTGAGAGATTTAAAGGGCTAGGGGTTTAGGAATTTGGGAATGTAGGAAGTTGAGAACATAGGAATTTGGGGATATTAGAATTTGAGAGTGTTGGAATTTTGGGATCTAGGGATTTGACGGTACTGAATTTGGGGATATAGGAAATTGGTGATATAGGAATTTGGAGATTTAAGAATTTGGAGATATAAGAATTTGGAGATATAAGAATTTGGAGATTTAAGAATTTGGAGATATAAGAATTTGGGGACTTAGGAATTTGGAGATATAGGAATTTGGGGACATAGGAATTTGGAGATATGGGAATTTCGGGACATAGGAATTTGGGAACATAGGAATTTGGGGACATAGGAATTTGGAGATATAGGAATTTCGGGACATAGGAATTTGGGAACATAGGAATTTGGGGACATAGGAATTTGGAGATATAGGAATTTTGAGATATAGGAATTGGGGGACATAGGAATTTGGAGATATAAGAATTTGGGGACATAGGAATTTGGAAATATAGGAATTAGGAGACATAGGAATTTGGAGATGTTGGAATTTGGGGACATAGGAATTTGGGGACATAAGAATTTGGAGATGTAGGAATTTGGAGACATAGCAGTTTGGAGATATAGCAATTTGGGAACATAGAAATTTGGAGACATAGGAATTTAGGGGTATAAGAATTTGGGGACATTGGTGTTTCGGGATTTACGGATTTAGCGGTATAGGAATTTGGGGATATACTAATTTTGGGATATAGAAATCTCATAATCTAGGGATTTAAAGGTATAACAATTTTGGAACACAGAAATTTTGGAAAATGGGAATTTAGGGACATAGGAATTTAGGATCATGGAAACTGTGAACATAGAAATTTGCAAAAACTGAAATTTCAGAATCCATGAATTTTGGCGTGTAAAATTGTAAAATTCGAGAAATTTGGGGGTGCAGAAACCTTGAGCTAAATCTTGCGATAAGTCTTGAATAATAATTTGAAGTTACAAAAATTTCTTAATCTAGAAATTTGAGTACCTTGATCATAATTCATTGCATCTTCGATCATTCACATATTTATCCACGAAATGTACCTAAAAACTTCAGCACCCAACGTGCACCAAAACAAAGCAAATAAACAAATAAAATCACTCCTAAGATCACACGATTGACACATTCAATATCCTCCATCGCGATTAACCTTGAAAGGGGTAGTAAGTGAAGATTCGTCAATGGAACAGAAAAAACGAGGGACATCGATAACCCTTGACGAGGGATGAAACGACGAAGTGGAAGGGGGGTCAGAATTTATCCGGACGGTAATATTTCTATTCCATCGGTGTCCCGTTAAAGCTCGAGATTTCACTTTCCCTTTTATTCCGGTTATTTCATATCGCCCGCACCCCGTCGCGCTTCTGTTTTCAACCTGAGATAGGACTGACATAATTTTCCGAGATAGTACCTCCTGCTCCAAAGTCTCCCTCAAACCCTGACTTTTCTTCCTTCCGCCTTCGAGCTCACCCGACGTTCCGACTTTTTTTTTCCCTCCCCTTATTCCACCCTTCTTCTCTTTCTTCTTCTCTTTTGCTCGCTGAAAACAAAGGGATCGCGTAAGTCACTCGATTCGAGGATCATCGTTCTTGCTTTTTTCCCTTTCCGCGCGTTCTTACCTTCGTCGACTTTACGCTTTCGTTGTAGCCCGATTGTTGCTATCCTTGATACACTGTCCTCTTCTGCTGCTCTGTTATTGACATGCAGTTTTGTACAATCGGTGTCTGTTGCTTTTGTTGTCTTTTAAAATGTACTTCGTGTAGACAAATATTTGTGTGGCTGAACTTGTCTTCAGCTTTTTGCAACCCCTTATTTTATATATTTTTATTATATTTTATGTAGCTTTGTCTTCTGCTTTCTGTAGTTCCTTCTTTTATATTCTTATTATATTTTACATATTTTACTGTATCTCTAACATGGAGTCAGAGTCGTGACACACATTACAAACACAAATACTACAAATTTAAATCATACTTGCAGAAGAATTGAATTCAATAATAATCACAGTTCATCAACACCAAACATTTTAACTTTCTTTATTTATTTTAAGATTCAAGTAATAATAACTTAGCTTCGACTGACGCTGTTCTTAGCAAATTTATAGGTTAGGAAGTTAATATTTTCTTCTATACTTCTAGATTTTCAAAACTTTAGTCTTTAAATCTCTACACAGGGTGGTCACGTATTTTTAGACAGTAACAAATATGTTTAATAAAGTCAAATTTTCGAAGGTGCAAGATTAAGACAGATGTACACATACAAGATGGCCGCAGAGAAACGAATGTGACGCTATCTCCTTAAGTCATTTATTTTCTGTATACATACATTTATGTGTCAGAACATATATAATTATACATCTATAACCATACAGATATGCTTCTGCAATAATTGTAATCACATTTGTACATTCATAATGCATTCTACGTGGAGTCGTAATGGTTTTTAGGGTAGGTTTGCTTAGCACGTGTATCAGCTGTTTATTCTTGAGCACAGTGTCAAGACATTACTGTGTATATTTTATTCATATTCAATAAATTTATGTATATTTAATGAAACAGACAAATTGCATATATTTTTATTATATTATATTATATTCATTTAAAGCACATACTGTCAAAACATTAGTGTGTATATTTTATTCATATTCAATAAATTTATGTATATTTAATAAAACAGAAAAATTGCATATTATATTTAATAAAATAGAATTGTTCACGTATTTAGTAAGATTTTTATTCAACAAAGTGCACGAATTTAATAACATGTTACATTTAAAATATAAGAACTAATACACGTTATAATAAAATTCGCATTCATCAAAATTTCCTAAATCACTTTCTGCACTATATCTACAATAAAATCCAGAAAAGTTAAAATTACGAATATACACTGAATTAAATTCCTTGTTCGACCGCGTCTAATACACAAATAGAATTGGGTAAAATTTCCTTCTATGGAAAATTAACCATAATAGGAATCAGTTTGTTAAGATTACAAACACCCAGGTGTATCGTAACGTAAAAGTGCATCCAGAAGGACATTTGCCTTTCTGAAATGCGCTTTACGCCATAAAATTCCGCGTAGAAAAAGAGTAATTCCACTTTGAAAGTTAAAGTTTAAAGCAGCCCCTATAACCCGTATAATTAGTTCAGCCCGAGAAAACCGGCAAACGAAGCTCTGTTAGCTCGGAAAGGAATCCTGCTGAGGAGAATGCACCCCCAATAAGCGTCTAATTGCGTGCAACTTTCGCGTAATACACTCTCGATATCTGAGCTGTATATTTGCAGATTCGCGAAATCGTCGACTTTAGCGCGTTTCGTGCAATCTTCTCATTCCTCTTACAGATCCTTAAATCATCCCGAGAACAAACAAGCACTAAACAGCGGATTTATACATTCGGATTATTCTCTAAATATTTCAGATAAATTTCAAATCGAAAATTAAGATTTTTAAAGTAGATGCATAAATTACTGGGACGTTCGAACAGGAAAATTCATTTTTGTACAAATCAGATGAATTCGTCAAATTTTTATTATGAAATTTACATGCTGGAAGAATATTAATGTTCGGTGGAAAGAGGGATTGTATTTTAAATGAAAACTCCGAACAGTCATCTAATAATCTCATCATCGCCCAACTCGAACCTCAATTCCCTACAGCGTGAAAATATACAATAATAAAATATTTCCTTCATCATCAAACTTTTTTGATCGCATTCACCCACTAAATACACAAAATCACCGTTTCATTCCCTTTTCAATAACTTTCGCTCGAATGAAATTCATCCCCCGTATCATCCTCTTCGAACGCCATTATCGCGAGAGAAGGGATGATTTTGCGAAAAAATCAGCCCCGTTTATTCCCAGCGGCCATTCTCCGATTTTTCAGCAAGTAAGTACAGATGGTGATTTATAAAGTGGAAATGCAGCTTGGTGGGCCGTGTTCAGCTCACGGCGATCCATTACAGTCTCCTGCTGCTTCGAGTCATAACATTTCCCTTCATCCCTGGCCAGAAACAACCCCCTCCCTGTTTCCTCGCGAAGGATCTCATCGTCTACCAACCCCATCGCCACACTTTATGCATACCAGGACTTTCTACACCGTTGCTATACCGGCGAACATTATAACACCGTGAGATTATGAATTTTGTATACGTCGCCTGCTATCTCTCGTTCTTTTTTCTATGGTGATATTTTCATCGAGCCTGTTCAGAAACGTATGTTCTCTGGCAACTTTGAACATTTAGATATTTTATAGGCATTTAAGGGGGGCAATACCTTTAGAATCTTAAAAAATTGACAAATTTTTTTTTCTATAAAATGTTAGTGCAACATCTCAAAGGTATAGTGTCAAAATTTTAAAGCGTAATGCGGAGCCCTTTTGAAGTTATGACCGATTATCGTGACTCATGTCTGGTATCGCGCCGCAGATATTCACGCGCTCGGTGCGGAGGGCTATGTAGCAGATTTGTTATTATCACGCCATTGCTGTGTTTGAAATTTTGTATTTTTACGGAGAATGAGCTTATGGAGAAAAATCAACTTTACGAGTAAGCCGAAGGATTATTATATGGCGCAGGAATCGCAGATTAGTTGGTAAATCATTGAAATTATTCAGGTTTTACTTATCGAAACTTTAAACGCGTTTTTCTCAAAACTACGTTTTTAAAATTGGCGTGACTGATAACTCAAAAACTAGTTTATCAATCGCGCTCAAATTTTTTGTACATATCCACGACAATACTATCTAACATATGAACCTAAATGTACGAAATAAATTTAACATTAAAGTCCTTTTTTATTGCAAAATATTGTGAAAATTTTCAGTAAAATTCAAAGTTTTTCTTTAAAAGCGCACCATCTCTTCAATTTTCCATATTTTTCACATTTCTGAGGTTCATCTACTAACTGTGAATGTTAACAATCGAAACATCGTTTGCAAACTTGTTTCAGACCAATGTAACTAAAGATAGAAGTCACGCCGTTTTACGAGACGCGCCGAAACACTTCCAGGAAAGACTATCATAATTCCGCCATTTTTAAATATTTAAAAAAAAAGAAAATATATTGTAATAGGCAATAGTTATAATAAATTATACCTGAAATTTCGAAAATACAAGACAAAGATATCCTATACAAAAAAATTCACAAATATCAGCTTATTTTCATCTATCTAAAGGTATTGCCCCCCTTAATCTAGTGTGAAGACAGTACACATGTGTTTAAAATAAAGCTTGTCTACAAAATTATTTTTACCAAGACTTGCTTAGGATAATTTTAGGGTAATACTTGTTATATAATAGGGTAAAACTTGTTAGAATAATAATTAATTTAAAATAATGTTAGGGCTGACCCATTTGTTCCCACGAGCATTTTTTTGGAAAGGTGGCAATGCTTGTACAGATCTTCAATACAACTTTATTGAGCAAATAAAACCTTTTGTTATAATCAAAATAATAACACATCTCTTCATATTATAAACTTTAGTACTGTACTCATATGAGTACATCGGGAGCACATGTGTACATTTCATGTTTTATGAGAGTCTACGAATGCGTTTGTTAAGACTCGTACAAAATAATGTTTATTAAGGTTCTCTTATTGTGTACTGTGTCTGATGTACCATATTCAGTGGTATTTTTATCACCCTGTATGACATTTACATCTGAAACCAGAATTGGTCGATTAGGAGATTAGGTTGTTAATGGTTGTTCAAATATTTGATGTGTACCTAATGGGCAGTCGGACGATGCTTTGTGAATTAGCGACTGGTAATTAATATTATAATTGTCAGAGGGCGATTCTCGGAGGAATTAATTCGATATTGTATTACGAGATATGAAATTGAGAAGATAATATGGTCAAAAATATTTTGTGCATGTGAGGTATTATAGGGTAGAATTTATCAATGTCAATCTATATCCTTGATTCTTAGGAAGAAAACCAATCTTACTGCTGTCACATACAAAAAATCAATGCATCATGTAGTGGCATATAAGCCAATAAGATCAATATTATCTACAACTGCAAGCTTACCAGTTCACTTGGTAACTTGATATCTTTATAACTTACATTGTAAGCTTGCTAACTTGATGTCTTGGTAATTTGATAACTTGGTAATTTGATACATTGTAAGCTTGCTAACTGGATATCTTGGTAATTTGATAGCTTGGTAACTTGATAACTTGGTACCTTGGTAACTTGATATCTTTATAACTTGATACATTATAAGTTTGCTAATTTGATATCTTGGTAACTTGATACATTGTAAGCTTACTAACTTGATAACATTGTAACTTGATAACTTGATAACTTGGTAACTTGATATCTTCATAACTTGATACATTGTATCTCCAACTGCAAGCTTACCAGCCAAGTCTCATCAGTGATCATCAAATTGCGTTGATCCTTTTTTATTAAAATTAAAATTAAAAATTTTGTTTTCTGAATAAAAAATTGTCAGTTTAAGAGGTCAACGTGAACTCGTTCGATCTGATGGTCGTAAATCTTTTAGCAAAAGATGTAGAATCTAGAAGCCACGATCTTTCGTTAGAACCATCGCTATTATTCGAAAGAGCTTTTAAGACAACCTCCCATTTACATGATTAAGAATGTTCTCCGCCTGGTCGCCTCTTACTTAGAACTTCTTGTTTGGCTTAGATCGTCCAATCTTCTTCCAAGAACACTGATTCTTTGCGTGCATTTTCCTCGCGTGAAACGCTACGGTTTCGTTTAATCATGAAAGAACCAGACTGGCGGTAAGGAAACGTATTTTCTTGTTCCTAAACATTGTTTCGCTTTCGATGCTAAAAGCTCGACGAAAATCACTGCTGAATCTTCTTCTTTCACACATACACTTTCACAATTTTTCAGATAGTTTTATAAAATTTATGGCTGGAATGAACTCTTTTATGACGAGAATTTGGTACTTTTGGAATTTAGAGATTTTTGAGGATTTAGAGATTTCAGTTTAGGAAAATTTGAGGGTTGCATAAATGACAAATTTAAACCCATTACTTTCTATAGCAGTGTCAGAGTATTAATGTCAATGTAATTAGAATTTATAATTAGAGTAGCTTTTCCATCTAGAGTTACCTTCGAAATTTGAATATTTAGAGAATTCGAAGTTTACGAAGTTGAAAACTTGAAAGTTTAAATAATTGCAGAAAGCGTAGATTTTCTGTCACCATGTCAGAACATGAACCTCGATGGTTCGAACTCGTATTTTATTAATATATTCCCCGTAATTTCCACCAGCGACTTTCCACAATGGCGAACACTATTGAACACTGTTCAATGGATTCGTGTTTTTCGCTCTAACAGGGAAGCGTGCCACCATAAACCCCGTGGGCTAGCAAACCACCATAATAAAAGATAACGGATAAAGTTAATGGAAAACAGTGAAGCGAATCGCAATAACCGAAACATAACGACATTGTCGATCGTTCGACGTCGTTCAGCTTGTAACGGCCATTACTCGAAATTTCCTCCATTCCGCTTCGAGCACCGATAATTTCAAGCTTCGCCGATCAAACTTCCACTCGTCCACCATTTTGCTCGAACGTTGTCAACCATTTTATTGGAGAGTCAAATTTTCTGTCAAGTATTTATTGCACGCGTGTTGTTTGGTCATTTATGTCTTTTGCTAAAACGAGATTTCGTCTATCATTTTGTTCGAACCTTGTCAACGATTTAGTTGAAAAGTCAAGTTTTATGGAATATTTGTCAAGTTTCAAGTTCTGGCAATTTTTGACAGAATTGAATCGTTTGCTAAAGCAAGATTTTATGAATTATTTATGCATTATTTCAAGTTTTGCTAATTTAGACAGAATTGAGTCCTTTGTGAAAGCAAGGTGATACTTTGTAAGATGCATATGATGAAACTTTGCATTTTTATTTTTGTTCAAAGTCGTGGAGAATACTTTTCATACACATAACCTATAAATTACATGATTTCAAATTAATATGACGAAAAATTGCATTTTTGTCTGTGTTCAAAGTGATGAAGAATACATATGATACACCTAACCTACAAATTACATGATTTCAAATTAATATGATGGAAAATTGCATTTTTGTCTGTGTTCAAAGTGATGGAGAATACTTATGATACACATAACCTACAAATTACATGATTTCAAATTAATATGACGAAACATTGCATTTTTGTCTGCGTTAAAAATTATGAACCTTCAAGTGCACCTAACCTCTAAATAACGTGGTTCAAATTTTTTAACGACAGCATCGGCATTTGAACAAGAGTATCCAACATGTAATAGAAGTATCTAACATACCCGAACAAAAATATTCATCATCAAACGAAAGAATCTAAGCTACTTAACACATGGACTGCCACACTGAAGCAGCTATAAATTGTATTAGGTATTTTTATTTTTAACAAATCTTATCAAATATTTCTACAATATCTTCTTATACTTATTTTCCATAGTTAATACGAATATTTTCAATTAAGAGGACAAATTAATAACATAGATCTGTATGGTAATTCAAGTGCTACCATATGGGTGACATGGCAATCAAAGTGTTAGAAGGAAGAGACAGTAACGTTGTGAGGTAAAGTGGTAAAGTGTGTAAGAGGATATTCGTCATATTAACCGTGCAAATCTATTCTGTCGTCGTCTCCGCTAATCAAAGCGTCCCACGACAAATCTCGTTCGTCTTCAACGATCTAACGAGCTAACTCGATTTCAATTCCTGCCCAATATCTTTCTGGATGTCTGTTGACTGCGCACACAGAGACGTTCCACGACGATCCGATATTGTGTCCCTTAAGATATTCCAGGGATTTAAATTAAGTTCTTAGCCGCAGATATTGAATCCACTTTATGTTAATGCCGAGTGATCCTCGCCGTCTCGTGAAACGAACAAGACGAACGACTGAATAATTTCCAGAAGCTGCGGACCGAAAAAAAGGAGGGGAATCTAACCGATCCGTTTCTTCGTCGAATGAACTTCGAGAATCGACCGGGTTCGGTTTTGTCCTTCTCGAGCTTCGTCCCGGTTATAATTCGATTAAGCGATTTGATGAACGGTTTCACCGGGGAGCCGTCGGGTCAGAATTGATTTCAGCGTCGACGGACTGTAAACTTTCTTTATCGCCGCGACGCTGCAAATGTTTGGAAAATGCCGGGGACAGGACTCTGTTTGAATTCGAGGAGAATGGTGTTTGATGTCGCTGAAGAGACGCGAGGAAAGTTCGGCCGGTCTCGAAAGGAACGGAACAACGAAAAGTTTACTTTTTACTGCCGTTAATTTTATGAATTCTCGGCGGACCGATTTTAGCGATGACGGAACTGTCCTCGGCAGCAGTGGAAATATTTCGAACCGTTCTGTTTGACTTTCAGAAAAGTACAATATTTGACGTACGGAGAGATGCGAAGAAATTTTGACGAATGTAACGGGAGCCGTAGCTAAGTCAACATCTTTTGTTTTCGGAGCTAAGATAATGGGCAAAATGAAAATTGTGCCGAGCTAAATGATGTGCAATTCTTTCTTTTAGAATATTGCAGTTGTAGTTTTCTACTATTTTTTTTTTTGTTTTTTTTAAATTAACTCCTGCATTCATTGACTTTCATAAAACATAACATGTACACATATGTTCCCAGTGTACTCATATGAGTACTAAAGTGTAATATGAAGAGTATATTTTTATTATAACAAAAGATTTTATTTGCTCAATAAAGTATTGAATATCTGTAGCATTGCCTCTTTTTTCAACAAAAATGCTTGTGGAACATATGGGTTAATTTAATAAAGAATACTATGAATTTAATAACTAAACCGCAGAATTTTTGTACAAATTCAAAAGGTTTTAAATTTCATCTTAAATGTCCGATTAAACCGAGCAAGTTGAATATTAAACTTCGTTATTGGTCTCGATTGAGAATTCAAATATTGACAGGGTGTTTGACGCTACTCATTAAAAATTTAAATTTGTACCTTCAACATTGAAGTTTAAAATTTTAACCGAGAACGGATTAAATCATCTCTCAAATACGAACTAATATGCTAAAAATAGTTCACTGAATTTTATTTTTAATTTTATTTATAATTAATACTGTTGTACACTTAGTGAATACATTCTATTTGCAATTACATATGTACATATAAATGCACGACATGTGCACATTATGCAATCATAATTGTCTTGTACAAACTTTTATCGTAATTAGATTTGTATTATAACTAATAGATCTTGTGTATAAGTTGTATTAATCGTATCTTTTTTACTTTTCTTTTTACATTTACCTTGAATTGTTTTAACAAATATTAGAAGTGACAAGTATAGAAATAATAAATATCAGAAATACTTAAAGTTAGATAGAAATAAAATTCCTCTAATACCTATATTATAGGAAAACAGAAAATTAAAAATGAAAGAGGGATAAAATGTGAAAAAAAAAATAAATGGAGAAACATGGACGCGATCTCTGGACGCCCAGATTACGAGTCTAAAACGTTACCACTATGCCATCATATTTTTGTATTTTTCTTTCGATTTTTCTGTACTTAATATATTCGTGAAACTTTAAAGCTTCATATCTACATAATTATACCCCATTAACAAAAACGTTGGAACGTGTAATCACTATTTCTGAACATACTTTCACTTCAGAAAAATTGATAAAATATTTGAAAACTCGTCTCATGTAATCGTCCTAAATAAATAAATTGGACGTCTGAATAATCTAATGTTTCTCTACTTAAAAATAAAATGTGACCCTTAATATAAAAATACGTCCTTATACATATCCCCAACTTAAAAATTCAAAAAATCGTAAAAATTTCCGAAACGTTAACTTACACATTTATAAATGCAAACCTTGACTCAGAACGAGAGGAATTTTGATTTGACGAAAATGGTACGTCAGTTAGAAATTCGTGCAATCGTACACAGAGGTTGAAAATTTCAGCACGACGAACAACGTGTTGCTTAATTTCGACTTGTTCACGTTTACGAGCGCGCGTTTATGCCAGCCCGCAATTCAGGATAATACCTGGAGTAATTCCTGGCCAATACTGTTCCCTGGTTGCACGGCAAATTGCTTCGCGAGGGTGTCGTTCGATCACAGCCACCGTATCGAGATAAGCCTGGTCCCGATGGATAATTTGCTAATAGGCTAGCTGGACACGGCTAACTTTTCCTTATTCACGCATACCGAGACGAGACCAATTCCTTCCTAATTGCCACACGAACAGGCCGTCCGGCAATTTCGTCAGAGATATAATTTTCGTAAACTATCGAGCTGGGATGGCACATTACGGAATAACAAGTTACACTGGAACCTCGATACGTGTAAACCAACCTTCTCTGCTGCATACGCGTCATGTATTCTGTATAACACGTCAGAACACTATAGTTACATAATTTCCTTTCAAAAAAGTTGGTCTACTTTGTGCGTGTAAATAAAATTGTTATTGATGGAAAAATTGTTTGTGCAAAATTTTATTTTATAACTTTTGGTTTAGGAGATGTAGTAGGTTCATTTGCTGCGACTTTTAGGGTGACTTGGCGATTGAAGGATTTGTGGAATTTGTAATTTGGTAATTTAGTAATTCGATGGGTTGTTGAACTTGTAACTTGCTAACGTGATAACCTTGTAACTTTGTAATTTGATCACTTGGTAATTCGATAGTTTGGTAACTTGATATCTTCATAACTTGATACATTGGAGGTTTGCTAACTTGATATCTTGGTAACAAGGTAATTTGGTGTTTGGTAATTTGGTAACTGGGTAACTTGATAACTTGGTAACTTGATATCTTCATAATTTGATACATTGGAAGCATGCTAACTTGATATCTTGGTAACAAGGTAATTTGGTATCTTGGTAATTTGATAACTTGGTAACTTGATATCTTCATAACTTGATACATTGGAGGTTTGCTAACTTGATATCTTGGTAACAAGGTAATTTGGTGTTTGGTAATTTGGTAACTGGGTAACTTGATAACTTGGTAACTTGATATCTTCATAATTTGATACATTGGAAGCATGCTAACTTGATATCTTGGTAACAAGGTAATTTGGTATCTTGGTAATTTGATAACTTGGTAACTTGATATCTTCATAACTTGATACATTGGAGGTTTGCTAACTTGATATCTTGGTAGCAAGGTAATTTGGTATCTTGGTAATTTGATAACTTGGTAACTTGATATCTTCATAACTTGATACATTGGAGGTTTGCTAACTTGATATCTTGGTAGCACGGTAATTTGGTATCTTGGTAATTTGATAACTTGGTAACTTGATATTTTTATAACTTTATACATTGGTACCTTGGTAACTTGATATTTTGGTATCATAGTAATTTGGTATCTTGGTAACTTTGTAACTTGGTAGCATAATAATCTGGTAACTTGGTAACTAGCATTGTAATTTGGTAACTTAGTAACTTGATAAATTGGTAACTTAGTAACATGTCAATTTGGAAATATAGTAATTTGGTAATATGTTAATTTTGAAGTATGGTAATTTGGTAATATGTTAACTTTGAAATATGGTAATTTGGCAGTACAGTAATTTGGGAATGTAGTGACTTAGAAATATAGGTACTTGGTGATATGTTAATGTGGAAATATAATAATTTAGTAATATGTTAATTTTGAAATATAGTAATTTGGCAGTATAGTAATTTGGGAATGGAATGATTTTGAAATATAGTAATTTGGTAATATGCCAATATGGAAATATAGTAATTTGGTAATATGTTAACGTGGAAACATAGTAATTTGGGAATGTTGTGATTTGGAAATATAGCAATTCGGTAACATGTTAATTTGGAAATATTGTAACTTGGTAATATGTGAATTCAGTTATTTCAAAATTCGGAACTATTGTAAAATTCAAATATTTCAAAATTTCTAAATCTGAAAATTTGAAAGCTTGAAAACTCAAAAATTCCAAAACTTGAAAACTTGAAAACTCCAAAACTCCAAGACTTAAAAACTTGAGAACTCCAAAACCTCAAAACTTGAAAGCTTGAAAATTCAAAAAATGTTGAAATATAATAACCTATAAACCCGATAATCTAAAAGTTCAGAAATCTGATAATCCGAGAGTTCGCTTGCCAATTTACTAAATTGATAATTTCCCGGCCTGAAAATTTGTTACTCCGCGAATTTACTAATTGGTAAATTCAAAACCCTTAATCAGTGGTTACACCGATCAAGCCATAATCAGTGGTCACATTAAGTGGAGGCTGAAAACGAGCTAGCAGTATAATTATCGGAAAATAATCGGTGGTCAGTGTCTCGCGGTAGCGACACCGTGAAAAATACAAGCGGCGTAATCTTCGATCGCGTACTCGACCGGATCCACGAAATTTATGACTTGCTCGAGAACACCAATAGAGTTCTACAACGAGGCAGTACATCAAACAGTTTGATAGGGTACATCAGTCTCGACGAGCATGCTCATGAGCACCATCAACGATTCTTGATCGAACTTGCAGACGACCCACCTCAAACACATAGCTTTCCAGCCAACTGTCTACCGGCAATGGATGGATTGTCGTCGAACCTCGTACAACCATAGAATATAAATCCTCGACGCTCCTTTCATAGACACTTGACTGATATTTCCAACTTTCGAAATATTTCGGAGACACGGTGCGAATGTCACAAAATAGGATACAAAATTTATTGAATATTTTTTTCAACTTAGAAAAATTTATTGAGAACTCTGCATAGAAAATAAAATTTAAATCAAGTCTCTCGTGGGGACGAAGCTTTAAAGTTTTGTACGCTGAGAGAAATTTGAAATAAAAATTTAATAATATGGAAATTAAACATTTTGTATATCTGGAATTTTTTGAAATTAGTTTAAGTATTTCAGAATTTGATAATTTGCTAATTTAACAATTTCAGAATTTGGTAATTTGTAAACTTGAGAATTTCAACCCTGTAAAAATTGAAAATATGAAGTAATTTGAAAGACATCAATTTGCAAATTTTTCATTTTCCTTTTAATTTCATCTACCCTTCTTTCTCGCAGTATAAAAGAATTGACAAAAGGTTCCAAAAAATTTCTTGCACATGTTTATCGCGTTTCAAGACTTAGATACCACGAAGACAATAGCCGCGTGTCACCGTTGTCTCCGGTTGATGGAAGAAGTAATCCATTCCAACGGAAGCGATTAAAAGTTTTTCAATTTTTATAGAATGTTGGGACTCGAAAGTTGCCCGAGAAGCTTTCTGATACGCGCATGAAAAACAATATTTGACGATATACAGCGACGGAATATTGCACGGAAATTAAATTTTTCGCGTTTCACGGCAAGCTCACAGTATAACGGTCGAACTATTAAAATTTTCATGTAAACCACGTTACACGAAACTTTGTGTTTTATGATGCAGTCAGTAATACAATCTGCACTGCAACCTCAAAGTGATTCCATTAAGCTTAATACGATCATTCGTGTCATCGTTGCATACGTGTTTCAGTACTATCGATACCAAATATTTCTTCGACTAATAATCTCGTTTAACTCATTGCCTCAAAATTAGTTTTTATTATACTTTATTTAATTTTTCGATCGTTTTGGTATGTTCAAGAAAAATAATTTGGATCTGTATAATAAACTTGGTGATTTTGGTGATAACTCACTGAATTCTTCAAAATTATATTTTATTTCATATTTTGATCGTTTTGGTATGTTCAGAGAAAACAATTTGGATCTGCGTAATAAACTTGCGTAATAAACTTATCTGCGTAAAATTTGAAAAATTAATATTTCCATACTTTTATGAAAGTATACTTTTATCTCTAATTTTTATATTTTTTAAAAATATATAAATAACAAGTTACCATATTTCCATGTCTGATAATTTTTTTATTCTCCAAAAATACAAATAGAATAAATTAAATAAATAAATTTCTCAACCATCAACCCTTTGTTCCTCTTTCAATTTATAACAACACATTTTCGAAGTCCTACAAATAACAATAACGAAACAAATTTACCTAAAAAAAAATCATATAATATTACAAACGTAATAATTCCTGAATGTACAAAAACCTATAATCACAAAGAACGTAAAATATTTGCGATGGACGAATTAAATTTGCAATTCATATTTGACGGAATAAAAAAATTCATATCATATTATTTCACGCAACGTATTTACATCGCAATACAGTCGAGAGACTAAATTAAAATAAGATTTTATAATAAAAATTAATTCTCCCTTTATAACCAGCTGGATTTCAACCCTCTGTAAACAAAGAACTTGTGAGCTATTGATCTTTCATCTTATACAAACTTATCGAATTGTCTGAGCTTATTAAAAGCTCTGGTAATACTCTTATTCTAAAACTGAAGGAATATTATCGAGTTTAGAAGAATTCATGTTCGAATTCTTAGATGAGTTATTTATTTTTTTGAGATCAATTGTAGACTTTTCTGTTTTTATCGTTCATTAGGGGATGTTACTAAAACAGGTTAAAATCTAAGAATATTAAGGTTATAGTATTTTTTATTTTATAGTACATTTTTATGTACAGTTCTATTATGGTTATTGTTATATTATGTAAATTATTATTGTACATAATGTTATATAATGCATAATGCATGTTATTACAATTTCTTCTATTAATAGACTAAAACAAATTTTCCAAATGTGTATTATTATTGTACATAATATTATATAATGCATAATGCATGTAATTACAATTTCCTCTATTAATAGACTAAAGCAAATTTTACAAATAAAATAAAATGAACAAAATTTAACAAATATGACAATACATAAACATAAAATAAATACTTAACAAATATTGCTACGGCAAATATATTTTTTATTCGCAAAAGAAATTTCATCAGGCATTCCTTTACCCTCCCCTTTGATCCTCCTGCGATTTCGTCCAATTACGTCTGACAATCGGCAACATTCTTGCCACAAATTGTACCATCACCAATACCGCAAACACAACAGAGAACCCCGAGAAAGCAGGTTTTTTAGGAATTCACGTAGGAACGCGAAGAAAGGGTAGTTTGATTTGTCGGAGGACAAAGCGACCGAAACAATGAAAAAGGAACACACGCCGAATAAAAAAAAGCGAACGAAAGACAGGGGCGAAACAAATTACAGGAGAAAACGATTAGGTAAGACGAGACGGAATTTCTAAGCCGAAGTTCAATTGAGGGAGAGACTGCGCCGGTAACAAATGAGGGAAAAAATGGCGAAGAAGCGAGAGGGTTTAAAGCGAACGGCGAATACCGATGTCGAAGCTGAACGCCGAAATACGAGCTTCTCGAAAGAAAAATATGAAGCGTCGTCGGGAGAGGAGAGTTAAAAAGGTGGAGACGTACAGGGTGGAAAAATGGAAGTGGAAGGAACAGGGTGAAGAAGGACGAAGGACGAGAGGAGAAAAGGGGAATCAATGTGAGTGTGAGACGAGTGGGGATGCTGGGCACCAATCAATAGACGCGCGGCGGCGCCCCACCTGTCAACGCTCGCTGAGGTAAACAGGGATAGCCAAATTGCTGTTTAACCCTCGATCGAATGATACAGGCTCACTTTTGACCCGTGTCGTACGACAATACGAAAGAAAACGGAATGGGTAAGAATAGGGGGGAAGATTCGGGAGACGCAGGGTTGAGTATGCGGTTGGGGGATGTAGTCTTGCTTCTGGATTATGACATATATGGGGAGTTTCGACTTTTTCACCCTTTGCACTCCTTAATTTCTTTTATCTACTGACTCCTTGATAGATCAAACAGGGGTCCTCGATAAAATTGCAATAGGGTGGAGTATGTGACTTTTTCTTTTATCACAAGTAGTAAACAAATGATAATATATTAGACCGATCTATTTATCTGAATTATTTATAGGATCCTAGAGAAATTTGATGTCGAGACACACTCGACATTAGGAGTGCAAAGGGTTAACTATCAAAAAGGTCAAATGACTCTTTTACAAGTTTTTCATTTTAACTTACAAAATTTTTTAAGACTATTTCTTTGCTAATCTTCATGAAGATAAAGAATTAATTTATGTTTTGTCATTTGTTTATTTATTTTTCAACTTCATTTTTAATTTCGGAGTAAGTGTGCATTGCTCCGATAGGTTTAGTGTTAATTGTAAATATCTTGTATTTGGGAATTTCGTATTTTATATTTGCAAGGTTTTTAATGTTTACACATCTTAATTTTTTAGTATGCGTCCCTGTTTTGAAATTGGCGAGGTCGTAATTTTTTTATTTGGAAGTTTTGACATTCTGATTTGGAGAACTTTGAATTTGGATATTTCAGAAATCTTGTGGTTCAAGATTCTAAAATTTAGAAAATTCAAAATTTTGCTTTTCAAGGTCATTTTCCAAATCACTATGTCAGTAGCACACGACGCACACGTTGCGTCACGGTTTTTAATTATACTAGTACTTTATGACGCATCTGGTGTGCTATCATTCATGTTCTAGTATCTGTAATGCATATGATTTACCACCATTCACATACCAGTATTTTGTGACGCACATGATGAGTCACCATCTACATATATATGACGCACATGATGTGTCACCATCTATATACCAACATCATGTGACGCACTTAATGTGTCACTATTTGTTACACCAGTATTATGTGACGCACATGATGTGTCACTATCTATATAACAACATTACGTGACGCACTTAATGTGTCACCACTTGTTACACTAGTATTATGTGACGCACCTGATGTGTCACCACTTGTAACACCAGTATTATGTGACCCACTCGATATGTCACCACTTGCAACATCAGTATTATGTGACGCATCTGATGTGTCACCATGTACCGTACCAGTATTATGTAAATTTCCAAATCTTCTAATCCTTATATTTCTAAATATTCAAATTCCAAAATTTCCGAATCACTTAATCCTCCGAATGCTTGAATCTACAAATCCCCAAATCCTCAAATCCCTAAGACTCCAAATTCCCAAATTCTCAAATCTCCAAATTCACATATTCTCAACTTTTCATATTTTCAAATTTTCAAATCCTCAAATCCTCAAATCCTTAAATCTCCGAATCCTTGAATCCCCAAATCCCCAAATCCTACAATCCCAAAATCCCCAAATCTCCAAGTCCTCAAATCTCCAAATCTTCAAATCCCAAAATCCCCACATCCCAGAATCCTCAAATCCCAAAATCCCCAAATTCCGAAATTCTTAAATCTATAAATCCCAAAATCCCCAAATCCCCAGATCCCCAAATCCTCAAATCTCCAAATCCTTGAATCCCCAAACCCCCAAATCCCCAAATCCCCAAATCCCAAAATCACAAAATCCCGAAATTCCCAAATCCGTAAATCTATAAATCCCTAAATCCCCAAATCGCAAAATCCCCAAATCCCCAAATCCCCAAATCCCCAAATCCCCAAATCCCCAAATCCTCAAATCTCCAAATCCTTGAATCCCCAAACCCCCAAATCCCCAAATCCCAAAATCCCGAAATTCCCAAATCCTTAAATCTATAAATCCCCAAATCCCCAAATTCCCAAATCCCAAAATCCCAAAATCCCCAAATCCTTAAGTCTATAAATTCCCAAATCCCCAAATCCCAAAATCCCCAAATTCCCAGAATCCCCAAATTCCCAAATCCCAAAATTCCAAAATCCCAAAATCCCCAAATCCCCAAATCCCCAAATCCCCAAATCCCCAAATCCCCAAAATCTCCAAATCCCATGAAACTTCCAAATCCTCCATCCTCAAATTTCCTGTTCTCGAAATCCTCAAATTCCAAAACTAAAGCACACATATAAACCTAACCATCCTTTACACGATACATCTTTCATATAACAAATGTGTCATCGATAATCAATAAATAAGTGTTTAATACCGATAAATACATGAATCTACACTCGAATAATGGGTCTCCTTGCGCACAACTGTACCACTGTTCAGAAGCACCTCATTCCGTCGCAGATAGTCGCAGCCCATAAGTCGATAATAATGAACAGAAATTGATACAAGCGGTAGCGCAAACATTGTTTAACACCTAAGACGTTGACGCTTGTTCGCGAAACAAGCTTCTAATAGTGTAGTCGGGAGAAGTTTGATGAGTTACGGCCGTAAAGTTGCTCGCAGACAATCAACCATTTATGATCTAACGTGTCTCGGATTTACACGATCCGCTACCGTACCATAGATTACAACGTCATCGTTCTACTTTGTAGACAAAGTATTCAGATTAGAAGAAAGCAATTGTTAATAGACTCTCATGGGAAATGTCGCTGGTGAATTTAAATGAAGTTTATGATTGATTTGATGTCAATTTATATTTACATAAGTTATATTTGCATTGTTATTGATGTTATTACTGATCTTTGTTCTATGGGAAATATTGTAGTGGTGTGAGGGAATATTAATGGCGAATGATTTATTGGTGAGGTAACAAGGTATTGTTTAATTATAATACGTATCACAATAAATGTTACAATATTTATTTACATTACCACATATTTATTGATTTATTTTACCACAATAATTGTTACAGTATTTCATATGCAGTTTTGGGACAAACTATGTCGAAATTTAAAGACACCTATCACAACAGCTGATATAATACTTATTTTATTAAGTATACTGTTTTGCATTAATGTATAATACATTACATGTAATATGAAATTTAAAAATACCTATCACAACATCAGTTACAGTACTTATTGTATTCAATACACTGTTTTGAAGTAAACTATGTCCAAATTTAAAAATACTTACCACATCAGTTACAGTAATTGTTGCATTCAATACACTGTTTTGAATTAAAGTATGTCTAAATTTAAGGGAACTTATCACAACATGTATTCCAAAATTTATTTCATTCAACAAACTGTTTCGAAGTAAACTATGTCGGAATTTAAAGATACCTATCACAACATGTATTCCATAAATTTATTTCATTCAATAAACTGTCTCGAAGAAAAGTACACCCTTAAGAACGTTTTCTTACAGGAAAATAATAAAGATCGAAGAAAATGTACTCGCCAAAATCTACGAACGTAAATATCCGAAGGAGGGTATTAACCTCAACTTTCGACTTGTTTTCGAAGAATCTTGTCAGAAAAGAATGTGAAACAGCTACATCACGTTCGTATTATACCTCGACTGGTTTTAAGGCTGTGGTTGAATTATTATCTTCTAGATATTATTTCACGAACCTCTGTGACTTTAGAGTGACACAAAAGTAACAACGATGTTTCGATAAGAACGAAGCAATGATTATATCGAGGAAGGTGGAAATTAGGTCACGAATGTTTATCCTGTTGTTGTTTTCCACGGGAAAGATGAAAATAACGTTTTACTTGTGAAAATATGCCGTCCTTTTAGAGACTGCTGAAACACCTGTTGACAGAGTGGACAAAAGATGGTTTTGAGTAATTTGTTTCTTTGTGAAATTTGGTGTTGACATTTTATGGAGGAATTATGTTAAAATTTATTTATAAAATTAAATGAATTAAAATCACGTTTACTGGTACTGTCTTTGAATGTAATGATTGTTACTTTAAATTCTAACCTATAACTATGGACTTTTAAAAAATACCAACAAAAATTTTATAAATTATATATTCAGTTATACTATACAATTTTATTAATATTCAAGTTTACTGTGAATCTAATTATGTTCATTAATCAAAATTCCAAGCTGTAACTATGGATATTTTAAGTAATATCCAAAAAATTTTACAAACTTCAACTCATATGTGCAACTCAAGTCAACTGAACCTAATTATGTTTATTAATCAAAATTCCAGTTCTTAGACTTCTGAAAAATATTCAAAAATTTTATAAATTACAACCCATTCAGTTTAAGTTGTCTCTAAATCTGATAATAATTATTCATCCTAACCTATGATAACCTAATAAACTAGTGATTCTATAAATTGATCTCAAATAATATCGATCTCACGTTGAATCCAATAATAATTATTAATCCAAGTCAATCGTAAACAGCACCCTCAAACGCAAATAAAGAACGTTGACGTTTAAATATTAATATATGAGCGTTGTTTATTTTCTGCGGGGAAAAGGGTTGTTTGACGATCGAAGCAATAAAGTCACGTGATTCGTTTGATCGTGATACGAGGTCCTTTGAGGATATCCTGGATCTGCGGGACGTCGAAATTGCGAGAAGTGGTACGTGCCTGTAGCGGAAACGCGATACGAGAAACACGAAAAATCCTGGAATAATATTACGTAAAGTTACGGGGGGTGCTGAGAAGTTCTCTCATTTCCAGGGGAAAAACGAAACACTCGAAAGAAAGTTGAATTCAACGTCGCGAATTGTGCGAAGTCACCGGGAACGCGTTTTCCACGCGACCTCGTTGCTTACTGTTCAACATTTCTTTAAATCTCAAACCGAAAAACACCTATGCTTCTGACATATTATTGCGGCAAATAGGTGTCGCGAAATTTCGTCCTAAATATAATATACATATTTGATCACAAGGAAATATACGCATACGGCTGGAATTTTTCTTAATGCAATTTACTTAGCAGATCTGTTCCACAAGAGCGTGGACGCGATATCTGAGTGCAAGTAAATCTTTTCTTTGAAAATGTTGTACAGGCCGAAAGTGCATTTGAAGAACTAATACGCTTAATAATGTAACAGTAGTAACATAGCAACTGCAAATCGTTTTTATATTTAAAAACATCCCAAAGAATAATGCAGCATGCGTATCTCTGTGTACGAATATATTTTCTCGCCGAAAGAGGGTTAAAATCAAAATATCCCGAGGGTCCATTCAGAAGAGCCGCAGTAATGGTTTCCCTTACACACAAATTAGAACCTGCAGTATCGCATGAAAAGCGATATCCCGTATCTTCTTGCCAATCAGAAAAATGAATTCCATACCTTGGCGGTATTTAATGTAGGTTCGTGTTTCGCTTGGTAAAAGCATCATCGACAATCGATAATAGGTCCGTGTATCGAAAAAGGCCGCGAGCTGACCAGGCACGATCGAGGTTATTATAATTAGAAATTTAGTAGAATGTCGGTTATAGGGGTGGTTTGGGGTAAACCGTTGGACAGGCGGCAGCATTAATATCGGTACGTATTACCGACTATTAAACGGCGAATGGATCGACGTAATTACATGAGGAAGAGGGTCGAAGGCCGACAGTGGCTGAGCAGACATTGGCTCGTACTACTGTGCCATATGTGGAGCCACTGGCAAACGTAATTTCTATGCGATCGTATGTTCAATACATGTCGGATTATTACATTCTATATCGTAATCGAGTGCATAATCGTATTTTCTTTGATCATCGACTCGGCTTTCCGTAAACCTGAGCAAAATGAAACACCTTCATGTCGAGATTTTTGGCATAATTCCACATGATTCATCTTTGGTTCGATTGTGCTATTTGGATATTTAGTTCTGTTTGATATTGATAGATAAAATATTTTGAGAAAATTTTTTTGAGAGCAGAATATTTTGTAAATGTTATTTTTGTATTTAGATGGAGATTTGCGGGTTATTTATGAAATAATTGTGTTTGGTCAAATATAATTGACAAATTAGTTTCTACCTCTAGTTTGATACGTTGAGGTAATGTAACAGTCTGTAACATCTTGAAAGTATAGGTAAAATGATCCTATTTGAAAGGAGATATTTTACCTAAAACTTTCTCCTTAGTAAATTAAGAATTTCTACTTAACGAACTTCATTAATTTTAGATCCTTCCATCTGCAGAGCATAAATACTCGTTTCGTATTCATTTTCATAATATATTTGCAGTGGAAGCTTATCTAAAGTGCTTTCGAGATTCTGATGATACCCTAAACTCTGCATCTACTTTAAACTTGTTTGTTTTGCATAAAACTTAACCAGTCGCTTTCGAGTTCGAACGACTTGTGTAAAAAAAGAAATCTGTCAATCGAATATATTGAATCGATCAATTGCATCCATCGCCACCTTTGCCACCTGAATATTGTCCTCTTTTTAGATTAGTATAAAACTGATGTGATATATTTCTGATTGCAGGTGCAATTTTTGAGCAGGGCACCGACGAAGTTCAGTCAGCCTTCAAATTTGCGATGTTCAACCACAACCAGAATACAACCCGCAAGTTTGACTTGCAGGCTTTCGTAGACGTAATTAATACCGCGGATGCCTACAAACTATCCCGCCTCAGTAAGTAGAAACTTTATCTATTTGGATAAACTAACGTTACATATTTCCGATATATGCGTATCTTTCCATCAGTTCGTCTCATAATTGAGTTCTGTACGTAACATCCAGGTAAACTTTGAATTTGTAGATATTGCAAAACTTTCTGATGACATAACATCTATTATATTATGCAAACAGTGACACACACTGTGCGTCATCTATTACATCATACAGCTGGCATACTAACGTGATGCGCATAGTTCGTCGATTATATTATATAAATGACTCACATGGTGTGTCATCAGCTTACATTTTATTTATAGCAAGAGACGCACATGGTGTGTCATGGCGTGAATTATGGAAATTGCATATGACACACCGTGTGTGTCATATACTTGAATGGTATAAATAGCATATGACGCACTTGGTATGTCATCGCTTCAATTATACAAATTGCATATGACACACACGGTGCGTCACTGATTATATGATATAAACAACATACGACGCACGATGTGTCATCGCTTGATAGCATATAATGACGCACACGGTGAGTCATCGGTTACACTATACAAATATTATATAACACATATTACGTCATCGATTATGTGATACGGTTCGCAGAAGTATGATTTACCGCCAATTATATTATATAAATCACATATTACACACGTAGTGTGTTACAATTAATATTGTCAGTAGCACATGACGCGCACGTTGCGTCACCGTGTATTATACCAGTACTTTATGACGCATCTGGTGTGTCATCATTCATACACTAGTATCTGTGATGCATATAATGTACCACCATTCACGTACCAGTATTTTGTGACGCACATGGTGTGTCACCATCTACATACCAACATCACGTGACGCACCTGTTGTGTCACCATTTGTTACACCCGTATTATGTGACGCACATGATGTGTCACCACTTGTTACACCACTATTATGTGACGCACCTGGTGTGTCACCACTTGTTACACCAGTATTATGTGACGCACCTGGTGTGTCACCACTTGTTACACCAGTATTGTGTGACGCACCTGGTGTGTCACCACTTGTTACACCAGTATTATGTGACACACCTGGTGTGTCACCACTTACAACAGTATTATGTGACGCACCTTGTGTGTCACCATGTATTGTACCAGTATTATTTGACGCACCTGATGTGTCACCATATAGTGTACCACTATCATGTGACACACACAGTGTGTCATCATTTACCTTCTACAAAGCAGTTCTTGACACACATGGTGTGTCATTAGTTACATCATAAAAGTATCATCTGACAGTGCATCACCATTGCATAGATGTATCACGCATAAGATGATGGTTCTCGTACGAAATTCAAAATTATCGATAATGTATGAAAGCGCCGTTCTCGTACTATTTGGTGAAAACCGAACGAATCGACGTCACTTTGTTCGAGATATCGGGCTAGTATCAAGAACATCGACCGATCGACAATACTCAGGTTCGTACGTGCCAGAACACGCGACATCATGGGCTCCATTGAAAGCTGACAGTGTCTGAAATCGGCGCTGCATCTGGGCCACGAAATAAGTAACGTTTCGCAGAAGATACTAATCTTGTTGCTTCATCGGAACGCCTCTATTTCGCGCCTTTGGAAGTCATGCACGTACGGCGACGTGGATCGAAACACTTGTTATCGTATCGATCGCAAACAGGAAGCTCCCGCGCAGGTATTACATCCGCGACGATACGGGTAACATGACACACCGTGCTCTTCATTGTCTTATGAAATTCAAGGCATTTCTTTGTTACAGAACACTTGCTTCAAATTTAGGTAGATTTCGGACTAATCTGATTTTAGGTTATGTTCTGCTATCTTAGGTTAAATTAGGTTATATTGTGTTTTGAAACTCAAGACCTCTTTTATTACAATATTAACATTTGCTTCAAATCTAGATTGATTTGCAATTAGGTTAAACTATAGTATATTAGGTTATATTGTACTATGTTGAATTATGTTGTATTAGGTTATGTTAGTTTAGGTTAGGTTACATTCTACTTCAGTCACTTTTATTAAATTTAGTCTGAACTTAATTGAGTTAAGACATTAGTCTTGTCTTTTTTATTCGATTTCAAATTGTTATTTCTTATTTTATTACAAGCTATCTTACATTTCATATCGCATTCATATTTCGCGTTTCATTTCAAGCGAAACGAGTGAAAGCAACGCGAAGGTGGGAAACGGCGGAAGGGATTAAGGGCGAAAATGATAAATCACGTTGATGTAATGAAAGAAATCGATTTGACGGCGATGGAAATGAATTTCAAGCTGAGATTCAACGCACACCGATCGTGCAGGTGGTGGTGAAACGCGTAGATTTGAAACGCGAACGAGGTGGCCGTCCATCCGCAGGATCGTTTGACGCTTTCTAACCCGGGGGTGTCGGCCAATCGAGCCGAGCTGAAATTGCCTTTGAAGCTGATCGAGTCCGCTCTAAACCGTAAACGAATGGCCACCTGGGTGCCAAAGATATCGGTGTCTTGTCATCGACGAAATCCTTATAGAAGTTTCGGCCAACAAAGGGACGACACCCTTTCAATTCGAACGCTAGACGGTTTCTGTAACTCGATTTGTTCCACGAATGACCGTTCAAAATTAATTTTTCTTCTTCCTTTTCTACAAAAAAAAAATACTCTGCTTTCGCCATTCAGTGTGTTGAATGAATTTGTACCAATCGGTATTAATACATGGTATATGGTATTGTATTATTATAAGTAGTTTCTGTATCTCTGTTTTTGGAACACTCTACACATATTAAATAAAATTCGACGTCCCTTATATTTGTATCTAGCGACACTATTATTGGTCGATTTTTCGGATGGTTATTTCTGAAGGCGGTTATTTCAGAAGATAGTACCCGAAGGAAAGATATTTCTGAAGAAATATCCCCCAACCGCACATATTCCCGAAAACCCGTGAAGTCCAAAAAACGCTCGCATTTCTCAACGAACGTGACAAGATGCTAGAAATGGTTAAAACGCTCGGTAAATAGCGATCGTCTCGGCAATTCCAAACGGAGAATTCCGTTCTACGGAATTCCATCTACTCGATTCATCAAATAATAATTCCGGCATTTCTCGTCGCTCCGGTGTATTCCTCTTTCGTCAGTGACCCGTTTCGGGTATCTCAGTCACACTCCGTGCAAATCCCTTCGCGTATCAGTTCCAGCTCTCCTCGTCTGTTTCTCTTCTGATATGACGGACGTCATAAAATATTCGAGGCACAGAGGAGATTCGGTAATAGAATTCGTCGACGGGCTCGCGGTCGCTTGGCTCCGTGGAATCGCGAATATTTGGGCCAAGTCCAAGGGTCATAGGTCGACTATGCAGCAGGTTACGCCACTTAGGATAGCTCTGCTAATTGTATTAATGCTGGTCGGTTCGTCCGGATCAAGAGGCCGTTGTTATAATCCCACGGTAAGCCGTGTTGCTCGCCAGCCGTATTCATTGTCGAGATGCAACCCGTTTAAATGTTTCCGCTCTCTGGAAACAACGATCGACTTTCGCCAGACTCCAACAGTTCCTTGGACTTCCATAAAACTTGGATCTAGGGATAATAGGATCGGCTCGATGGCGTGGAATTTAAGGAAACTTGCGGAACGGTCGGATACGTGACCACGGTTCTGCTCTTTTATCTATACGATCATTTCTGATGTCTTGTATTGTTAATCGATCTACACTAATAATTGTAGATTTACAACTAGATATCAATTAATCTACAAGGAATAATAGGAAATTGTCCTTAGATTTAATTCATGAATCTACATAACCTTACACTTCTATATGTATAATCTGTAATATTATATTTCTATAAAACCTGTAACATTATACTTCTATGATATCTGTAACATGATACTTCTATAAAACCTGTAACATTATACTTCTATGATACCTGTAATATTATACTTCTATAAAACCTGTAACATTATACTTCTATGATACCAGTAACATGATACGTCTATAAAACCTGTAACATTATACTTCCATGATACCTGTAACATTATACTTCTATGAAACCTGTAACATAATACTTCTATAAAACTTATGACATTGTACTTATATGAATAACCTTACACGTCCACATAACCTATAATATTCATTATGTATGAAATATTTTTGGAATTAGTATTTTTATCTTAACGTTTGTCGATTTCGAAGAAAATGTGCGAAGAAAGTCATGTATTTTTCCGATTTTCTTATCGAGAAAGTTCAAATCGTGTAAGTTGTATATTGCATACGGAGGTATTGAAGATACAGTACATATCTATTTCTTACCTTTGTCATGTAATATCGAAGCTGTCACATTCTTTTCTGGAGTCTGGTGTGTATCCAGGAAGGGACAAGCGTTATTTCGAATTTCTGGATGCAATTCCAACACCATCGGGCGAAGAAACACGATCGATAAATAAATACGAGGGGAGAACCTCATTTTTACATCGTACGGATAAAAACGTATGGACGATTCTTAAAATTTCTGTGAAATTGTAGTCAAATTCCATTTCAATTCTAATGTACTTGCAATAAAATTCTAACGAAATTTTATTGCAGTGGAATTATAATGAAATTTTATTCCAATGAAATTCCAACGAGACTCTAATAAAAATGTAATGGAACTGTAGTGTTTCATTGAAATTCTAGTTGCATTTCAGCAAAATTTTAATAAAATTCTAGTGAAATTCCGCTAAAATTCTAATGAACGTAATAAAATTCTACCAAAAGCCATCGGCTACAGTACACAAATATCATATAACACACACATTACGTCATCGATTATGTGATACGGTCCTCAGATGAAGCATACGATTTATCATCAATTATATTATGTAAATCTCATATTACGCACATGGTGTGTCACAATTAATATAATGTCAGAAGCACACGACGCACATGTTGCGTCATCGTTTATATTGTACTAGTACCTTATGACGCATATGATGTGTCATTATCCATATACTAGTATCTGTGATACATATGATGTACCACCATTTAGGTACGAATGTTTTGTGACGCACATGGTGTGTCACCATTCATATACCAACATCATGTGACGCACCTGTTGTGTCACCATTTATTATACCAGTATTATGTGACGCATATGATGTGTCACCATCTATATACCAACATTATGTGACGCACCCGGTGTGTCACCAACTATATACAAACATCATGTGACGCACGTGATGCGTCACCATTTGTTACACCAGTATTATGTGACGCACATGATGTGTCACCATTTATTATACTAGTATTATGTGACGCACATGATGTGTCACCATCTATATACCAACATCATGCGACGCACATGATGCGTCACCATTTCTTATACCGGTATTATGTGACGCACCTGATGCGTCATAAACTATATACCAACATCGTGTGACGCACCTGATATGTCACCATTTGTTACAAAAATACCAACGAATCTCTAGTGAAATTCCACTAAAATTTTAATGAAATTTCAGTAATATTCTAGTGAAATTGTAATAAAATTCTACCAAAATTCTACTAAAATTCCAACGAATGCCTAGTGAAAGTCCACTAAAATTCTATTAAAATTGTAACACAATTTTACCGAGATTTTATTAAAGTTCCAGTGAATCGCTAATGAAATTCTACTAAAATTCTAATGAAACTGTAATAAAATTCTACTGCGATTCCAGCGAATCTTTAGTAACATTTCACTAAAATTCTAGCGAAATTGAAGCGAAATTCTACCTAAACTCCAGTAAAATCCCAGTGAAATTGCAGAGAAACCAAGAAGATTGCATAATAAGAATGAAATTCTACCGAAAATGTAGGAAAATTTCAAGTAGAGCAAAAGGGTAATTGTCGCACTAAAACCTTAGTTCAATTTCCGAATGATCCAACAAGCAGTAAATAATTCAGCCGAGACGTCTCATTCTTACCCCCCGCGATTTTATCGATCGATGAGTTCTACCTTGTAATTGATTCCAACCGAGTTCATTCTACCGTTCGTCAGTGGGCTCGTTTTAACCCGTTCCAGTTTGCCGAGCCGGTTATAAAGCAAATTTCACGGCGCAATGGGGAAAAAATGACTGCGAATGGAAGACACAGGGGCGGAGCATGAGTTCTCATTTGCGTAGCCCGCGCGTTTCGTCGAGCGGATCGTAATGCGATAATGCTCGCGTCGTTACCGCAAGATCCGCGACGAGAGTTCGCGTAACGAATACCGATTTCCTTTCGCTTCCATCGGCGGATATTCAATCCCGGGTGCATCGTCGACGACGAGGCTCAACCGCGAGCAAAAATGTCGTTTCCAACGTAAATTAGACGTAACTGTACCATCCCGCGGTAATACGAACGTCAGTTCACCGATACTGCTTGAACGAGATGAACCAGATCGTTAAGGGAAATCGTAACAGCTTTTCTTCGTTCACTCTTATTTTTATCGACGACTCTCTTATTGACAATTGTTAATGACGGTAATGTAGGAAAATATTCATTTGTTGAGGTCTTTTATTGAGATTTTTTAATGATGGTAATGTAGGAAAATATTCATTTGTCGAGGTCTCTCTTTTAGTGAGATTTTTTAATGATGGTAGTGTAAAAAGATATTCTTTTTTTAAGGTCTCTTTTTTATTGAAGTTTGTTAATGATGGCAATGTAGAGAAATATTAATTTCTTATGGATTCTTGTTTATTGAGATTTTTTAAAGATGGCAATGTACATAAATATTCATTTCTATTATTGATAATTATTGATAATTAGTTATTGATAATTATCTAAAAAAATTGTCATGAGAACGTATCTGTATTGCATATTTAAGAATTTAATTGTTCAAACATTTTTTAATTTAATTTAGAAAAATTGTTCTATAATTATCACAGAGGTCAATTTGTGAATGTGTCATATAACTGTTATTTAATTTTATAAAAACTGTCAGTTTGCCCCTTGCTGAACATATCATTTGTCTTTTAATAATTATTTAATTATGTTGAACATGTCACTGCATTCTCATTTAATTGTACTACATATGTCATTTCATCGTCATGTAATTTTATTGAACATGTTATTCAATTGTCACTCAATATTTCATTACACATGTTATTTATTTGCAATTTAATTTCATGGAACATTTCCTTCGATTGCCATATAATATTATTCGACATGTGATTTAAATATCATTCAATATTTTGTTAAACATGTTTAACTTCACTGATCGTATCATTTAATTTTATTGAACATGTCATTTAATTGCCATTTAATTTCATTCAACATGTCATTTGATTATTAATCAATTGTATTGAATATGTCATTTAATTGCCATTTAATTTCATTCAACATGTTATTTAAGTATCAATCAATTTTATTGAACATGTCATTTGACCATATAACGTCATTGAGCATATCATTTAAAAGTCAAATTTTTTTTTGAACATGTCACTCAATATTCTATTGAATTTAAGCTTAATTAACATTTAGTCACCTAATTTCATCGATGACATGCAGTCATCTTTTCCAAAGTTCGAACATATGTCGACCATATTAAACATTCTATTGAATACGACATAACCGATCATACTTCCGATACGTAAGAAGACAGCTATCACCAAACTTTTATTCAAGTTTCGGCATTCCACGTGGAATATCACGGGACTCAGCATGTAAGGTAGAGGAAAAAAGTGTGAGACGAGGGAGCCAGGTTCGTGGTAGCACGATAGACGAGGACCAAGGGAACTTTCCCACCGAAAAATCACATCTTGAATAAGCTCGAACGCGGCCAAGAGAGATCAGCCAGATGAAGAAGAGAACGCAATAAAGAAGGAAAGAAAGAAAGAAGAGCCGCAGAACATAGTACGGTCGTCTTAGCGGAACGTAATAGCCATCTATCAACTTTCGGTGCATATCGTATAATATCCTGGTGGATCTTTTGGTTAGAGAAGGTAACCCCGCAGCCAAAGGGATGGGGGGTTCGAAGGTATACACAGGGTGCAGAGTTGCCAGCCAGCCAACCAACCAGCCAGGGGCGGCATAAATCTGCCGAGGGCTCCCGAGGGTATTTCCCGCCTTTTTTTTCTTCCATACACTTCCACCGTTTTCTCTTCCCTTCTTCTCTACGGCCATTCTTGTCCGCTGTTCATCCGCCACTCCTCGCTTTTACACCCTCTCGTATTCCTTTCCTTCTTTCCTCGTTTGCTCCGAGTCCCAGCGGTGAACGCGAGACGAATCCCGAGCTTCAATTCCCTCGTGGTTTATCCCCGAGCAGACATTGCTCTGCCGTCACCACAACTGTGACGTTACATCGCGGCAAACGTCGACCACCGTCACGATATTTCGCAATGCTATCGATATCGCCGGTTGAGGGACATGATCTGGGGAATGTATTTCTACTTGTAGCTCTTTGGTTAGGTACAGAAGTTAATTTTGGGTAATACATTAGTTATACTCTTCGTATTACATTATTATTTTTATAGAATTTACATCACACTACTCATATTATATTTATATTATGTTATTTCGCTCTTGTCTAGATATCGTTTGAAATATGTGATCTGAAGATTGTATTTCTACTTGCATCTCCTTGGATAGGTAGAGAAGATAATTTTGGGTAATACATCAATTATACTCTTCGTATTACATTGTTATTTTTATAGAATTTACATCACACTACTCATATTATATTTATATTATGTTATTTCGCTCTTGTCTAGATATCGTTTGAAAGATGTGATCTGAAGATTGTATTTCTACTTGCATCTCTTTGGATAGGTAGAGAAGTTAATTTTGAATAATACATCAGTTATACTCTTTGTAGTACATTATTATTTTTATAGAATTTATATTACATTACTCATATTATATTTATATTATGTTATTTCGCTTTTGTCTAGATATCGTTTGAAATATGTGATCCGAAGATTATCTACTTGCATCTCTTTGGATAGGTACAGAAGTTAATTTTGAATAATACATTAACTATCTTATTTATATTACATTGCTGATAATACTTATATTGTTTCGTTCTACTCTCAATATTGCTGTTCGATAAATGCGATTTGGGGATCCGATTTGAATCCCTCTGAATAACTACGGAATTCCCTCTAACGGAATATAGAATATATAATAAAATATAATATTGCATATTACATTACTTCCATGTATTATTTATATTATATGATATATTATACTACATTATTTCGCTCCGCTTTTATCGCTTAGAAAACACGATATGAGGATTACATTTGCAGCAGGATCCCTCTAGAACAATAAAAAATTATATTCCAACATCCACAGAATATAGTATTATTTTTATAGAATATAAACGTGAATATACGTTCCTTGAAATCATTTTTGAATATTCTTTTTCGTGTTTGACCATGGGTGAGGTTCTCTCGTGTGTTCCTTGACATGTGACTTGGGTCTTGTCCAAAGACTCTGCTGTCTGTTGTCAGAAGTAGTTAGAAATGATGCCTTGAAGCAGTTAGGCCAACTTGAAGGTCTAAAAAGCATATGTGACTCTCAGAGTTTTTAATGAAACCAAAGTAGCTATGATATATTTCATTTGTAAATTTAGAGATTTCTATCAGTGTGCAATTTAATGTTATTAGAAATAACAAACGAAACTATATTTGAATTACTATGACTTACGATAAAATTAATAGGTGGGTGACCGAATGAAGTGTTCGATTAACAATGGTGTTAGTAGGCAACACATTTTTTATTTTATAACTGTAAAGTATTGTAGTGGACAATATGTGGACATTACACGTATAATTTTCAATAATAATTATTTTGTATTTACTTAGAATTGCGTTTGAAAATTGAAATTTATTTAGAAACTTTGAAGAAAAGTTTGAAAATATTTACTTGGAAATTGAGAGGAAAAATTTGGGAAGATTTATTTAGAAACACAGAAGGAAACTTCGAAATAGTATCATTGAATATTTGATTTCTTCATATTTGAATAAAAAACTATTTTTAGACAATCATATTCTCAAATATTAGATTGATAAAATAAACGAGTATTGCCTTTTGAAAGCTTTATTGTACACGCTCCGAGGTAAAAGAATTCTTGTTCCGTATATGAAAACAAAATGGCGACACAGGAACTACTTGACGCTCACCGTTCTCGGTATAACTTTGCATGATTTGCAATAAAATTACCCTACGTTTTAGCGTGGAAAACCGAAATTTTTCATCCTGTACATAAAACTTACTGCAGAACTACATATGAATATATCAGAATATCGATTTCTGTAGAAACGATGTTCAGAAACGAATTTTCGTAAAGCAAACAAAATCTGAGGGAGATAGATTCTTACAAATTCTGGAGGCAGATTTTGAAATTTGACAGTAATTGCAGTTATAATATTAATGTCGTAGCTTGAAAGGTTGAAACCATATGTGATACTTTCACACATGTTTTATTTCCAGTTGAGTGTTTTGTTGCCCGCCATGAAATGTTTAATCCTCAGCGGGCCAAGAGCACCTTCTGGGCACACTTCTACGAAGTTTAGAAGTTTTAACGAAAAAGAGAACTCTGGAGAAAAGTTTTCATCGTTAGTTTCAGTCACTATAAATATATTATAGCAATTATGTCATGAAACAGAAGGTGAACAACAAAATGGTCCACAAAATTTCTGTTACACATAACACACTGGACTAATTTTATTAAATATGATACTTATTATTGTACGTTCAATAAAGTTATAAATTATTATATTTAATCTACGGTTGTTATATTATTGTCTGTAGGGTGTATATAAATCATGCAAAGTTTAAAATTTGTAATCTGTGAATTATTAGATCTGTACACAATTTAATTACACTCTTCAGATTTTTCATTTCAGAGTTTATTATTTTTTACTACTCTGCAGATTCATTATTTGTTCATATATAATTTGAACATTCATTTGCATATTCATTTTTTATATATACTTTGTAGACTCATTAATTTGTAGCCTAATTATTTATACTTATTTACAGCAGGCTGGAAGCACATTAATAAGTATATAAAATATACTACAAGTATAATATAAATTCATAAATGTCCAGTTATACTAAAAAAAATTCACAAATAGCTTCTTGCGGCAGATAAAAATACAACAGCGTTTTAAACAAAAATATCCATTTATTTTTGCAATAGCGCTTTTTCGCAATATCGATACGACGTGTAATAGCATTTATTTATTCCGGTAGTGAAACGAGTTTGCGGAACATCAGCAAATAAGCAGCAAAGTTGGCTTTTTTGAATTGGCGAGCGCGAAACAACGCCTGAAGTCAATTTCGGTCGAAAATTGCACTGCCGTCAACGTGCTCCTCGAACTCTAGAATAATATATGTTCGCGAATAGCGAGTTTAAACGGTTGTTTAACCAGGATGGTGGTATCGTGAGGCTTCTTTCATGCGAGAGAAGTGACAATCGGAAATGACACGATCACAGAAACTTCGTAGCCGCGGGAACGAACAAATAGGGTTGCTGTATGGTGTCGTCGGAATCCGTGTTGTAACCCTTGCGAGCCGAGTACAGAATAAATATTAGATCTACCGACTCTGAATATTTTTGTAATTTTTCTGACTCGTGCGTCGAATACACTCCTTGATAAAATACGTAGATTTTCTTGCTTGTATGTATGGTGATGAATGAGTTATGTGGTTTAAACATTTGATGTATTTTGCGCATTTACTTCATGATCTATTTTATTTATTTTTAGATCATCGTTTTTGTATGTACATAGTTAATCTATCAATCTATCAATCTATCAATCTATCAATCTATCAATCTATCAATCTATCAATCTATCAATCTATCAATATATCAATCTATCAATCTATTAAATCAATTTATTATCACGTGACACACTTGATGTGTCACCATTTATATACCAACATCATGTGACGCACTTGATGTGTCACCACTTGTTACACTAGTATTATGTGACGCACATGGTGCGTCACTACCTGTATACTAACATCATGTGACGCACTTTATGTGACACTACTTGTTACACCAGTATTATATGACGCACATGATGTGTCACCACTTGTTATACCAGTATTATGTGACGCACATGATGTGACACTATCTATATAACATTATGTGACGCACTTAATGTGTCACCAATTGTTACACTAGTATTATGTGACGCACATGGTGCGTCACTATCTGTATACTAACATCATGTGACGCACTTGATGTGTCACCACTTGTTACACTAGTATTATGTGACGCACATGGTGCGTCACTATCTGTATACTAACATCATGTGACGCACTTGATGTGTCACCACTTGTTACACGAGTATTATGTGACGCACATGGTGTGTCACTATCTATGTGCCAACATCATGTGACGCACGCGATGCGTCACCATTTGTTACACCCGTATTATGTGACGCCTATGATTATATCAATATAACAGTGTATCAATGTATCAACTTATCAATCTATCAGTCTATCCATCTATTAAATCAATTTATTAATTTATCAAATAGATAAGTAGTCAAGCACTCAAGTACTCAAATAGTCAAATAGCCAAATAGTCAAACAGTCAAATAGTCAAACAGTCAAATAGTCAAATAATCAAATAGTCAAGTAGTCGCATAGTCAAATAGTGAAATAGTGAAATAGTCAAATAGTCAAATAGTCAAATAGTCACGTAATAAATTCGTCGAATAGACATATCGCAACGTAATAAAATCGTATAATAGTAAAGTAATAAAATTTTCTAATGTTCTAATTACCTAATTGTCAAACACTCCAATTACTTAATTTTTAAATTTTAAGTTCAGAAATTCAGAGTCATTAATTTGAACATTGATAAATTTATAAATCCATCAGTACGCAAATTTGAAATTTTCAAATTTATATATAAGTAAAATTCTCAAATCTACAAAGTTGCAAATTTACAAATTTACAATTTTTGTAAAGTAGCAAGTTTACAAATTAATAAAATAGCAAATTTACAATTTTATAAAGTAGCAAGTTTACAAATTTATGAAATAGCAAATTTACAATTTTATAAAGTAGCAAGTTTACAAATTTATAAAATAGCAAGTTTAAAAATTTATAAAGTAGCAAATTTACAAATTTATAAAGTAGCAAATTTACAAATTAACAAAGTAGCAAATTTACAAACATTCATATTCCCAAATTAAAAAATTGTCACCCATCGGTGTCTATAAATCCCTCCACATCACCCCTTCACAAATTACCGCTAAAATACCTCCACAACAAACATAAAAGAATCATAAAATACAGCAAATTCCTCGTATTTTGATTACACGTCACAGCAATTCTCCGTACGGCTTATTACAACTCGAATGTAAAAACTTTGAAATTGAACCGCGAGACAGGGTGGCAGTTTAAAAAGTTTCCCCCGCGATATAACCGTTCGAATGATCGCGTCTTTTCTCGATGAAATCTTCGCCTGTTTTCCAGCAAGTATCTCGCAGGATTACTTTCGATCGTTTATACCCGCTTCCGTCTCGTAGACGTTTCATGGTGATTGGCTGGCAAGCCATCGTCGTCGATTAATTCCCCATCGAGTGGACTCGATAAATTCTCGTTCGTGTTCTAGGTTAGTTACTCTGCTCGGTTACCATCACTCGTTACATTTAGCGGGCCATATTTTCGAGAGGTTCGATTTCGTGCAATACGAGTATGCTTCTACTTGCTTGACGAACACGATCTGCAAATTTGCCGGTGATTTCCGGTGATGGAAAATGGATCTATGAGATTCTGTATTATTATACAGAAAATTATGCGGATTTGATATAAACCGATACAAAAATTATAAAATAAGTAACGGTATTTATAAAAATTGAGAAATATATGGTGGTCTGGTAATATTAGTTTGACATTTTTCGAGGTTTTATTGTGAGTGTGACAATTGTGGTATAGCGTGATTTATTTTGGATTCGGACCACGGTCATATATCACGAGTGTCGCCGAACATGGTTTGAATACGACATGGAACGAATTAATGTTATTATTGTTGAAGTTATTTGGAAAGTAGACGTAGAAAGTTGGGAATTTGGAAATTTGAATAGACGGAAATTTGGGGAGTTAGAAACTTGGAAACTTGGGAATTTGAAGATCTAGGGAAATTTAAGAGTTTAGGAATTAGAGATAATTGAGACTTGGAAATGCGTGAATTTGGAAGGTTGAAAGTTTAGGAGTTTGGAAAGTTGGGAATATAAAAATTTGAAGATTTGAAACGTTGAAGCTTTGGTAACTGAGAAATTTTGGAACTGGAGGATCTAGGGAATTTATGGATTTAGCAATGTAAAGGATTTAGAGACTTGCAAATGTGAATGTGAAAAGTAGGAAATTTGATAGTTTGGAAAGTTGAGAATTTTGAAATTTGGGGGTTTAGAAACATAGAAATTGGGGACCTTGAGGATCTAGGGAATTTATGGATTCAGAAATGTAGAGGATTTAGAGATTTGCAAATGTGAATGTGAAAAGTAGGAAATTTGATGGTTTGAAAAGTTGAGAATTTAGAAATTTAGGGATTTAGAAACGTAGAAATTTGGGAACTTGAGGATCTAGGGAATTTATGGATTCAGCAATGTCGAGGATTTAGAGATTTGCAAATTTGAATGTGAAAAGTAGGAAATTTGATAGTTTGAAAAGTTGAAAATTTAGAAATTTAGGGATTTAGAAACTTAGAAATTTGGGAACTTGAGGATCTAGGGAATTTATGAATTCAGCAATGTAAAGGATTTAGAGATTTGCAAATGTGAATGTGAAAAGTAGGAAATTTGGTGGTTTGAAAAGTTGAAAATTTAGAAATTTAGGGATTTAGAATCTTGGAAATTGGGGACCTTGAGGATCTAGGGAATTTATGGATTTAGCAATGTAAAGGATTTAGAGATTTGCAAATTTGAATGTGAAAAGTAGGAAATTTGATAGTTTGAAAAGTTGAAAATGTAGAAATTTAGGGATTTAGAAACTTAGAAATTGGGGACCTTGAGGATCTAGGGAATTTATGGATTCAGCAATATCGAGGATTTAGAGACTTGCAAATGTGAATGTGAAAAGTAGGCAAATTTGATAGTTTGAAAAGTTGAGAATTTAGAAATTTAGGGATTTAGAAACTTGGAAATTGGGGACCTTGAGGATCTAGGGAATTTATGGATTTAGCAATGTAAAGGATTTAGAGATTTGCAAATTTGAATGTGAAAAGTAGGAAATTTGATAGTTTGAAAAGTTGAAAATTTAGAAATTTAGGGATTTAGAAACTTAGAAATTTGGGAACTTGAGGATCTAGGGAATTTATGGATTCAGAAATGTAGAGGATTTAGAGATTTGCAAATGTGAATGTGAAAAGTAGGAAATTTGATGGTTTGAAAAGTTGAAAATTTAGAAATTTAGGGATTTAGAAACTTAGAAATTTGGGGACTTGAGGATCTAGGGAATTTATGGATTTAGGAATTTAAGGATTTGTCAATTTGAAGAATTAGAAATTTTAATGTTTGGAAAGTTGAGAAATTAGAAATCTGGGAATTTGAGGATCTAGGGGAATTAAGCATTTAGGGATTTGAAAGTTTTGGAACCTGTAGAGTTGAAAATCTGAGGATTTGCAGATTTAAGGATTTAGAAATTTAAGAATTTGGGAATTTAAAGAGTTAAAAATTTAGCGTTATGTAAATTTGTAAATTGAAGGATTCAGAAATTCAGAGATTCCAAAATTCAGTGATTTGAAAATTGAGAGAGGTTAAAAAGCATCAAGAAAGTGGAGACAAGAAAATAGATAGTCCTGATGAATGTTTAATTCGGTTCATTCTTTCCGTCCAATGGAAGTTCACGAACGTATGTTTTATTGGTCACCTGGTAATTCTGTATCGAGGAGCATCGTCTTTTGCTGGTTACTTATACTTCGCTATAGCAAACTTTACTTTAACTCCATAAAGGTTTCAAGTCTCTCGCGAGAATCGCCGTCCACTTTGGTAGTTCGCTTTTCTAATAACTATGTAGTAATAACGTCGATGGGGCTTTTAAACACCTAAGGCTCTAAATAAAAGGATGCACAAAACCTTAGCTGATCTATTTGAAATTTTACTGCCACCGATAAATTTTAACTAGTATAAACATCAATTTTAACTAGTTAATATAAACATATTCTTTAACTAGCATAATATTAACATACATTTTAACTAGTTAGTATAAACATATATTTTAATTAGTATAGTATAAACATCAATTTTAACAAGTTAGTATAAACATATTTTTTAACTAGCATAGTATAAATATATATTTTAAATAGTATAGTATAAGCATATTTTTTAACTAACATACTATAAACATATATTTTAATTAGTATATTAATATCATTTGAACTTGAATGTCATTCAAAATGTTTTAACAAAATAAATATTACGAATAACAATATTTTACATGCAACTCAATATTTTACATTCACTATTTTTTTCTTGAATTGGTAAAATTTGTATTTGTTTCAATTCTCCGCCTTATTTGTACAGACACAAATGTTAAAGTTTGCTGTCGATAACAGGACTCGCAAAATCGATCTGTCTTCTCAACATTTGATCCACGTATAACCAAATTTTCGCGTTTTCTTATGAACGTTCGCGAAAAGCGTCGATGATTTCGTTGAAGAAAAATTAGAAATCGCCTTACGAGTCACGTCGACAGAAAATCGATAGATTCGATGAGGTACGTCGTCGTTTCTAGCGATATTTTCTCGTCAAAAAGAGGAGACTCGATCTTGCTGACGGCGAAGAACAGCAGCTTGCTCGCAAGACTAGCAGAAGACCGAGTAACGACACCCACGAGACACGAGTATCGAAGAACGAGTGCTGATTTGACCCAGCAATTATTACCTGGAAAAACTTTCAAAAATTCTATGAACGTTCTTGCAACCTTTAACGTAAAAAAATATGAGAATTTTGCAAAATATTTGCATAATCATTTCCTAGTTCTTTTTTGTTTCAAATATTTTATTTTGTGGAATTATGATTGTGAATAATAATGATTATTAGTGATTTATAAATACTAATTATTAAGGATTTGTTAAAAATTTTTGAACAATGATTAACAGTGATTTGTTCATTAATTGTGAGTAATAGTAATTAGTGATTTATTAATGATTTTTGTATGACGATTATTAGTGATTCATTAATGATTTGTGATTACTAATTGTCAATGATTTATTATTAAATTATGAATAATGATTATTAAGAATTTGTTAAAAATTTTTGAAAATGACTAACAATGATTTGTTCATTAATTTTGAGTAATGATGATTAGTGATTTATTAATGATTTGTGATGACTAATTATCAATGATTTATCAGTGATTTATGAATAATGATTATTAAGGATTTATTAATGATAGATGAATAGTGATTAATAATAATTTATCAGTAAATTATGAGCAACAATAAAAATACAAAATTATTTTGTTGGAGAGTAAGCAGCAATTAAATATTGCACTTGAGTTATCGTTCATTGCACATTGCTGTATAAAATAATTAATTATTGTCTAATATGGAATGTTGTAAAATTGCCACACATGTGTGATACAAGCATCACACATGTTAATTTATGTAATGAGAACAATTGTATCAAGAACAATAATAATAAGTATAATTATAATAAGAACAATTGTAATAAGAATTACTGAAAAAAAAATATTTACGATAAGAATAATTATGTCATGAATAATTTCACTAAGAATAATTGTAATAAAAATAATTGTAATGAAAATAATAAGTAATAAGAATAATTGCAGTAACAAAAAACGGTTTTTCCCAAAAATTATAAAAGCAATTTGAGTGTCGATCTCCTTAATGAAGGTCAATGTTTAATCAACATTCATTATCCATTTTAATTAAGCGACATTCCAGCGTAAGCTTCAACGGAGGATAAAGAAGAAAGCGAAGATTAGAGGGCCAGGTTCTTTTCGATACGACGAATATTAATATCGATGAAAATTGATCACCAGAACGGACGCTCTTTAATCATCAATATTAATTAGTCCATCGAAGCGAACAAGAATTAAGAAAGTTCGTCGAGAAAGAAGAAAAGGAAATAATGGTGAAAAGCGGTGAAGCTCGAAACCGAAAGCCCTTTCTGTATTCATCGTCCATTTTCCATTGAATCGACCTTTTCTTTTTTCTTTTTCGGAAAATCGAAGTCTTGCATTTATTTAGGTCTTTCGATTAAATGCACCATTTCAATACGCCAAATATAATGAAGGATTCTACGTAATTTCGTAATGTAGATCATAAAATGATTATTTCGAAGTTCAGGAATTTTTAAGGTATTCTGAAGCTTGAGATTAATTGAAATTTTCTTTCATTTTGGAAGGTTAGAAGTTTAGAAGATATTGACTTGACATAATTTTCAATTTCTAAGTCCCAAATTCCCTAATTTCTAAACTCATAAATTTTCAAATTTCCGATTTTCCCAATTCTCAGTTTCCCAATTTCCCACTTTCCCAATTTTCCAATTTCCCAAGTTCCCAATTTTTCAATTTCCTCCTTTCCCAATTTCGCAATTTTCCACTTTTCAACTTTTCCAATTTCCCAATTTCCTAATTTCCCTATTTCCAATTCTTTACATTCTCAAAATCTCAATTTCCCATTTCCCATTTCCCATTTCCCATTTCCCATTTCCCATTTCCCATTTCCCATTTCCCATTTCCCATTTCCCATTTCCCATTTCCCATTTCCCATTTCCCAATTTCCCAATTTCCAAATTTCCCAACTTCCCAACTTCCCATTTCCTAATTTCCCATTTCCCAATTTCCCATTTCCCAATTTCCCAACTTCCCAACTTCCCATTTCCTAATTTCCCTTTTCCCAATTTCCCATTTCCCAATTTCCCAATCTTCCATTTCCCAACTTCCCATTTCCTAATTTCCCATTTCCCAATTTGCCAATTTCCCATTTCCCAATTTCCAAAATCTCCGAATACCAAATCTCCCATTCCTACACTCAATAAACCCCCTTTTCCGTTTATGTACACCATTTTTTGTACACCAAATATCTCAAATCGTTAACGGTAAAAGCAAATAACATAAAATACAGCAGATACCGAAAAAGATACCAGTGATTCCATGGTAATTAATGTTACAACTCTGATCGAACGATAGTCGGATCAATTTTAAGTTTAACAAACGAGTCTGTAACATCGTGGCGAACGAGACCGAGCAGGCCGCTTTTCTCGTTAACTTTCTCGTCCCGTTATAATCGTAAATTGGTTATCCGAAGATCGAACCGGATTATTAGCCGTCGACTATAAATTGCAAATTCTTTTGACGCGATGCGGTCGCTTACCGGGAGATCGGTTATAAATTCACATCAACGTTCGATGGCTTTTAATCAATTTTTCTTTGGGATCTACTTTCATACAAATGCGACACAGAGGTGTTTGTGTTAACCCACATCCACCTTTTTACCAACATTTATTAATTTGAACATGCTTTGATTTTTGTAGGCGTAACTCATTTTTTGGGATTTTTAAGATTAGAAATTTTTGGTTTCCGGGTTTGGGAAATTTTGAAGGTTCGAGGATGGAAATTTATGTATTTTCTAATTTGAGAAGGGTGGAATTTGAAAATTGGGAAACTGGGAAATTGGGAAATTGGGAAATTGGGAAATTGGGAAATTGGGAAATTGGGAAATTGGGAAATTGGGAAATTGGGAAATAGGGGAATTGGGGAATTGGGAAATTGGGAAATGGGGGAATGGGGAAATTGGGAAATGGGGAACCGAGAAATTGGGAAATTGGGAAATGGGGGAATGGGGAAATTGGGAAATGGGGAATGGAGAAATTGGGGAATTAGGAAATTGGGGAATTAGGGAATGGGAAAATTGGGAAATTGGGAAATTGGGAAATTGGGAAATTGAGAAAGTGGGAAAGTGGGAAAGTGGGAAAGTGGGAAAGTGGGAAAGTGGGAGAGTGGAAAATTTGGAAATTGGGGCATTGGGAGAAGTGGGAATGTGGGAAAGTGGGAAATTTGAAAATTGGGAAATTGGGAAATTGGGAAATGGGAAATTGGGAATTTAGAAATTAGAGTTTGAGGAATTGGAAATTTGGGAATTTGAGAATTTGGGGAATTCGAAATTTGGAAGATTGAGAAATTGGGAAATTGAGAGAGTGGAAAAGTGGGAAATTGAGAAACTAGGAAATTGGGAAATTGGGAAATTGGGAAACTACGAAATTGGGAAATTAGTTAATTCAAAAAATTAAAGGCAGATTAAGGAATGCTGAAATTACGTAAAAATTACTGACCATACAAACAAGCATGAGTCGATAGACTTCACACTACCCTTTTTTCCGACCCGTTCAATTACTGACCCCTTCATAACTACTAATCAAAAAATATCTGTCATAATTTAAATTCCTGATGTCTCTATTTGCCCGGATCGAAGAATATTAACGGTATCAGAAGCCTCGAGCGTAGGACCGTGATTTTTAAGGATTCACCTCGGGCGTTGTTAGTTCCCGCGCGATATCGCCCCGTGATTTAACGCAGAACCGTCCGACTAAGGGAAAAAATATGCAAACGAGATAAATCGGGCCGAATAAATCAAACGGAGTGAATTATACGGGGTACTTATGCTAGTTTGCCCGGTTCGACTAACTCTGCTATGCTGAGAGCAACACAGAACGCTGACTTAATAGCGCCGCTTAATGCAGCAAATCCCCTTTTCGTTGAAAAGCATCACGTCTTGCTTGCCGCGTTATCCGTTCATCCTTCGAGTCATAAAAATTCATCGACTATCTATCACCTTTACTTTATATTTAACAAATTTCGAGAGAACGTAGCTCTCTGTCGTTGGCATTATTAGTGACAGGTGGGATTAAAATGACAGATTGAAATAATATATAGTTTTGAATAGAACTCGAACTGCTGTAATATTGTGGAGAGCTGTTAATATGGTCGTCAAACAGAATAGGTACTTTAGAAATTAATACTAAATACAAGGATGGTGGAGGGAAAGTTTTTAGAACCGATAGGATTGGAATTTTCGAATTTGGGAATTATATTTTTAGAATTAGAAAGGAAACTTGAACATTTGGGAGAGTGAAAATATGGAAGTTTGGAGATTTGAATATTCGGTTAATTAGAGTTGCTTCTGGTAATTTATAGAGTCAGAAAGTGGAGATTTGGAGATTTGAGTATTTGAGTATTTGGAGATTTGGAGATTTGGAGATGTAGAGATTTGGTGATTTGGGTATTTGAGTATTTGAAGATTTGCAAATTTAGGAATTTGGGAATTTCAGAATTTGGAGATTTGGAGATTTGCAGATTTGCAGATTTTGAGATTTGTGTATTTGGGTATTTGGAGATTTGGAGATTTGCAGATTTTGAGATTTGTGTATTTGGGTATTTGGAGATTTGGAGATTTGCGAATTTAGGAATTTGGGAATTTCAGAATTTGGAGATTTGGAGATTTGGAGGTTTGGAGGTTTGGAGATTTGTGTATTTGGGTATTTGGCGATTTGGGAATTTCAGAATTTAGAGATTTGGAGCTTTGGAGATTTGTGTATTTGGGTATTTGGCGATTTGGAGATTTAAGAATTTGTTGATACAGAGATTCGAAGACTTCATTTTGGAAAGTTAGATATCTGACAGGTGAAGAATTTGCGAATGTTGAAATTTGATAATTTAGATATTGAAGAATTTATAATAAGATATTTAGAAATGTACGAATCTACAAATTTCAGTTATAATCAACTTAAAAATTTGATAATATTAAAGTTTGTAGTTTACTCACATCAAAAGTGTATATGACATCAAAATAAATGTATATAAAAGCTAAAAAGAACTTGCAAGTTCACATCTCACAAACCTTAGAAACACTTATGAAAACGTTCGAACACTGATATACTTGAAAAGCTAAAAATCCCAAAATTTGACCGTTCAAATCTCAAAAACGTCTACCAACGAAAGCACCCATACTTCCAAGATAAAAAATTCAGAAATTCTGGCGTTCAATCGAAAACACGCACCGATATGAATCGCATCGGAAGAGCGAGAGCCGATTTTTTATTCATTACGCGCAACCATTTCTCTTCCAACCTCCCTTACAAACGCCACCCGCTTTACCCCGCTTCGCCCCTCCTTCGCTTTCCACTTCGCAGCTTCGGCTAGCTTTTTACAGCTGGTCGTTAGGAGCCGGACCGCAAATGTCTCCGCATGAATTCTAATGTCCGACCCTTGCTTCAACACCCCCCTCCCCCTCGTATCCTTCCCTTGGTCGTCGTGGCCCGGTAATCCCGGCCAGTTTTCCTCCCCGTCTCCAAGGGGATGTTCAAACTACCCTTAGAGTCGGTGGTGTCGGAATTTACGCAGGGTCACGAAGCGCGAATTCCACGGAAGTCGTGTGAAACCAGGAAAACGTTTTGTCTTGCATTTTCATAAGACGTTGTCGGCGAACCGTTAGGGCTAGTTTAAAACCTGCACCCCTTTTCTAATCGACGCAGGTATACGTGCTAACGAGACGCGGACAATTAAGGGGCGGTTCGATGTACCGCGCCCGGAGGGTACCTTTGGGGAGATACGAAAATTGTATCATGAATATACAGTGTTATGATGTCGTTTGAAAATTTTATCGGGCTATTTCGCCGGATATTAGGGAATTTGGAAACTTGGGGATTTATAAATTTGTGGAGGTAAGGGTAGAGGGGTGGGATTTAGAAATTTGTGAATGTAAGAATGTGAGGATTTGTAAGTTTGGGTGTTCGGGAAGTTGGAGATGTGGGGAGTTCAGGATAGAAGAAATTGGAGATTTGTAGATTTAGAGATTCGGAGATTTGAGGATATGGAGGTATAGAGATTTGCAGATTTAAAGATTTGGAAATTTGGGGATTTGGGGATTCGGAGATTCGGATATTTGGAGATTTAGGGATTTGAAGATTCGACGATTTAGAGATTTGGGGAATTGGAGATTTGGAGAATTGGAGATTTGGAGATTTGGGGATTTGGGGATTTGGAGATCTAGGGATTTGGGGATTTAGGGATTTAGAGATTTGAGGATTTAGAGATTTGGGGATTTACAGATTTGGGGATTTACAGATTTGGTGATTTACAGATTTGGGGATTTAGAGATTTGAGGATTTGAACATTCGACCATTTGGAAATTTGGAAATGTGAAAAGTTGAGAATATGTGAATTTGGGGATTTTAGAATTTGGAAATTTGGAGTTTTAGGGATTTAGGGATTTGGGAATTTGGGGATTTAGAGATTTGAGGATTTAGAGATTTGGGGATTTAGAGATTTGAGGATTTGAAAATTCGACCATTTGGAAATTTGGAAATGTGAAAAGTTGAGAATATGTGAATTTGGGGATTTTAGAATTTGGAAATTTGGAGTTTTAGGGATTTGAGGATTTGAGGATTTGGGTAGTTGCGAATTTAAGGATTTGGAAATTTGGAAATTTGAAAAGTTGAGATTTGAGGATTTGGAAATTTGACGATTTAGAGATTTGGAGATTTGGGGAATTGGAGATTTGGAGATTTGGAAATTTTGAGATGTGGAGATTTAGAGATTTGGAGATGTGGAGATTTGGAGATTTGGAAATTTTGAGATGTGGAGATTTAGAGATTTGGAGATTTGGGGAATTGGAGATGTGGAGATTTGGAGATTCGGAGATTTGGGGAATTGAAGATGTGGAGATTTGGAAATTTGGAAATTTTGAGATGTGGAGATTTAGAGATTTGGAGATTTGGGGAATTGGAGATGTGGAGATTTGGAGATTTGGAAATTTTGAGATGTGAAGATTTAGAGATTTGGAGATTTGGAGATTTGGAGATTTGGAGATTTGGAGATTTGGAGATTTGGTGACTTGAAGACTTGAAGATTTGGAGATTTGGAGATTTGGAGACTTGAAGACTTGAAGATTTGTAAATTTGGAGATTTGAATATGTAAAGAGTTGAAGATTTAGAAATTTGTAAAGCTGAGGATCTGTAAGTTTGATTATTTAATTGAGTTTTAAGTATATGAGGATTTGGAAATTAAAAAACATAGAATTTAAGAATCTAGGGAATTTAGTAATTTACAAATTGGAAAATTTGAAGATATGGAAATCCCAGAATAGGAGAGGTTACAAATTCAGAAATTTGTGAAGCTACATATCTGAGAATTTGAAGATTCAAAAATCTGGTGATTTGATAATTACAGAATTAAAAAATTTGAGAGTCTAGAGAATATACTGTGTCACACGGGTACATTTAGAGATATGAAAATGATAGTATCACATACTGAGTTTCAAAACTGCTTAAAAATTGAATCGCAGTATTTCACCGAAAATTACGAAATTTTGAAATGTTATTAAAAAGGGAATAATTGCATTTCAGATTATAACATTTAATATTCATGATGCAGGGAAAGCAGTTGCTGGACGTGCATTTTTAATCATAACATGAACATTTCGTTAGTAACTTTTTTTTTTAATTAAAAAATAATGGGATGGTGTAATATGAGTTAGCTGAAAACAAGTTGGGGGTAATTGCACTTAATATCATAATATTTAGCTTCTGTATGCAATATGGAGGAAGCATTTACTGGAGGTACATTTTTAATTATAACATGAAAATGTTGTTTTTAATTTGGTTTTCAAATGAAGGGAATGTATGAGGATATAACATGATTAAATCTAAAAGAAATTGATGATACTTGCGACTCAGATTATAATGTTTAACGTTTACATACAATTTATGGAAAGCATTTGCTAGTATAATTTCAATCGTAACATAATGCTAATTTTGTTGATTTTCTGAAAAAATTAGGTTTCCAGAAAGTTATAATATAAACTGTTACAAAGGAGTTCTAGATAAATCATTGTACAGTTTTAAAAGTAAGAAAAATATGATGTATGTGATATAACACTTTGATTTATTAAGATTCAGTATATGAAAATGACGAAGATGATATAAGTGACATAAAGGAACATCTCAATACAAATTTATTAATTTATAAATTACAAAATTTATCAAAAGAAATTTACTAATAATTCTCCACACTGTAACTTTAGTTACATTAGAACCTTGGTTTTCGTCTACTTATAACAAAATTTCATGGAAACTGTACATATTCGTGCAGTATTAAAGTACGAAACTTTATCTCGATTAAAAGTGAACGATTCCACGAAAATCTGTCGAGGGAGCGAACAACTATTGATCAGAGGATCTGCGAACAGAAAAAAAGGAAATCTCTGTTTACGTACGAAATAACAGGTAGTCGACGGATGATTTCGCTTACTAGGAAGTACATTTTTTTTTTATAACGTACCTGCAGGCAATTCGTCGATAAAAATGACAGTATTTTATCAGAACACTCGACTCATGCAGGCTATGCTTCGATAACGCACCCTCGTTTCTGTTTCGCGATGTTCGATCCCTTATCATACTCAACAGATCGAACATCATTCGTCCTGAAAAATTGGTAAAAATTTATTTCTGAACGCCATCGATGAGAACTTAAGCGATCCATTTATCACGTGTTGGTTTTGTAATTATGGTCGGTAATGTTTTTGGGAAATAATCATTTTTTACACTTTCAAATTCTTAAATTTATTCCTCTGAATTTTGTTGTTTTGGAATTTTTTGAATTTTAGAATTTAGGAACTAGGGAATTTAATAATTAGGGAAATTTGGAATTTTGGAATTTTAGAATTTTAGAATTTAGGAACTAGGGTATTTTGGAATTTAGGAACTAGGGAACATTGGGGTTCGGGAATTTAGGAACTAGGGAATTTTGGGTTTTCGGAATTTAGGAACTAGAGAAATTTGGAATTTTGGAATTTTAGAATTTAGGAACTAGGGAATTAGTAACTAGGGAATTTAGGAATTTAGGAACTAGGGAAATTTGGGGTTCAGGAATTTAGGAACTAGGGAATTTGGGGTTTTGGGAATTTAGGAACTAGGGAAATTTGGGGTTTTGGGAATTTAGGAATTAGGGAAATTTGGGGTTTTGGGAATTTAGGAACTAGAGAAATTTTGAATTTTTGAATTTTCGAATTAAGGAATTAGGGAATTTAGGAACTAGGGAAATTTAGGGTTCGAGAATTTAGGAACTAGGGAATTCGGGGTTTTGGGAATTTAGGGACTAGGGATATTTGGAATTTTTGAATGTTCGAATTTTCGAATTTAGGAACTAGGGAAATTTAAGGTTCGAGAATTTAGGAACTAGGGAATTTGGGGTTTGGGGAATTTAGGAACTAGGGAAATTTGGGGTCCGGAAATTTAGGAACTAGGGAATTTGGAGTTTTGGCAATTTAGGAACTAGGGAAATTTGGAATTTTGGAATTTTGGAATTTTAGAATTTTAGAATTTAGGAACTAGAGGAATTTTTGAATTTAGGAATTAGGGAATTTTGTGTTTTGGGAATTAGGAACTAGAGAATTTTGGAATTTTGGAATTGTGGAATTTTGGAGTTTTAGAATTTTGAGATTGTGGAATTGTATTATAGAATTTTGGAATATTTAAACTTTAGCACTTATGACATTGGGACTTTGAATTTTGAAATTTGCTAATTTTACACTTCTATAATTTTAAAACTTCAAAATTTGTATGTCTATATAAGTTAACTTATAAGTACATATAACCACATATTACTAAAAATTTAATAAACCGATCATACCATTCAGAATCATATAAACAAACAATATTATTAAAAATCTCGTCTAAATCCTCCCACTAAGTATGTTAAGAAACGATAAGCAAGCAATATTATCAATAACTTTCATTATCAATAATATCCTTATAACAAAATAAAACATTAAGAAGGCAATGTGAGTAATTCTTGCGACTATTTGATCAAAGCAACCACAGTTCTGAGATGTCAGGTGAAACATTAGGATATTTATTCTTCTAGACGTTACACTTTGAAACTTCAACTATCAGCTTTCTTCTCGCAGCACGTTCGAAGTAAAAACGATTGAGATTACCGGACGGAAGTTTCGCGAAACGGATAGGACACGCGAAAGACCGATTTATTTCTCTTACCGGTAATTGTAAGACAGCTATTTTTCTCGCCACTTTCCGAATGCTTTTTTCTCTGCCAGATGTTCCCTTGCACGTTTCCAATGAAGATGAACGCTTCGTTGTGTCACGTGTTGCGATCCACACGAGTCCTCAATTTTGTAGATTCAGCGTTCAGAAACCTTGCGCAGAAATTCTCAAATTCTATTTATTGTAACATTCTAAATACTCTCTTTACTAAAATTGACAAAAATTGTCGTAACATCCTTCGAAGGTTAATTTTTATAAATACAACGCATATAATAACATTTGTTAGGTCGTAGAATATTTTAGAGCTAGAGGATTGGACCTCAGTACAATTTTTCAGACACAATAGTTTCACTGTTTTTCGTTCCTTCACATTTGTAGTTTCAAATCAATTCTTTGTAGCAGCAATAAGACCCACGGAGTATATTTTATTGTTAGTAACATCTGGTTGTGAATCCCCTTGCATTATTTTGACGAGTCTCACTCGTGACGCACTGGTACTTCAGTTGGGATCAATTTTACTCGAATTTTGAATATGCTTCAATTTGGAGTTCAAGTCCAATTATAATTTGCATAGTCAACGATTGCATAATACCATGTTGTCATAACATTTCAACATTCTTTGTCTGTTTTAATATTGTAGCTGTGTTTAGTTAGTTCTGACTGACGCACCTGACAAATAGGTCATAGTGCAAGGGGTTAACATTAGCAGTAGTCTTTTTGCAGTTTTCTATTCGTGTCGAGGTAGTGCGTTTTATTGCTTAGGTCACTTTGGGGAAAAGACTTCATACGTCACTCGCATTTCCATCACCCGAATTTTAGCTGAACCAATAGAAAATTAGAAACTGTTTTCACAATGTCACAAAAATACGCCCACTCCGAGCTTTTGTGAAACGTAAAAATTCTTCGGAGAGACACTCGAGTCTAGTACATAGCAAAATCTAGTCGTTCGAAGTGAAATTTAGATACAGTCCACTTATGTTCACTTGTTGGGAAGTGACGCGTCGTTTAATCGTCACTACTGACGCTGCGACATACAGTCAGTGTAGACTCACGATTACTTCTAAAGGATGAAAACTATTCAGTTTATAGGTAATAGGAATTATCGATACTAGTTGATGCGATGAAGTAATTATGATTATGGCTATTATCCGTGTAGACTATACAGAATAAACGATTACAACTTCTAAACGATGAAAAACTATAGTTGTTCAGTTTAATGGGACTTATCCACTCTTGATGCAATGTAATTGTAATTATGAAGGCACTGTAGATTCTGTATAAAATAAACGATTGCAACTTCTAAACAATGAAAAAGAGTTTAGAAGTAATGGGAATAGTTATCAACAGTTGCTGATGCAGCATAATTGTGGTTATATAGGTTAGTAGACTCTATACAAAATAAACTATTACAACTTCTAAACAAGTTATAGTTATTTAGTAAGTAATAGGAATCTAGCTGTGATGCAATGAATTGTGATTGTGGCTACTGGTTAATGTAGACTTTATACTGTGTCATCAAGTACATAGCAAAATAAACTCTAGTCCGAAATTCATTTAGATACAGTCCACTTGCATTCACTTATTGTGAATCCTAATGTTTCCACACGTTTAATCACTTACTGCGACATACCATTACAATACAGATATTTACAAAATAACCTTGAGAACAAACCTAAAACACATAGTGTCATCAGCTCTACATAAAGGCCTTAAAAAAAGCAAAAACAGTTTTGTCATCTTGCAGCAATGAAGAATGGTTGAGCGATTTTGAATGATTGACCCCGAAGTACGATAAAGCTGAAACTTTCGAAATTGTCGGAAAAAACAAGTGTGATCATCAGCAAATGTTACCAGCGATCATGGTTTCTAGATCGAGCAGAATCGTCCGAAAGATCTGGCACGCGTACATTCGCGAAGTTAAGCGACTCGGGGCTGGCTTTTATGGAAATGAACGGAAAAGTTGCACGTTTACCACGTTGGGGAAAAGTTTGCGGTGAATTTTGGATGACAAGCGACACGTTCAAGTTTCATCGCAGGGTCGAAGGGTCGTCGAGGAGCTTAGAAACGCGCCTTCAAGATGAACTCCCTTGCTGCAACCCCCTTTCTGCCCCACATCCTCGTAAACTTGCCGATGCTGGCGGGGGTGGTTGCGAAGTTGACGTGCCGAAAATTTTCCAACCCTTTTACCGGATAAAGGATATTGAAAAACTAAAAGTTCCTGGCGGTTCCGTCAAATCCGTGAAACTTTCTGCTTTCTTGTCCTACCTTCCGCGTTTCTTTCCGTGTTCTTTGTTTCCGTCTCCATTGTGTTTTGTGTCGACCAGAAAAGTTTCCCTTTTTCGTTACGATCATGCTGTTTTTTATTTTGTTCGCCATTGGTCGTTCCGCGGTATCGCTCTTTGTGCGCACGTCAATTTTTGCACCGCATTTTGGTGATTCGTTGATTGGTTCGATTGTGACAGAAAACTTTGACCCTTTATTGAAGAATAGAATCAGGCGTTTAAGAGAAATCGTGTGTATGTTCTTGAATTAATAAACGATATATTATGTCTTCTCTTTCGCAATTTTAATCACTAATTGAAAAAACTTTATGCTCGAACCCCGACTTCCTTTTCTTCAGTTTCTGAGGATTCTATTTCTTCTGCTGTCCTTGCTTTCGCATTTCTTTGGATTTTATGACTCTCACACAGCAGTTGATTTAAATTGCAAACTGTGATCATATTTCATATTTAATTGCAGGAGCAATCTTTCTGAATAGTTCTTTGGCGCCTGGTATAATAGTGACATTACTCAAAAATGTATATCTAACTACTTTCAAGTAAATTTCAAACTTGGAATATACTGACTTGTTATCTGACTTGTAAATACAATCAAATACAATTAGAAACAATTACATACAATAAGTATAACCTATAATATAGGTAAACATAACCTATAAAATTATAAGTATAACCTATAACCTTGTGATATTGTAATATGCATCTTATAATAGTATTATATTATATTAAAAAGTACAACCTTATAATATTACAATATTATCTTATGTCTAATAATATTTATTACCATACAAGTCATACAATATTAATAACAATATAATAGATTATATCTTGTGATGTTATAATATAATCATTTTCAATTTATTTAATTATTAGTAACTTTTCGAAAATTCCTATAGAGTCCCTTTAATGTTGCCATGTTTTCATAATAAAATGAACATGATACTAATTATTAATTAAATCAAAAAACGACACATTTTCATTTTATTTTCAAGGATAACCATTTTACGTAAAACGTCCTAATAAATAGAAAAATAGAATTATTCCCATAAGCTGATATAAAAATAATTCTTCCACTTGCCATGATCATAAAAAATTGAAGGCAGGAAATTATCAACAGGACTTTTAACATTGCCGTCGCGAGATTGTCCGAAGAGCTATTCCTTGTCAGATTTCAGTGAAAATAGAAATAAATTTCATCGTTTACGATGGTAGCAACGGGTTCAGACAAATTCGCCCTCGTTTTTCTCCCTTTATTCACCCACCCGCTCTTACGACAGCTGCGTTAAAACTTCCACGGATACCAAAATGAAATTCTGTGTGCAGGAAAAATCACAATCGTCGACGACGTCCACGTGTGCAAAAAGAAAATTACGTGGATTTATATACTTTAATGGGAATTTCGAAATTTGCAATTTGAAAAATTGGAGATATGGGGTTTTAGATGTTTGGAGATTTGGAGAATTTAAAATTTGGGGATTTAGAAGTTTGGGGGATTAGGAATTTAAGAATTTGAGAATTTGGGGTTTTAGAAATTTGGGGGATTAGGAATTTAGGAATTTGCAAGTTTGAAAATTTAGATATTCGGAGGATTTGGAATTTGGGAATTTTGGGAATTTGGAGTTTTAGAAGTTTGGAGATTTGGAAATTTGGGGGATTAGGAATTTAGGAATTTGAGAATTTGGGGTTTCAGAAGTTTGAAAATTTTGTAATTTGGAAGATTTGGAATTTGGGAATTTGAGAATTTGGAGTTTTAGAAATATGGAGGATTTGGAATTTAGGAATTTGCATGTTTGGAAATTTGGAAATTCGGAGGATTTGGAATTTGGGAATTTGGGAATTTGGGAATTTGGAGTTTTACGAGTTCGGAAATTTGGAAATTTGGGGGAATTTAGGAATCTGAGAATTTGGGGTATCAGAAGTTTGAAAGTTTGGTAAATTGGAAGGTTTGGAATTCGGAAATTTGAGAATTTGGGGTTCTAAAAATTTGGAGGATTTAGAATTTGTGTGTTTGGAAGTTTGGAAATTTGGAAATGCGGAGAATTTGGAATTTACGAATTTGCAAGTTTGGAAGTTTGGAAGTTTGAAGGTTTAGAAATTAGAATGTTCTAAAATTCGAGAATTTGAAAATTTAGAAGATTTGCCATTCAGGATTACAAAAATTTAGAAATTCGAACATTTTGAGGATTTGAAATTCGAGAGTTTGGAATTTAAATTACAACTAGTCTTCACATTCAAGTTTTAGTGGTGCAATATGGTCAAAATTCAACTAAATTCCCTTAAATCAAATAGCAACTAATTTCACAACAATTTTCTCCACTCCATCAGTTATTTCACTCCAACGACGTAATTATTACAACTAAAGTACTCATACCACTTCCTCATGTCATAAGGGCACCATTCGAACCGGCCAATTATCCCGAAACGATGTAAGGGCGCGATACGATAAAAATTCAAGTAAATTCTCTTAAATCAACTAGCAACTAATTTTACAACAATCATCTCCCCTCCATTTTACACGAACAAGCTAATCATTACAACCAAAGTACTCATACCACTTCCTCATGTCATAAGGGCACCATTCGAACCGGCCAATTATCCCGAAACGATATAAGGGCGCGATACGATAAAAATTCAAGTAAATTCTCTTAAATCAACTAGCAACTAATTTTACAACAATCATCTCCCCTCCATTTTATATGAACAAGCTAATCATTACAACCAAAGTACTCATACCACTTCCTCATGTCATAAGGGCACCATTCGAACCGGCCAATTATCCCGAAACGATGTAAGAGCGCGATACGATAAAAATTCAAGTAAATTCTCTTAAATCAACTAGCAACTAATTTTACAACAATCATCTCCACTCCATTTTACACGAACAAGCTAATCATTACAACCAAAGTACTCATAGCACTTCCTCATATCATAAGGGCACCATTCGAACCGGCCAATTATCCCGAAACGATGTAAGAGCGCGATACGATAAAACGTAAATTTTCCCGAGCGTTTGACAATACGTGTAAGGGGCCCTTATAGGACCGTTATCAGAATCGTTAGACCATCGAGTCCAATAGCGATTTCGATATACTTGGATTCGTGGCCAGGTCTCCATCGTGCTGGATATCCGGCTACGAATCCCGGTCTAGCAGGCACCCTCTTTCGTGACCTGTCGCAGGATTTGCCGGCCCAATAAAAGGATTAACGGGACGAGGGTTAATCCTATTGGGAGGACCATCCTCACACCCTCTACGACCTCTTTTCCTCTCGTTTCGGTCCTCCTTCAACCCCCCTGTTTTCACGCGTGCTCTTTCTACCCCTCGGTAGAGCAGCTCTTTTCTCAAACGGCCGTTTCACGGCACTCGCTCCATTTCTTTCTCTTCCTACGTTTCTTCCCGCCATTCTGGTTCGTTGTCCTCTCTATATTGCACTCTGATTAGCGGCCACCCACCCACGTACCGGTGTGACCTTAACGCTGATAACGAACGATTATTTTCACCCCGGATTAGCCCCGACTCTTATTCAATATATTCACGCTGACCTGGATTCATGGAACAGCTTGAATTTCACCGTTATGATATTATCGACTGTTTCTCTGTTTCCATTTTCTCTTTCCGACATTTTGGTTAGAACGGGAATATTATCGGCACGTTAACTGATGACATTTTTAGGCGAGTAATTAACCCTTTCCCGTGCTTTGGCGCGTATCACTCGTGACGCACTTACAGCTGAAATGTGACAAACCTTACTCAAATTTTGAATACTCAACTTGAAATTTAGGTCCAACTATAAGTTGCATTATCAAGGATTCCTGAATATAAAATACTCGCAACATTTTAATTTTCTTTGTTCGTTTTAATTTTATAGCCCTGAATAGTTAGTCTTGACTGACGCATCTGATAAATAAATGGCACGGGAAAGGGTTAAACTGCACGCTACGTTTGACGCAAGATTTGAAGTAACGAATCTTTTTTATATTTTGGGACAAGATTAAAGGTCTTGAAATTTTTATAACCTCAAAGTCTCCAAATTTTTGAATCCACAAGTTCCTAAATCCTCAAATTCCTACATCCTCCCAAGTCTCCAAATTTCTAGATTTTCAAATTCCTATATCTCTCAATTCTCAAGTTCCTAAATTTCTATACCATCAAATTCTCAAGTCCCCAAATTTCTAAATCCCCAAATTCCTATATCCCCGAACTTCTAAGTCCCAAAATTTCTAAATCCCCAAATTCCCAAGATCCCAATTCCTAAATCCTCAAATTCTTATATTTCCAAACCCTCAAGACCCCAAATTCCTATATCTCCAAATTCTCAAGTTCCTAAATTTCTATATCCCCAAATTCTCAAGTCCCTAAATTTCTAAATCCCCAAATTCCTATATCCCCCAATTTCTAAGTCCCAAAATTTCTAAATCCCCAAATTCCCAAGACCCCAATTCCTAAATCCTCAAATTCTTATATTTCCAAACCCTCAAGACCCCAAATTCCTATATCTCCAAATTCTCAAGTTCCTAAATTTCTATATCCCCAAATTCTCAAGTCCCTAAATTTCTAAATCCCCAAATTCCTATATCCCCCAATTTCTAAGTCCCAAAATTTCTAAATCCCCAAATTCCCAAGACCCCAATTCCTAAATCCTCAAATTCTTATATTTCCAAACCCTCAAGTCCCCAAATTCCTAAATTTTCAAATTCCTATATCCCCAAATTCTCAAGTCCCTAAATTTCTATGTCCGCAAATTCCCAAGTCCCCAAATTTCTAAATCCCCAAATTTCTAAATCCTCAAATTCCCATATCCCCAAAATCCCAAGTCCCCAAATTTCTTTGGTTAGGTTGACCTAACAAATACAAATAAAATACAAATGAAACAAATACAAGCATGAAACACCATAAATTATATAAAAGTATAAAAATATATCTGGTCCAAGCATAAAATATCAAATACAAATAATATCAAATATTTAATTGACACCAAAAGTATAAAATACTATCTAGAAGTAGTAAATGATATCAAGAACAATAAAATGTTATGAAATAAAAGCATAAAATAATATTGGATAAACCGATGTGAAATATGAACATATTATATTTACTATAGAAGATCAATAAACAATCGTAGAATTAAATATCCCCGAATGGCGTTAATCGAAAGGTAAGACTGAAACCAACAATTGACTTACGATCACACACCCTTGAAAGCGCAACGTGTCCTCAATTGATCAACCGAAATCCGCTTAATGCCGGTGAAATATTGGAAGGCAAATCCTGGCAAAACAAAGGGAAGTCACGCACGAAAAAGACGTTGGACAAACATCGATACCTGCGAACAATCGCGGAAAACAGAAGGAAGTCACAGAATATCGGACAGAAGAAAGCAAAACAAAACGAAGAATTATAGAGAGAGCATAGGGGGGAGAGTTAGTGAAATACGGTGTGGCAGTGCTGCCAATTCAACCAACCGAATGAAGTTCGCTAAATTATAAAACGTAAATATCGCGGCCATTTTGCGTGGAGAAATGAAATCGATAAAACCGGCTATCCCGGCAACGATTACGAATAAACGAAATATTGAGAGACCAACAACCCCCTACCCGTCTCTCAAGCACCGTAAATTTTCGCTGGTTTGGCCGGAATTTTGTTCTGTTAGATTTCAGGATTATTATTGCCGGAGAATAGTCGGGATTATGGTAGTTTCATCGATCGCGGTGCATTATGTTTACAAGCTCGTTGATCCGGCGATTTGTCCTGTTACGGAACACAACGGGCATTTTCAATTAATTCCGTTTTAATGCATGTAATATGGCGATACATCGTATATCTTATTCGGTTTGAACCGGGGACTGTGACTCTGTATCACGATTCGACATTATTCGAATTATCTTCGAACACGAATTTAAACTGTAAATGTTGACGAGGAGTCTGGGACTGGGGGTTAGCTATCGATATCGTGAGCGCAAATATCGATAACTTTGATATTGCGTCGATGATCCGACGTGGAGATTATGTTGTTAAGATATTGTTGATATGTTAAAGTGGATAGGGAAGTAGTAGCAAATTTTGGTAACTTTATGTAAATCACTAAATTGATTTCCAAATTTTCAAATTCTTCATGCTTCCAATTTTTCAGTCGCCAAAGTCTCAAATCTCTACGTTTGTACCGAACCAAAATTCCTAAATTGCACAAATTTCTAAATCTCAACATTTGCAAATTACTATATTCACAAACTCTCAATTTTTCACATTCCTATATTCCCAAGTCCTCGAATATTTAAATTTTCAGGTTCTTAAGTCCTCAAATTCTTAATTCCCCAAATTTCTAAATTCCCAATTTCCTATATCCCTAAATTTCCAAGTCCCCAAGTTTCTATATCCTCAAATTCGTAAGTCCCCAAATTTTTAAACACGTTCCTAAATCCTCAAATTCTTACATCCCAAAACTCCCAAGTCTTCAAATTTCTAAATTCTCAAATTCCTATATCCCCAAATTCTCAAGTCCCTAAACTTCTATATCACCAAATTCTCAAGTCCCCAAATTTCTAAATCCCCAAATTCTCAAGACCTTAAATTTCTATATCCCCAAAATCCTAAGACCCCAATTCCTAAATTCTCAAATTCTTATATCTCCAAACCCCTAAATCCTCAAATTTCTAAATTCCCCAATTCCTATATTTCCGAATTTCTAAGTTCCCAATTTTCGAAATCCCTAAATTCCTATATCCCGAAATTCTCAAGTCCCTAAATTTCTATATACCCAAAATCCCAAGACCCCAATCCCTAAATCCTCAAATTCTTATAACCCCAAACCCCTAAGTCCCCAAATGTCTAAATCCCCAAATTCTCAAGTCCCAAAATTTCTATACCCCCAAAATCCCAAGACCCCAAATTTCTAAATTCCCAAATTCCTATATTCCCGAATTTCTAAGTTTTCAAATTTCTAAATCCCCAAATTCTCAAGTCCCTAAATTTCTATATCCCCAAATTCCTCAGTCCCAAAATTTCTATATCCCCAAATTCCTCAGTCTTCAAATTTCTAAATCCCCAAATTCTCAAGTCCCCAAAATTTCTATATCCCCAAATTCCTCAGTCCCCAAATTTCTAAATCCCCCAATTCTCAAGTCCCTTTTCTATATCCCCAAATTTCTAAATCCCTGAATTTCTAAGTCCCCAAATTTCTAAATCTCCAAATTCCCAAATTCCCAAATATAAATCAGACTATCCAAAACAAAGCTGAAACATAAATTTAAGCATCGGAGTACCGATTCTACAAACCACAACACTCTCCACGGAATGATACATCACAATCAGCAAAAATGTCCCAAATAAAAGCTTTTTCCTAAAGGAGTATCTAAAAATGGAGAACCGTTAAGTCCATTATGTTACGCATTTCAGCACAGCGTAAAACCGGAACACACATAGAAATGAAATAAATTAAATGAACAAACATCTGATCCTACTAAACCTAATACGCTTTCAAGGAAGTATCGATTGCACTCTCGCAGCATTCTCATAAAAAAGAAGGAAATAAAAGATAAAAAAGGGAACACGTTCGTGCACGACTCGCAAACGGTAAAAGGCTTCCTCTATATCGAAGCAGGTTCTCTTAGCTCGGAAATTCAGCCGTACGGATCGAAGGATAAAGTAATTCCGTTTAAATGCACGCCGGGCTTTTTCACCTTCGACGAGCCGGATGCGATCGGAATATGCAGGTAGGCAGAACGAAACGACGGACATGCATTAGCGGCTATCGGAAGCGAAAACGGGAAAAGAGAACGTTGAAGGATGGTCGTCTGATAAATAAGCACGAGAATTATACCTTAGAAACGGGTTAACGTTTCTTCCGTTATATTGCCGGATACGTTAGGTCTTCTTTAACTGAGACGGTGAAGGATAGGAGACTCTATAGTTTACGTTGCCCAAACTTTTAATTTACAGATTTTTAACTTTTCGAGTTTTTCGGACACCAATTCTAATAGATATCGATTTTTCGAGATGTCGATCTTTCAAGACATCGATTTCTCGAGATGTCAAGTTTTTGAAATATCGATTCTTCGGGATGTCAATTTTTCGGGATATTGGTTTTTCGAGATATCGAACTTTCGAGATATCGATTTTTCGAGATATCGAACTTTCGAGATATCAAGTTTTTGAAATATAGGAATTTTTCAGGACATCAATTTTTCGAGATATTGAGTTTTCGAGATATCGAACTTTCGAGATATCGATTTTTCGAGATATCGAACTTTCGAGATATCAAGTTTTTGAACTATCGGAATTTTTCGGGACATCAATTTTTCGAGATATTGAGTTTTCGAGATATCAAACTTTCGAGATATCGATTTTTCGAGATACCGAACTTTCGAGATATCAAGTTTTTGAAATATAGGAATTTTTCGGGATATCAATTTTTCGAGATATTGAGTTTTCGAGATATCGAACTTTCGAGATATCGATTATTCGAGATATCGATTTCCCAAGTTATCTAATTTACGAGATATCAACTTTTGGAGATATCAGGTTTTTAAAATATCGATTTCCTAAGTTGTCTAGTTTACGAGATATCGACTTTCGGAGATATCAGGTTTTTAAAATATCGATTTCTCGACATATCGAACTTTCGAGGTATCGATTTTTCGAGATATCGATTTCCCAAGTTGTCTAATTTACGAGATATCGACTTTTGGAGATATCAAGTTTTTGAAATGCCAAGTTTTCGAGATATCGATTTCGATTTTTCAAGATATCGAATTTTAGAGATATGAAGTTTTCAAGATATTTTTCGAATTATCGAATTCCCGAGATATCGAGTTTTCGAGATAAATTCTCGAGCTTTCGAGTCCTTAAGATATCGAGTTTTCCAGTTTATAAGTTTTCAAGTTTTCAATTTCTCACGTTAGATCATTTTATATTACTGAAATTATGATGCTTTTATCGAAATGTTAACTTGACAAAGAATAATTGCATAAATTACTTAATGTTTCATCCCTTGTACTTTACTCATAATTGTTAATGTTAAATGTTAAATTAAATTGAATTAATATTAATAACAAATTTTTAGTAGAATTTGTAAATTTACTAAAGAAAAATTAGGTTTTTGGGACTCTTCGAAATGAAGATTATCTAGTACTATTTTCTTCTCAGTTTATTTCTTATTTGTATTTTTCTGATATAACGTTATCGCAACCATCGGTCCTTTACCCTTCATTTCTCCTCTTCACACCTTGCCCCATCGTCCTTTCTCATCCATCTTCTTCGTTTCACCCTCACGTCTGGAGGAATCTGACCGTGCAAGGGCCAACTTAATCAGCCCAACATCAAAGGGCGGCGAAAATTCGTCGTTTGATCGGCAGGTAGCTCGTGCCGACGTGGCATGGCATTTCACAGTATCCTGGCTCGCATTTAAATGAAAATCAATGCCTATCTTTTGATCGAGATCCAACGAGCTTATCTATCCGTCTATGAACTACGTTCTGCATGTACACGTTCTCAACGTTTACAAACATGGTGGAGAGTATGGTGAATCTTGTATAGGGAGAATGAGGTAGGGAGGTGGAATAAATTTTGAAATACGTATGTAGTGGAATTTTGTAGTTTTACAAATGTACAATTTTGCAATTTTATAGTTTCATAGTTTTGTATAGAGATTTTGGGGATGTGGGAATTTGGGATTTAGAATTTTAGAATTTTAGAATTTTAGAATTTCAGAATTTTAGAATTTTAGAATTTTAGAATTTTAGAATTTTACAATTTTAGAATTTTACAATTCTGCAATTTTGCAATTCTACAATTTTGCCATTCTACAATTTAGCAATTCTACAATTTTACAATTCTGCAATTTTGCAATTCTACAATTTTGCAATTCTACAATTTTGCAATTCTACAATTTTGCAATTCTACAATTTTGTAATTTTACAATTTTACAATTTTACAATTTTACAATTCTACAATTTTGCAATTCTACAATTTTGCAATTCTACAATTTTACAATTTTACAATTTTACAATTTTACAATTTTACAATTCTACAATTTTGCAATTCTACAATTTTGCAATTCTACAATTTTGCAATTCTACAATTTTGCAATTCTACAATTTTGCAATTCTACAATTTTACAATTTTGAGTACTGGAGGTATCAGACGTTCTTAAATTGAAAAATGTACAGATTTGGAAAGTTACGAATTCGGAGATGTAGATATTTGGGAATTTCCGAATTTACTTGTGCAGAAATTTCGAAATATTTCAATTTGTTAATTTGGAAATTTATATTAATATGAATGGATAGACAGACTGATCCTTAAATCTCCAAATTCCTAAGTCGTTGATAAATCTCTAAATTTCCAAATCTCGCAGATTTCTTTATCAACATTTATACTTACCATAATAAAAAGCATTTTGTACTTAAATTTAATTTGAATATCAAACAACATTGTTCAATTTTTGCTTGTATACCTGACCAACAAAATTGATTATACAAAAATTTTCTTGTACTTTTACACGAATATCGTGGTTTTACATGAAAATTATGGTTCTACATGAACTGACTTTTTACAGGAAGACTGCTTTTACAACAATTTATTTGCAGTTTGAACAAAAACATACATTTACTAGCACTTACAAAAACATTACGGTGTTACATTGATTCGCATCTTCACAAGAATATTGCACATTCACAAGAATTTGCATCTTTACAAGGATTGACCATCTTCATCCATCCCCATAAAGATTATGAATCATAAAAGATAAGACAAGATAATTACCGTAGTTAACGGAGTTTAAAGATTGTGGCTTTAACTCGAGAAAAAAATAGATTTGCACGAAGCAGTAAGAGAACTGACTTCATTTCTTAAATACCTTAACGAAGAAGAAAATGGCGCGACGGAGATTTATAAATTCTTAAAGGATAAAAACATTTCTGCGGTCGTTGAAGGCGTTGCAAAGCCGCATCATTTATTGCAGTTAATTCTTTCGTTATTATGGAATACAAGCACCAGAATGGCAGTTGCTTTGCATAATTTATTTGGCTCCAGATTTCTTTTATTCGCTCGCGGACCGTGCGCCATGTTGAAACAGTCGTGATTCTGAATAAACTTTCTTAATCGAGGACGAGAGGATGATTGTGAGATAGAAATCCTGTCAATTATTTAAGGATATCTTTCCGGGATGAAATGTGAAAGTAACTGAAACGAGGGGGTGAAAATATGTTGATTCGGGATATTTGATACTTGGAAATTTGTAAGAAGGATTTGGAATTTTGGGAGTTGAATGGTTTAAAAAATTGATGATATGAAAATATGGGAAATTTGAAAAATTGGTGACATGAGAAAATAGATTTGTCAAATTAATATTTAGAAAGGTGAGTTGTGAAATTGGAAAGACGCTAAAATCCAACATAATAAATTTGTAAATTCAGAAATTTAACTATTTGAAAATTTCCATAAATAATTGACAAATCCGTGATGTGAAAAATTAAAAAATTGACAAAATAGAAATCTGTAAAGTGAGAAATTCAAAAATTCGAAAGTTTCAAAATTTAATACTAACTGAGTAGAAGCTTAGAAAATAAACACTTAGAAAAGAAAAAATTCTATAATTTTAAAAGTTGAAGAATTTGAAAATTAAGAAAATTTGCAGTGTAAAAACAGATATAAAAATGAATGAAATGAATAAAACAGTGAAAATCAGCGAGTACTCAGAAGATGATTGAGGTTAGAAGCATCGTAGTTCGTTGTTCGTGCACAGAAACGGCAATTGCAACTTTTAGCCGCGTTTACAGGTCCCATGGTCTACGAACACGAAGTTCGTTGCATTATCGTGTAATTGAAACGACGTTGGCTCCATTATCGGGCACCAAGCACGACCGTTCTTGGAAATATAATCCCTATAACAATTTCAGACGTTGCTAGTCCAGGTCACTTTATTAAATGTACAACCGTAAGGATCTAATTTCATTGCCCCTATTTTTATTATTATTTTCCATTAAATTCTGTTTCGCTTCTCCTCCGTCGCGCAAAACAGCTTGCCCCTTTTAGTCCTCTTATTTTTCAGGCTTTTCATTCGACTACATCTATATCGAAACGATGTTTCAGTAATATTTCAGGTCATTTTTACAGATTTTCAAGTATTGGGATACGAAATTTCAGCTTTGTAAATATTTTTTTATGAATCTTCGAGTTTATGAATTTTGACAATTCTTTAGACTTGATCAACAGGGACCAAATTTAGAAATTGCAAGTACAGGAATTTGAAATTCATAGAGCTCCTAATTTAGAAATTTAGAAATTGCAAGTTCAGGAATTTAAAATTCTCAAAGCTCCAAATTTAGAAATTTGAAAATTGCAAGTACAGAAATTTAAAATTCTCAAAGCTCCAAATTCCGAAATTTAGAAATTGCAAGTTCAGGAATTTAAAATTCTCAAAGCTCCAAATTTAGAAATTTAGAAATTGCAAGTTCAGGAATTTCAAATTCTCAAAGCTCCAAATTTAGAAATTTAGAAATTGCAAGTTCAGGAATTTAAAATTCTCAAAACTCCAAATTTAGAAATTTAGAAATTGCAAGTACAGAAATTTGAAATTCTCAAAGCTCCAAATTTAGAAATTTAGAAATTGCAAGTTCAGGAATTTCAAATTCTCAAAGCTCCAAATTTAGAAATTTAGAAATTGCAAGTTCAGGAATTTGAAATTCTCAAAGCTCCAAATTTAGAAATTTGAAAATTGCAAGTACAGAAATTTGAAATTCTCAAAGCTCCAAATTTAGAAATTTCGAAATTGCAAGTTCAGGAATTTAAAATACTCAAAGCTCCAAATTTAGAAATTTAGAAATTGCAAGTACAGAAATTTAAAATTCTCAAAGCTCCAAATTTAGAAATTTAGAAATTGCAAGTTCAGGAATTTCAAATTCTCAAAACTCCAAATTTAGAAATTTAGAAATTGCAAGTTCAGGAATTTAAAATTCTCAAAGCTCCAAATTTAGAAATTTAGAAATTGCAAGTTCAGGAATTTTAAATTCTCAAAGCTCCAAATTTAGAAATTTAGAAATTGCAAGTTCAGGAATTTGAAATTCTCAAAGCTCCAAATTTAGAAATTTAGAAATTGCAAGTTCAGGAATTTCAAATTCTCAAAGCTCCAAATTTAGAAATTTAGAAATTGCAAGTACAGGAATTTGAAATTTTCAAAGCACCAAATTTAGAAATTTAGAAATTGCAAGTTCAGGAATTTTAAATTCTCAAAGCTCCAAATTTAGAAATTTCGAAATTGCAAGTTCAGGAATTTAAAATACTCAAAGCTCCAAATTTAGAAATTTAGAAATTGCAAGTGCAGGAATTTAAAACTCTCAAAGCTCCAAATTTATAAATTCAGGAATTTAAGAGTTTCAATGTTCCAAATTTAAAAATTACAATTTTATAAATTTAGAAGTTTCAAATCTTCAAATTTTCAAAGTTTTAAATGACCAAACTTACAGATTTGGAAATTTCAGAATTACAAATTTAGGACTTTAAAAGTTTAAAAATTAAAAATTTTCACATTTAGTAATTTCCAAATTTAGGAATTTAAATTTAAGAAAATAAACTTTTATAACTTATAGTACAAATACAAATTCAATTAAAATTGAAGATTTTTGTAGTTCTAACAGATACAAGTTTAATTTAAATTTGAAATGCAAATACAACTTTAAGTTTAAATTACAAATTTTTAAGTTTATAAATTTGGAAATTAGAAAATTTACTTATGTTCAAACTTAAAAATGTTAAAATTCTTAATTTTTCACTGCAATCAGCTGTTAGTAGATCTTTAATAATCAAACGTTATGTGTAAAAGCTACCATTTTCTCTTCGACGCCATCTTGAGCCATATATTAAAACTGTATTAAGAAAATAATAATAGTAGCATGTATAATTTTTCAGCATATGAAAACTTAAATATTCTCAAATACAATTTTGTCAATAATTGCACATTAGAAAACGAAGATGAAAAAAGTCCTAAAAAATGTACATCTTCAAAAGTATTAAACAAAATCTGAATTTTGTACAATTAATAACGAACACAAATAATCAAAATCTATCGTGAACAAAATTATAAAAAATCATTGCAAACCCATAAATTACAGAAGTTACAAATAAACGGAATCTACAGCAAAGCATAAAAATAATGAATATAAACAATCTTGATCCGAAATTTAAAAGGGTGATTACGAAGAACTTCCCGCGAAGCCTTCGGCTGCGTTTCTATCGTGCGGTTTTATCGCGAAGGGTCAGCTCGCAAAATCCCAGAAAATAACTCGGCAGAAAAAGCAGAGATTCCAGGAGGTGCGGTTTAAAGGACGCCGAGATTGGGAGCGGACATTTTGCATGGAGATACATATTTCTCTGTACGCAACGAAAACATTCGAAAATCGTACGATTTCGTATTATACCTCAGAATTTCGGAGAGAAATGGTTCGCTGGAATGCTTTTATAGCTTTTATCCTCGTACCGTAATTTTTCCACGAGTACGTACATTTTCGCGAACGTGGAAATTTGTTTGTGCATCCGTGAAACAAAAATGAATTCTTCTTTTTTAAATATCCGACGTATGCTGAATGAACTTGCAGATATTACAAGTACACTTACGTGGAACGATTTTGCTCGATTTAATCAGCCGTGAAATTGTTTACATCATGAAATTGAATTTCGTCGAGCATTCAAATAAAATATGGAGTACATGCTCGAAGAGGAAATTAACCGTGGTTGATGCTCATAATATTCCACGAACATTCGAGTGCGGAAAAAAGTTACTGGGCCACTTTATTAAATAAAATTTCCAGAACGTTTGTAGCTGATATTCGATAAATGCTAATCAAGTCGTGTGGTGTATAATTAACCGCTTGATACTGTCATACTCGTCACGCTGCAAATGTGATTAAACTAATATTTTTATCACAGTTTTTGTATTCAATTTTAAAAACCTGCACATTTCAAGACTGCTGAATACGTAGTGCAATATTTTAATCTTGGTTATTTGTTTTAATATTGTAGTAATAATCAAGTTTGACGCAACTAGTTTGTAGGTTAGGTGCGCGATCAGTTGCAATTGTATATACTAGCCTAAAATGTTTAAAATAACAAACTGTGATGGGATACAATATTTCAAAATTTAATAACTTTCCTCTAAAAAATGGGAAACTAACAGAGAGCTGGAAACTTTGAAATTCTGAATTTTTAACTTGAGAAATTGGAAATCAGAAATTGTAAAATTACAAATACTCATATATTTAAATATGAGTATGTAAAATGTCGTAGTTAGAACTTTTATACTAAAGAATTTGTGAAATCCAGAATTTTAGACTAAAAAATTGCAAAGCTAAAAATCCTAGTATCCCAAACTTGTGAACCTTAGAATTTTTTAAAATATAAGATCTGAAAATTACAAAATTTTCAATGTAATAGCAATTTCATTTAATTTAAGTCCGTCATACGTCTATATTAATTAACAAATAAATATATACCAACTGTAGATTGAACGTACGAGGAAGAAAAGCGTGCAAAATAAGGGCGAATGTGGATATTTGTTTATTTAAACCCCCGATAGGAAGCAAACTATGGAAACAATGTACCGTGGCAAGATTCTTTGAAGCAACCACATGAAATTGTTCGCCCCGACGTACAATCCCTTTTGATTTCCAGCCTGTTTTCCCGCGAGATAGCTGCGCCACGAGATTTTCTTCCAGTTCAAAGCTCAATCTGCACTTTGATCGGAAAAGTTAGCCCCGCAAAAAATAAAGGAAAAAAGAAAGAAGCGAGATCGCGGATGACGCGTGAGAAGTTTCGTATCGCGATCGTTCTTGACAAACGTGAAACCGCAGGGAAAAAAAGTATCGGTTACTAGGGGATGTTGCGGAATACACGGCAATAGGGGAGAAAAGGCCGTGGACGTTCCCTTTTCCGACTTGTTTTACAAAAGATCATCGTCGCGATAAGAAACTGCCTGTCTCTGACAGCTTTTCTCGTGGAAAAAGTACGGAAAAAGACATCGAGCACCTGCCTTCTCGAACGACACACCTTGGATCAACAATTCTCTTCCTTTCTGCAATATTATCGAACAATTTTATACGATTTTTCGGTTTATTATTTATTCTTCGAGGATTTGAACTTTTACAAATTTATCTCATTTTTTTATCGACGAGGTTAAATATTTAATTTACAGATCTGGTGAAATTTTCTTGGTGAATGTATATTACAGGGATTTTTAGTGAATATTAATTACAAGATAATGTTTATTAGTTATAGGGATAATGTAGTTTGAATATGAATTTTAGGGATAATGTGCTTTTTTGAATATAAATTATTGGAAATGTGTGGTTTGTTTAATACAATACATTATAGGGATAATGTAGTTTGTTAAATTATAGACAACATGTAGTTGGTTGAATGTAAATTATGTACAACATGTAGTTCATTAAATATGAATTGTAAAGATCATGTAGCTTATCAAACATAAATTGTAAAGATCATGTAGCTTATTAAACATAAATTATAAACATCATGTAGATTATTAAATATAAGTTATAAAGATTATATAGTTCATTAAATATGAATTATGAAGATCATGTAGTTTATCAAACATAAATTGTAAAGATCATGTAGCTTATCAAACATAAATTGTAAAGATCATGTAGCTTATTAAACATAAATTATAAACATCATGTAGATTATTAAATATAAGTTATAAAGATTATATAGTTCATTAAATATGAATTATGAAGATCATGTAGTTTATCAAACATAAATTGTAAAGATCATGTAGCTTATTAAACATAAATTATAAACATCATGTAGATTATTAAAAATATATTATAAAGATCATGTAATTCATTAAACATAAATTCTAAAGATACTGCATTTCATTAAATGTATTGTAATAGAAAAGTAAATTAAAATAATTTGAAGTTAATACATTACAGTTAACAACAAAAATGATGTATGTACATTTTCAATTTTTTTCGTAAGTTGAAACTAGCAAATCAAAAATTTCACGACCTAAAAATTAGATTCGATAATTCAGAACTACCCCTAATATTTAGCCAAAAATACCGTAGTAAAACTTGCTTACAAGGACGAAGACAAAGAAAGTTTGCGATAAAAAGAAAACAATTTGTATTGTCGAACAAGCATATCACCATAATAAAATTCATTTCGAGCAATCCACCCGATTCGATTACACCCTGCAATTCCTCTCGCCGCGTTCCTCATCGAATCGAACAAGCCAATAAAGCAAGGTACGAGTTAAAAGGCTCATTCGATTTATCCAGAATCGTCCTTTCCACGTGTACGATCGCGATCAGATACGCACGAGTGAGGTTACAAATCCGATCGAGGTTCGAAAGAGCCGAAGAAAACCGAGTGGTGGTTTCGGGGGCGCAACGAAAGGAATAGGGGTTGAAAAGGGACACCGACCGCGAGAACGAACAACTAATGGCGGAAGGGTGGCAAAGCTAGGGGTGCAAAAAAAGAATTCGAACAGAAAGCCCGGCCTAACAAATAGAATGGCGGAAAACCGGTGGTTTTATCGTTACCGATAACATCGCCAAATACGTCCGTTTGTCTGGGGGGAAACGACGACACGTACGATCTTCCCCCTTTTTCCTTCGTGTAATTAATCTTCCGCTCGAGATTTTCACGGCACGCGTTCGACGGCTTCCTGAGTGACACCTGTTTCATCTTTAAAAGTGATTCCGCCGAATGATTTGTGGAAACAGATTGTAGCCATGATGGTTCTATAGAACCTGAGGATTTCTACGCTTTCAGCATTTATCTTCACGCAGGAATTTTTTCGATTTTTGTGTCGGGTATCGCAACGTGTTAATATTTTAAAATAGTTAAAATATACAAGATATAATAAATATAAAATATTAAAGTTGTATACTGCTGTATGTTGCATACGTGCGAAAGCATCCTAGAGTTAAAGTGCAGCAATCTAACATGAAGTGTCCACAAAATTTAATAAATCAGCGATCTAAAGCTCTGGTCGCTCACGTCTCCAACTAAAGCAATTACAATAAATCATTAAAACTGTATGCAGTAAATGATTTATCACGACGAAAGTACTTATACTCGACGATCATAGCCGCAGATTAAAACGTGTTCATAATTCACATCCTTTTAACGTCAACTCTATCCAGACGAATAAATCGTGAATCTTTGACAAATAGGGATTAAACCGTTCCATATTTCTCGTTTGTATCGCGATATTTATCTCGTTGGAGGATATTGTCGTGGAAAAAGGAACGCGAAAGAAACATCGAGACCAGCCACGGCTTTATTTCTTTCGCACGACAATCCGCGTGTGTCCGGCGACGTTTCATTTCAACGGGGCTGCAAGTTGACGCAGGAAGCGGCCATTATTCTTTGCTCGCGATACCGTGGGTCGAGGGACGCGTAATAACGTTGCTGGAATTTTCCAAGGACCGTCCGGTTTTCCTGCAGGACCCTTCTTTTTTTCACTGACCGTTTCCCTCCCGAGACTCCGCGACGAGATGAACCTTTCGTCTTCGTGGCTTCGTGAAACGTCTCTGAACGCGCTGGGACGCGGGCGAAATCGCATCGCGTCAAGATTCAAGGGAATTTATCGTCCTGGAAACCACCGGCTCTTCCGTGCGCTCCTTGGACAATATTCTGGAGGCAAAGAAAAGATTGTTCTATCCGGCGAAATTTTAGAATTTACGACGTCTTGGTGCTTCAACATTGTAACATCAGAGGTTAGAATTTTGTTTTGTAGATTTTTGCAACTTTTAAAATTGGAGAATTGGAGAATTTTAGAATTTTGAAATGGTAAAACGTCTCGTGACTTATGTACAAATGTGTACGAACTTGATTTACCTCTGCTTCCTAAGAATCAAACTTGTCTCATTAGTCAAAATTACTATGAACGTGAAAATATCTTGCTAAATCTATGCACTACATATTCATTCTAAAGTGATGAAACGTCCTGTCTCATAATTTATATAAAAATGTATACAACTTTTGTTTATAGTCTCTACTTCCAAAAAATTGAACCTACCACATTAACCAATCTTAGCAATAACTATTCAGCTAAATTTATCAAGCTAAATCTTTCATGTGCTACATATTCATTCTAAATTGATGAAACGTCCTGTCCATTAATTTATATAAAAATGTATATAACTTTTGTTGACAATCTCTATTTCCAAAAGAATTGAACCTACCTCACCCAAACTTAGCAATAGCTAATCAGGTAAATCTATCAAGCTAAATCTCCCATGTACTACATATTCATTCTAAAGTGATAAAACGTCCTGTCCCATAATTTATATAAAAATGTATACAACTTTTGTTTATAGTCTCTATTTCCAAAAAATTGAACCTACCACATTAACCAATCTTAGCAATAACTATTCAGCTAAATTTATCAAGCTGAATCTTTCATGTGCTACATATTCATTCTAAATTGATGAAACGTCCTGTCCATTAATTTATATAAAAATGTATACAACTTTTGTTTACAGTCTCTATTTCCAAAAAATTGAACCTACCACATTAACCAATCTTAGCAATAACTATTCAGCTAAATTTATCAAGCTAAATCTTTCATGTGCTACATATTCATTCTAAATTGATGAAACGTCCTGTCCATTAATTTATATAAAAATGTATACAACTTTTGTTTACAGTCTCTATTTCCAAAAAATTGAACCTACCACATTAACCAATCTTAGCAATAACTATTCAGCTAAATTTATCAAACTGAATCTTTCATGTGCTACATATTCATTCTAAATTGATGAAACGTCCTGTCCATTAATTTATATAAAAATGTATGCAATTTTTGTTTACAGTCTCTATTTCCAAAAAATTGAACCTACCACATTAACCAATCTTAGCAATAACTATTCAGCTAAATTTATCAAGCTGAATCTTTCATGTGCTACATATTCATTCTAAAGTGATAAAACGTCCTGTCCATTAATTTATATAAAAATGTATACAACTTTTGTTTACAGTCTCTATTTCCAAAAAATTGAACCTACCACATTAACCAATCTTAGCAATAACTATTCAGCTAAATTTATCAAGCTGAATCTTTCATGTGCTACATATTCATTCTAAATTGATGAAACGTCCTGTTCCATAATTTATATAAAAATACATACAATTTTCGTTTGCAGTCTCAATTTCAAAAAATTGGACCTACCTCACCCAAACTTAGCAATAGCTAATCAGCTAAATCTTCCATGTACTACATATTCATTCTAAAGTGATAAAACGTCCTGTTCCATAATTTATATAAAAATACATACAATTTTCGTTTGCAGTCTCTATTTCCAAAAATTTGAACCGACCTCTCCCAAACTTAGCAATAGCTAATCAGGTAAATTTATTAAGCTAAATCTGGCATGTACCACATATTCTAAAATAGTAAAACCCATCCCATAATTCATGCAAAAATGTATAGAGCTTTACAGTCTATTTACAAAAAATTGAACTTGCCACATTACCCAGAAGTTAGCAGTAACATGAAAATAGCAAGCTAAATGTTCCATGTACCACGCATTCTAAAATGGTAAAATGTCCTGTGTCTCGAGGTACGCGAGGTTGATTTACAGTCTCAGTTTCCAAAGAATTGTCTCCATTTAGTAGCAGAACTGTAACATTTATCATCGTTGTTCATCAAGATGCTTCCGCAATAGTATCGCAGCTATGATTTTATGATCTTCCACGTCTCCTAAGACACTGGAAACCGTAATTTACCATCAAGGATAGGCACGTATCTCGAATCGTTGGCTCGTATTATATTTAGCAACTAGACAACAAGTAATTCCAACTGCAGTTCACGGGCCATTTAAGTTGCTAACTCGAGCTATCACGTGTGTTCCTACTTGTCGTTTAACAGTGGTGCAGGTGCACGCACACGTAGCTGCATTTCGCTTCTTATCAGAATTATCAAGCCGCTATTTCGCGAGTCCTTCCTTATTCCTGCGAACTTGCCCTCCTACAATAGACAAACTTTCCCCGATTTACCGATTATACCGGCTCGATGCAGGTCCGGACGAGATTTCTCGAATTTGCCGATGAAGAGGCATGCAGGGAATCCGAGAAGCGTATCAGCGCGATACCATCGCGGTTACATTTTCAAAATTCCAGTCGCAGGAGAGAACCCCTGGGGTTGCAGAACATTTCTGTAACTTCAAAATTGCTGGCGAAACGTTCTCCGGAGAATTTTTACGATTGCTAATTTATCAAACTCGAAGTTAGGTTAAGTTGTTAGATTATATCAGTTCAAGTTTGATGCACACGAATTAGGTAAATGGGATTTATATGGAGAAACTTTGACTCGTATTATTCTATTTGAAAATTACGTAATAGTGTGTTGTAAATATTTTTGTAGTATGTGAATTATTTAAGGATAAATGTTAGTGGTAGTTATTACCAAATGTATACTCCAATTTCTATATTTTGAAGATTACGGAATTCCAAACATCTATATATTTTCTGAATTTCCAAAATTCTGCATTCCCTAATTGCTGTACATATGTACTATGTAAACAGAAAATTTGAACATCGGTAGTAAATTTTCTTCGAATTTTCGGAACAAGCCTCCAACTTGTCCTCTGCTCTAACTCTCCATTATTGTTACTATAACATATTTGTATCAGTATAGTACCTATAACCCAATAATATAATATATTTATAACAGTGTATATACTGTATATTGTTATACATATACTGTATATTGTTATACATATACAGTATAACTATATAGTATGTATATTTATGACAGTGCAATACAGTGCATTTATAACCTATAAACTCCTAATCAAAATGGCGGACACGTATCTACACTCAACTTCACATTTGCCACACTAATCTTACATCAATTAATATTTAATTTTGTATACACTGATAAATAACAACGAATATATACCGCAGGTATTTTATATTGTAACTTAACGTCGTTTTGTAACACAAAATACACAGGTTCACGCAAGGAGTACACAGTATGATTAGATGGCAAGAGTGGCATCTGCAGGAGCTGCGCAAAGTGGAAACTTTGCCAGCATCGTTAGTCTGTCTAGCAGCGTATTCTACATAATCATAGACGTTAACTAGTTAGGACCAATACGAGGAGTCGATAATATCGTGGCCATATGCCGTCTACTTTATTACGAGACACCCTTATATACCTGATACAACTTTGGAACACATATTTCGTCCGATAGAGAAACAGGTGTTCGTGGTACATACTAATTAATTGCTCGAGTATAATTACTGTATTTTATTGATATTCGTAGTCTTAGTTTATTAGCGTCAATTAATACGCATATTCTTCTCTGAATTAAGGAGAGCTTCAGTTAGGTAACTACTTGTCGTTTGTTATTGTTAAATTATTCTGAATTAAGTGTTTTCTGTTAGCTAAGTGTATTTTATTTATATTTGAAGTCTTACTTTATTATTGCTGTACTAATCTTTACCTTTTATGCAGTGTTTTTAGGTTAGTAAAATTGTATTGTTAGTGTATTTTATCAAAATTGGTTGAAGTCTTTCTTTATCGTTAATTGATATATCAACCTTTTCTCATAACAAAATTCCTTCAGTTCAGCAAAATTTGAAACTTCTTTTACCCTTCACTTTTATAAAATCAACAAAAGTCAGATATTTTCAGTTTTTTAAATACCCCACCTTTGAGTTCAAAAGTATGTCACGAACTATTGACTTTTTCAATATCGCACCGTAATACTCTTTTGTACTGGTGAAATATGCAGTTTCATGTAAAGAAAAATGAAGTGGACTTTAGGATTCGACAGGAAATTCACCTACGTAAAGATTAACAGGTAGTTTCATGTTATGTCGTTCTTTTGATACCGTCTCATTTTTCTTCGAGATGTCATTTTTCATGTAGGAAATGATTTTTGAGAAGTCTTCGTGACAGATGATTCATCTCTTATAGTAATTTATGTAAGGAGACATTTTGAAGAGATCTGGGGATGTATGAAACTACGTATCTGGGAATTTAGAGCTGGGTACGTAGAAAAGTATTCAGAAATTTTGGGGTTTTGGAATCGAGAAATATAGAAATTTTGAAATCTACAAACCTAGCTAGACATTGTGGTATTTAAATATTTAGATATGTAGAGACGCAGATATTTAGGTGTCTGGAAATCTGGAGATGTGGACATGTAGGGATCAGAGTATTTAGTTACTTAGATATGTAGGTATCTAGAAATTTAGAGATGTGGACATGTAGGGATCTGGGTATTTAGCTACTTAGATATTTGGGTATCTAGATATCTAGAGATGTGGACATGCAGGAATCTGGAGACTTAGAGGTTTAGATATCTAGGTATCTAGAAATCTAGAGATGTGGACATGTAGAGATCAGAGTATTTAGGTACTTGGGTATCTAGATATCTAGAAGTCTAGAGATGTGGCCATGTAGGGATCTGGGTATTTAGATACTTAGATATCTAGGTATCTAGAAATCTAGAGATGTGGACATGTAGGGATCTGCAGACTTAGAGGTTCAGATACCTTTGTATCTAGAAATCTATACATGTGTACATTAGGATCTGAACATCCAGAAACATAGACTCATTGGGATCTAGATATCTAGAGATCTAGAAGACTATTTCAAACTCTCTGAATCTAGAGAACTAGTGATCTTGAAATTTTCTAGCCTAGAAAACTACTGATAAAATTTTGTGTCCTAGAAATCAGATCTTGAAACCTAAGAATCCAGAAGTCTACGAATTGCAGAACCTAGCAACCTATCAATCTAACAATTTAAATATATACAAATCTATAAATTTGAAAAAACCTAAGGTACAGGATCAGTCTTCTTTCAAGAAACCTCAGCACAAGACTTACCGAACCACAAAATATAATGCAAAACATCTAGAAGACATTTTCGCTAGATCTTCCATGTCTTCATATTCGATGCAGAGTCCTTCGAAGGGACAAAAGGTATCAACAACCAGATCAGTTCCCTTCTTTCAAGGAATCAGATCATCCTCAGCAGGAAGACTTACCGAAACGTCTTCCCGAAGAGTAGCTTTCGCTGTCTCGTGGAAGTCGAAGGACGTGCGGTGAATCCTTGACAGGATCCGTTGCGCCAGCTGCATGTGTTTTTCAGAAGGAGTACATACTGTAAAGCTGATAATGGGTCGGCCATTTGCAAGGGTGGCTCGATCGTGCATCCCTCTCGCGTACTCTCGCGTGTGCTACACGCGGCATCGCATATCGATTAAAAGCTTTCGTGGCGAACAACAGCACCGAGAAGTCGAGTTGCACTCGCGACAACTTGCAACACCGTTGTACAGCTAATAATCGCCGGCTCGACCGCTTTCGGACGAAATGGATGGAGAATGACAGAAAACGATAGTTCGTCGTGAAAGGGTGGGCAACGTAAATAGGAGATAGGAAAAATGGAAACAGAAATAGGATGTTTTTCTGGTAGAAATAGGAAACAGAGGAAATTGGGATTACTGCAGTTGTTTGGTTAGGTTAGCTTTGGTATCTGAAGATGGACGATGCTGGAATTTTAGGTACATACGTATATGTGCACAGGTTTATTTACCATATGTATGTTTAACTTTATGTGTAATTGGAATTTGTAACTTTGAAAGTTCCAAAGACTTCAAATTTTAAAATCTCGAGTTTTGGAAGCACCGAAATTCCGAAGTTTCTAAAACCGAATCTTTAAGTTCCAAAACTCCCAAATTTCGATCTTCCAAATTTCCATAGACCTAAATTTTCAAAGTCCCGAAATTTCATAGCCCCAAATACTCAAAGTCCCGAAATTCTAAAGACCCTAGTTTGCAAAGTCCCGAATTCTCAAAGTTACGAAATTCCAAAGTCTCCAAGTTCCAAAACTCAAAATTTCGATCGTCCAAATTTCCATAGTCTCGAATTCTCAAAATTTCATAATTTAAAAATCCCAAAATTCCGAAACATCAATCATCGAAAATCCCAAGCATGCAAACTCCCAAATTCAGAATCTCCAAAATTGCAAAATCCCAAAACTCAAACTTGAAAAGTTCCGACATCCCAATCTTCATAGTTTCCAAAATTTTAATTCGGAAATTAGAAAAACCTCAAATTCACACACTTTACAAATCTACCAAAAGCAACAAATTACCAACACACAATATTATCAACGCAGCATACGCTTCACTTGAAAAATACTTTTTTAATTGTCATAATTCCCCAAAATTATTAAAACAGCAACATTTACCGGTTGAGATATCACGCTGGCGGTAAAACTTTTTAAAAATAATTTATCCAGAATTTATCTCGTTAGTTAGATGTACTATCGTGTCGCACAAATGAATATGAAAATGAATGATTGGAATTAATAATGATGAAAGAGAAAAGGGACAAAGTGTAGCGTGCCGTGGCCGTACACGTCACGATGGCCCATTATGCTTATGAATATAAATGTACCCTTGGGGGTGGCCGCAATAAATGCCCACCACAGCGGCAACGGATCTTTGAATTTTGTTGGAAACTGCGTGCTACGTACACTCTGATACAACGCGATTTTTCTTTACATACGTAAACATGTGTGTACTCGAAAAGTTTTCAAAAGCTTCTTGTTTGAGAATTAAGAAATTTTCAAGTTTATGAATTCTTGAACTTTCTTATTTTTCGATCCATCAAGTTTTCAATCTTTCAAATTTTCAGCATTTAGGTTCTGCAAGTTTTCAGCAATTGTTGAATTGTTCAAATCTTCAATTCTTCAATTCTTCAATTCTTCAATTCTTCAATTCTTCAATTCTTCAATTCTTCAATTCTTCAATTCTTCAATTCTTCAATTCTTCAATTCTTCAATTCTTCAATTCTTCAATTCTTCAATTCTTCAATTCTTCAATTCTTCAATTCTTCAATTCTTCAATTCTTCAATTCTTCAATTCTTCAATTCTTCAATTCTTCAATTCTTCAATTCTTCAATTCTTCAATTCTTCAATTCTTCAATTCTTCAATTCTTCAATTCTTCAATTCTTCAATTCTTCAATTCTTCAATTCATCAATTCTTCAATTCTTCAATTCTTCAATTCATGAATCCATCAATTTAAGTTCTCAAGATTTTAATTTTTCCAAAATTCTCAAGAATACTCCGAAATTCCGTCAAAGGTCCCTCAGAATATTCCCCAAAATTTCTTGAAATACTCGAAAATCCCCTAAAAATCCGCCAGAATACACAGGAATACCCCAAAACGCTAAAAAATCCGCCAAATACCAAATTTTGTAAATAATACAAAATAATCCTGGCAAATGTAAAAGTGAGAGTTCTCCATCGGTTATCGTATATTTCCTAGGGAATTCAGATTTGCCGTTGACTGTACGGTACACGTGGTGTTCTGGCCATGGAACAACTGGAAAATAAAAGGCGTCGTTGGTGCCGCCGCCGCCGGCCAGTTTTTCTTCTTTTCTCTGTGTCCCTTTGCCCTCCCCTCGAACCCTCTTCGCACACACAGTTACCTCTGTCCTTTTGCTTTCGTTGTGGCCGCCGTCGGCCGCGAATGGCCCACATAAAAGAATAATTAAAATAAAGTAGTCGAGGTACGTGTAATTCCGCCGAAATTGTGGCGCGACTATGATAACGAATAACAACGAAACAGTTAATAAAGGAACGCGACTTGGACGCGAAACGTCACGTCGCGTTCACCGATGACGATGGAAATGGAAAGCTGCCACGGTATACCATTACAATATCAACCGCCCGTGGGGTGGGTCACTGAATCAACGACGATTTATAGTGGTTGGGGAATAATGATCAAGTGGAAGAAAATGCAGATTGATAGATTTGGTAATTTTCTAATTTTGGAGTTATCCATACAATTCCTCGAATCACTGCGGTCTCTGGAATCCCTAGAATTCCGAGAATGCTTCGGATCCTGGATCCCTTGAGTAACAAAAATTCCTAGAATTCATAGTGTCTTTACAATCCACAGGATCCTTACAATCCCTATAATACTTAGGGTCCCTGTAATCCCTATAATCCCTATAATCCTTAGAATCTCAAAAATCCCAAAAATCTCTAAGAACCCTAAAATTCCTAGAGTCCCTAGAGTGTAAAAAATCCCCAAAATACGTAAAATTCCTAGAATCCCTAGAATCCCTAAAATACCCAAAATCCCAAATATCCCCGAAATCCCCTAAAACCTCCAAATCCCCCAAATCTCTAAAATTCCTAGAACCCCTAGGACCCCTAGAATCCCTAGAGTGCCAAAAATCCCCCAAATCCCCCAAAACCTCCAAATCTCAAAAATCCCTGAAATCCCCAAAATCCCCCAAATCTCTAAAATTCCTAGAACCCCTAGGACCCCTAGAATCCCTAGAGTGCCAAAAATTCCCCAAATCACCCAAATCCCCCAAAACCTCCAAATCCCAAAAATCCCTGAAATCCCCCAAATCTCTAAAATTCCTAGAACCCCTAGAATCCCTAGATTGCCAAAAATCCCCCAAATCCCTAGAATCCCGAAAATACCCAAAATCCCAAAAATCCCCCAAATCCCTAAAAACCCTGAAATCCCCAAAATCCCCCAAATCTCTAGAATCTTTAGAATCCCTAAAAGTCCTATAATTCATGCAGTAAATGGAGTGTTTCGTTTACTGTCGTTTTTTATTTCGTTTAAAAATCGCTTTTACTTGAAATCGTTTACGTATGCTACTTCCTTCCATCGCTTTCCGTTCGAGCGATAAGGAACCGTTTCTTGGAAGGTTCTCCTTTGTAATTCGTCTAATGTTGTGGGAATGAGGTATCGGAATTTTGGGATTTATACAGTGGCACCATTTCAAGGTTCATGAATTATGCAGAGTCCGGAACAAGTTCTCGAACAGGCGGTAATGAGAGGCGAACTGGCTTTTCTTCTTCCGAAACACTGGTCAATGAACCTTTCTGTCTTGCTTGTTTGTTTCTATTCTCTTCGCAGAGTTTGAATTTTCCGAACATCTGAAGCGTGCACTTAGAATTTAAACAACTTCCCGTTCACCTGACGTTTATAATCTTGCATTATAAGTTTCCCTGTCAATGTTTGCGCTGGCGTTTTCCTGCACGTCTCCAGTGAGTTCTGTTTAGGTCGCAAATTAATATTACACAAGATTAGTTCACTCAATAGTTCTCACTGTACACTTCTCATTTATACATCCAATTTTAGTATGAATGCACATACATGCTTATTAATAATATTATTTTTTAGAATATATTTAGTTTTTAACATGTATGTAGTTTTAAACATGTGTGTATTTAGGTCTTAATATGTGCGTATTTATTTTACAACTTGCATGTGATAAGTTCTCAATGTTTGTGTATATATTTGGTTTTTAATATGTGTATTCATTTTTCGACTTTTAGGAACTTATGGGGTTGATTAATTTCCATTGATAAAATTGAAAATAACTTAATGAATTATTTTTGACCTTCGTGAATTTTTATGTTATATCAAATTAGTACATAATTTATTATATATTAATGATTGGTAAATGCAGTTTCAATTACTATACCAATGATAAGTACTAATGATTATAGATAATCATATATTACATTGTATTAATCATATATTATACGATTATATTATTGTTCCTTACTATAATTGTCCGTATTTATAATTCAATTAAATCTAATAAATCAACATTCGATGTCATCAAATTTAATACAAACGAATTAACACTCGATACAAAATTCAATTTAACCTTATCTCAAAAATGTTAGCCGATAATTTTTTCTCCGAGTAAAAGCCTTCCACATACCAAATTTCCCAAATCCTAAATTCCCCAAATTCCCCGAATTCCAAATTCCCTAAATCTCAAATTACCTAAATTCCAAATTCCCCTAATTCAAAATTTGCCAGATTCCCCAAACCCCAAATTCCCTAAATTCAAAATTCCCCAAATTCCAAATTCTTCAAATCCCAAATTCCCCAGATCCCAAATTCCCCAAATCCTAAATTCCCTAAATGCTAAATTCCCTAAATCCCGAATTCCCCAGATCCCAAATTCCCCAAATCCCAAATTCCCCAGATCCCAAATTCCCCAGATCCCAAATTCCCCAGATCCCAAATTCCCCAGATCCCAAATTCCCCAGATCCCAAATTCCCCAAATCCCAAATTCCTCAAATCCCAAATTCCCCAAATCCCAAATTCCCCAAACCCCAAATTCTCGAAATCTCAAATTCCCTAAATTCCAAATTCCTCAAATTCCAAATTTGCCAAATTCCAAGCTCCCCAAATCCCAAATCTCCCAAATCCCAAGGTCCCGAAATTCCCCTAAATTCCCCAAAATTCAATTTAACCTTATCTCAAAAATGTTTACCGATTTTTTTCTCCGAGTAACAGCCGCCCATAGAAATGGCAGTGACGTTATTTACGTAACAAGAGAAGATCATTCGAAATCGATAAAAGTCATCGATCCTTTTTGCTCGCGAATAAAGTTACAAGCGAAGTAAGTTATATCCAACTTGCCTCCCTTTTTCTCACCTTGCTGGCTCTTTCATCCTGGTGTCCACGTATACATGGCTGGCATAGTTCCAAACGTTTGAATCGTTGCCCGATATCATATCGCCTCTCTTCTTCTCACGTTTCCTCGTTCGAAACTTTTCTGGCCCGTTTTATCGCGTGTCGGGCATCGCCATTTGGCGCAGGTGTATCGATCACGTTGCACGATTTTACGCCAAGTGTTCCGAATTATCGGAACGTTCGCCAGCCGTATTTAGCCGTTCAAATTTGTCCCGTGTTTCCGCTCTTTTTGCCTCCGGATCGTTTCATCTTGCTGAAAGGGAATCATCTACACAAAGTGTCAAACGCCTCACTTTTAAAGCTTGCAGACGCTTTCTTTTCCACGAAGCTTATGTTGCTTCGTGGAAATTGACGTGTGCGAAATATTTTATACGTAATCAACTGTAACAGAACTCTGTGAGAGATTCGTATATTATTTACAAGCACCGTATCGCGTTATACAGCTTTATTCGTGGCTGATGTTTTAATCGTAACGGAAATGTAAATTGTCAAATATTCATCGGTTAAAAATTATATTAAAATTGTAAGAAGAGATTGAAAGAGGTTGGATTGTTGGAAAATTAGTAAGTTTATAATTATAATTGTTAAGTAATATGGGAACGTCGTGAAATTCTATTCAAGATGGCGTCTTGAATCTTTGAAGGTTATGTTCCTTTCTTTTCAATGGAAATTCTGTATTAGCTTTTTCATGATAAATCATTTTGTTAAAAAGTATGTAATTGTTTATGAGTTAGGTAACTAAATGACTTCTTTATGTGTACTCTGCGTGGTTATGGATCAATTTTTTGGTTAGGTATTTTATATAAGTTCTCGAATATAATTCAACGAATAACCTTTTATGTACAATACGAAGTTATTTAGTGTATGGTTTAGAAAACACTATATAGTTATAGATTTGATAAAACGTGTATCAATAAAGTGTTAGAAAATTATATGTAATCGTCTCAGCTGTAAAATTAATAATACATTTTATAAAAATTATACTCTACTAAATATTGTTTTATTTGGAAGATGAAAATACTGATTTTAACAATGTTTATAATTTTAAGACAAAAACTTTACTTCTTGCCTTAACGGTACACATGATATCTGTTAAATCTACAGCAAACACGTTTATCAATCATGGATGACACGTCTACCTTTCCTGTGCAGGGAACTAGGAATAAGTGAAAAACAATGTTAACCTTCGGTATACATTTCCGCCTTTGCAGAAAGAGATCGATCAATCAATCGATGTATCAGATGCTGCAGTATCATTCGGTTTTGTGAATCGGTAAAACTCTTTCTTCAAACTTTGAAGTTCTTAAAATTATTGAATTCGATCTTCGGATGTTCTTAATTATGGGACTGGTAGAGGTGGATTGATTAATGGAAACTTGATTAAATTTTAGAAATTATCGCAAGTTTAATGCCTCAAATTTGTAATTTTCTACATTTTTAGTTTTAGATCACCAAATTTTCAAATTCCTAAATTCTCAAAATTCCGATATGTGTAATTTCCAAATTTTTAAATCTGCAAATTGTCAACTCCCCAAGTTCCCAAATTTTCGAATTCTCAATTTTCCAAATTCTTAAACTTCCGAATTGCCAAATTTCCGAATTCTCAATTTTCCGAATTCTCAATTTTCCAAATTCTCAAACTTCAGAATTGCCTAATTTCCAAATTCTCAAATTTCCGAATTCTCAAATTTCCAAATTCTCAAATTTCCGAATTTCCGAATTCCCAAATTCCCGAATTCTCAAATTTCCGAATTCTCAATTTTTCAAACTCTAAAACTTCCGAACTGCCAAATTTCCAAATTCTCAAATTTCCGAATTCTCAAATTCCCGAATTCTCCATCTTCCAAATTCTTAAATTCCCGAATTCTCCAACTTCCAAATTCTCAAATTTCCGTATTCTCAAATTTCTAATTACACAAATCTCCGAATTCTAAATTTTCCAATTTCCCAATCTCCACCTTAGAAAATTCACTTCCAAATTTCTAAATACTCAAATCCTAAATTCCCAAATTCCCAAATTCCCAAATTCGATACTTTACAAATTGTTAAATTCTCACCTTACAAACTCTTGGAACACTCAAATTCCCAGCTCCTTAAATTATAAAATTTCTAACATTCCACAAATAGAATTTTCCTACACTATATGAACTACTCTACATATAAAATAATGTTACACATACAAATTACATACAAAATATATGTATCTCCATATAAAATACTCCTCGTAATTATAACATACAAATATCAAAATATTTAACGAGAATTATTTTTCTGTTACAGTCTGCAGTCAATTCAGCAGAGGGGTGTTTTCCATGTTGGGTGCCGTGAGTCCGGACTCGTTCGACACCCTTCATTCTTACAGCAACACGTTCCAGATGCCTTTTGTCACGCCCTGGTTTCCCGAGAAGGTAAATAACATTACACACTTTCCCTAGCATCTAAATAAAAAACAAATAAAATAGCCTCGTCGAAGGGAGAACTCCGACTATTTTTAACCCTTCGTACCCCGTGGATCCTCCTTTACACGACCGATCGGCCTTCGACCTTATTTTTATCGAGTCTCTGAACGCTCATCTGCGTTCAATTAAAAAGTTGATGCGAACTACGTCCCGTGACTTTTTAACGAACAAGAACTTACAGTTGGTAGCTATCTGATTAGTCCAGAATTTTCGTAACAATTGAAAACTCTGATTTGCCGATAAGTAGTTCGCCGGGGAAGATTGGATCGAATCTCTTATTCCGTTCTTGCTCTACTTGTGCTCATGGTCTGGTGCGTTTCAATGAATTTGTAAAAGTAAAGAATCATTCTCTGAGTCACAAATGTAAATGCAGTTACATAACTTTATATTGGATATACTGTATTATTATTAGTTCATTTTCCTAGGAATAGTTCATTTGGGGTAGGTTAGGTTATGACGGTCCTTGTGGTTCATTTGGGGTAGGTTAAGTTATTATGGTCGTTAATGGTTTATTTAGGGTAGGTTAGGTTATGTTCATCATTGGTTCATTTGGGGTAGGATAGGTTATTACGGTCCGTGTTGTTCATTTAGGGTAGGTTAGGTTATTATTGTCATCGATGGTTCATTTGGGATAGGTTATGTTATTACGGACCTTGTGGTTAATTTGGGGTAGGTTAGGTTATTATGGTTGTTAATGGTTCATTTAGGGTAGGTTAGGTTATGTTCATCATTGGTTCATTTGGGGTAGGTTAGGTTATTACGGTCCTTGTGGTTCATTTAGGGTAGGTTAGATTATTATGTTCATCAATGGTTCATTTGGGGTAGGTTAGGTTATTACGATCCTTGTGGTTCATTTGGAGTAGATTAGGTTATTATGATCATCGATGCTTCGTCTGGGGTAGGTTAGATGATTACGGTCCATGTTGTTCATTTTAGGTTAGGTCATTATAGTCCTCACGATTCATTTGTGGTACGTTACGTTATTTTAAATACGCTTGTAGTCTTCAGAGTCTGTCATCTCTAGAATTCATATAGAACTCCACATGGTTCTTAAAGTTGATATAATTATTGAGATTCTGGTGTGTGAATCCACATCAAGTCCGTAGAGATCATATGTTCTATGAAGTTCATAATTATTCCGGTTCACATGGTCTACTAGGTCTATACGATTTTTAGGATCCACATGCAGTCTTCAGATATAATAGTATCTAAGATCATTGAAACCACATGGTCTAAGTTTATATCATTTTTAGAATCCACATGCAGTCTTCACATATTATATGATATCTAAGGTCCATGTGATCATTGAAATCACATGGTCTAAGTCTATATCATTTTTAGGATTCACATGCAGTCTTCACATATTATATGATATCTAACGTCCATGTGATCATTGCAGCCACATGGTCTACTAAATTTATATCATTTTTAGAATCCACATCCAGTCTTCAGATATTATATGATATCTAAGGTCCATGTGATCATTGAAGCCACATGGTCTACTAAATTTATATCATTTTTAGAATCCACATGCAGTCTTCAGATATAATAGTATCTAAGATCATTGAAACCACATGGTCTACTAAATTTATATCATTTTTAGAATCCACATCCAGTCTTCAGATATTATATGATATCTAAGGTCCATGTGATCATTGAAGCCACATGGTCTACTAAATTTATATCATTTTTAGAATCCACATGCAGTCTTCAGATATAATAGTATCTAAGATCATTGAAACCACATGGTCTACTAAATTTATATCACTTTTAGAATCCACATGCAGTCTTCAGATATTATATGGTATTTAAAGTCCATGTGATCATTGCAGCCACATGGTCTACTAAATTTATATCACTTTTAGAATCCACATCCAGTCTTCAGATATTACATGGTACCTAAGGTCCATGATCAAGTCACATGGTCTAAGTCTATATGATTTTTAGAATCCACATGCAGTCTTCAGATATTATATGGTACCTAAGGTGCATGTGATCCTTGAGGTCCACATGGTCTACTCTACGTGACACTTACAGTCCATATGGTGTCCTATAACCTCTATTACATGATCTCTAGGTCATATGATCTCAAAAGTCCATATACTCTTTCAAGACCATATAGTCCCTTGAATCCACATAGTCTTCACTGTTTAGGATGCTAAGCTCTGTATTTCGCAAACTCAAAATAGTCTTTAAATTTCATGTCATCCACATGATTCTTAGATTCTACATCATAAACTAGAGTTCCTGTGGTCCACAAAATCCCTATAGTCCTCACAGTCCCCAGTGTTCCTAGAACCCCTACAGTCTCTGAATTTCCTACAGTCCGTACGATTACCAGATTTCATAGAATCCTCACGATCCACTTAACCTCTGTGGTCCTTAATTTGCCTAGAAATTCTATATTCTCCATAGTCCTTAACATCCCCAACTTCCTTATAGCCCCACTATTTTTATCTGTCCAAATACAAAATCAACTTGCAAATTAACCTTCGTCCCAACTACCAAATTTCCCACCATAATTTGCCCATAAAATTTGAAACAACGCAAACCATCCCGTAATCAATCCTCTTATCAAGTTACCACCCAGATTCCGCACCGAACTGGAAATTCTGTAAAGACCCTGTCGATAATTAGCGCGTTCAAAGGCTGCGCTGGCGCTCGTAAATTCGTAAGCGGAGAGGGTAAAACATATTACAATTTGAATATCGGAATGAACAGAGAAAGGGGTTGAAAATTTATTCGCCGCATGGTACGGGCAACGGTGGTGCATTTATCGGTCCGCGGTACCACTTGCAAAACTGATATCGTACGTCCATATTGGATGAATGGCGCGGTCATATATTCTGCCGTGCACGTAAGTGTGCGTTTTTATCCGGGCTTGTGTTTTCCGTGTATACACGCACGCGTGTACGTAAGCTAAGTGAACACCGTCGACCGCGTAACGAACGTCCGTGTCGTTTAAATGCTAATCGCGTAGTAATGCTAATTCGAGGCACTCCGTTCTTTTTCCGCTTTTTGGCGTATCCTTTCTCTCACATTGGTCGGACCCGCCATTTATGCGGAGGGATCTTTTTCAATTTCCACGAGGCACGCTATTTTCCTGTCACTGTATCGCGATACGTGACGTTGTTGCTTCTCTGACGTCTTTTACGAGGAAAACGGACATTTTGCGGAGGATGGAGTTACATTGTGAAATTTAGTGGAGTCGTTTTAGGTGAATTAAGGACCTTTGATGGAGTTTAGGTTTTCAATCAATTGGGGTGTAGGTTTTTGACAAGTTTGTAGGAGTTGGACTAGTTATGGGTTTGTTATACTTTTTGTTAAGTTATTTGAGTACTCAATTTTTATGGAGGAGTAGGAGCCTTTTTGTGGGGTGGTTGAAGAATAATTTGAGAATACTAGAATTAGGGTGTGTACAAATTTGACGATATGGGGATTTGGAATTTGAGGATATAGAGATAAACTGAAAATTAGTAAATTTCGAAGTTTGCGAATTTAGAAATTTGAGGATCTGGAAATTTTAGAATTAAAAAATTCGAAGCTGCAGAATTTCGGTATTTGAAAATTCGAGAATATAGACTTGTAAATTTGTAAATTTCGGAATTTCGGAATTTGATGTCTTGGAAACTTGTAAATTCTCAAATTTACAAATTTGATGTCAAAAACTTGAAATTAAAATATTTGAAAGCACAAAAATTTTGGAATTTGATATTTCAATCCGCCTTTCAAATAAATAATTATTTCAATGCTCTTTACACTAAATAAGAGAAGGGGAAAATTGAATAAAAAAATAATTTGCGAAATCGTCCAAATATTTATATTTATTAAGGTATAAATATTTAATTAGTTAAATGATGCAAATCTGAAAACGTTACTTGAAATCTTGATGCAAATGTAATGCATATATGTATATCACTGGAAGTAATTAGTAAATTACAACAAGCAATTAGGAAGTTTGGATGGGATGTGTTACTACCATACATCTCATACATTGTAATTAGTATAGAATAATAGCATGAAACGGCATCATAATCACGAATACATGATAGCAGCTATTAAACTGTCAACTTTGTTTCATTTTATATTTACATTTTTATTATTTCGTTAACATTTCTGAATCTAGGAAATTTTTATGTTCATTAATTTACTTATAATCAAGTTCAAATTTCCTCAGTTTTCAAATTGTCAAATCTGCAAAACTTGGAATGAAATCCCAAAATTTCTAGATTATCAAATTTCAAAATTTGCAATTTTATAAATTTTCAAATCCACAAATCTACAAATTCGGAATGTCAAAATGAACAAAATTCTGAAAGCTCAGAATACTGAGATTTCCAAATTCCAAAATTTTAAAATGTCAAAATACGTAAATTCAGAAATTTCAAAACAACTAACCTAAATTTTCTAACCTCCAAATCTTCAAATCCAAAATACCAAAATGGTAAAAATTCACAAATTTCAAAATGTCCAAGTTCCCAAATTCTCAAATTCTCATCTTCTTAAATTTTGAACTTCCCAAATTTGCGAGTTCCCAAATTCTAGAACCCTGAAATCTCAGAATACTTAGATCCTCAAACCCTCAAATCCTTAAATCCCAAAATTCACAAATACTTAAATCCTAAAATCCTAAAATTCTAAAATTCCCCAAATTTCTAAATCGCCAAATTTCCACATCCCGAAAATCCCTATTCCCCAAATTTCTACATCCCCAAATTCCCTAGTCCCCAAATTTTTAAATTGCCAAATTCCCTAGTCCCCCAAATTCCCATATCCCCAAATTTTTAAATTGCCAAATTCCCTAGTCCCCAAATTCCCATATCCCCAAAATCCCTAGTCTCCAAATTCCCATATCCCCAAACTCCCTAGTTCCCAAATTCCCATATCCCCAAAATCCCTAGTCCCCAAATTTCTACATCCCCAAATTCCCTAGTCCCCAAATTTTTAAATTGCCAAATTCCCTAGTCCCCCAAATTCCCATATCCCCAAATTTTTAAATTGCCAAATTCCCTAGTCCCCAAATTCCCATATCCCCAAAATCCCTAGTCTCCAAATTCCCATATCCCCAAACTCCCTAGTTCCCAAATTCCCATATCCCCAAAATCCCTAGTCCCCAAATTTCTACATCCCCAAATTCCCATATTCCCAAAATCCTTCGTCTCCAAATTCCCTAGTCCCCAAATTCTCATATCCCCAAAATCCCTAGTTCCCAAATTTCTATATGCCCAAAATCCCTAGTTCCCAAATTTCTACATTCCCAAATCCTAAGTCCTCAAATTTCTAAATCTCCAAATTTTCAAATCCCTAAATCCCCATGTTCCGAAGTATCCAAAACCCCAAAATCCTCTACTCCAAATACTCCCAACTTCCTAAATTTTCAAATCTCCAAATCCCAAATCCCCCAATCTCAAAATACCAATATACCCCAAACCACCAAACCTTAAAATCCCCAAATCTCCAAAATATCACTCCCCAAATTCTCAATTCTTCCCATCTCCCAACTTCCCGGACATCGAAACATAAAATCCCAAATTTCCACCTACCCCACCACTCGACCCTGAACCAAAACATCCGCCGTTCAAAATTCCACAAACAGTTAACCCAATTCCTAACCTTCGATTTCCCTAGAAAAACCTTCACGCTCGCCGCTATACCGTTTCAGCACATTCAGCAAAAACGTAGTTTCACTTTCTACGAGGCAATAAATATTTACGGTGGCATTTATCCCGTGACGGTCACGCAGTTAACGTTTCCCCAGCGATTTTCGTAAAAAACCTATCGAAATCGAATATAATCTGAAAGTCAAAACACGCTGCTGTAACTGTGTACCATTTGTTATGTCACAGGTTCTGACACCGTCCTCCGGTCTCCTGGATTTCGCCATAAGTATGCGTCCGGATTATCATCGCGCCATCATCGACACAGTGCGATACTACGGCTGGAAGAAGATCATCTACTTGTACGACTCCCACGACGGTAAGTCCCTAGACTCCGCTGGCTTCCTCATGCATTTCTCATTTTATAACGTGGCCTATATAGGTCTACGGTGGTCGTTTCTGTGGCTTGCCAACCGGTACGTGGCCATTTGTATTTTTATTTCGCCCGGTTAAGGATCAGAGCGAGCGAGCTCTCCGATGGCCAACTTTACAGACAGATATCGGGGAAAATCAGCTGCAGCCGTTTGCTCTGCAACGCGCGTCCGAATCGTGATCGTAGGATGGTAATCAGGGTGGGTCAAAATGGGACGCGGATGGGAAGACGCTGAACGCTTGAGGAGAGTCGAGGAAATCTATGCACTGTGTTTCATCGCTGGGATTTGGACGTGGCTGGAATTGGATAGCTCGGGATTTCGAGGATACATTAATTTGCGTGTTTGCGGGTTTTTTGAAGACCGTGATTGTAAATTTCGGGATTCTTTTCAGTATCGCGAAGCTCATTCCACGAATTTCATTAAATATTTGTGAACTTTTCTTCTTTGAGTTTCGTATATGCGGATATTCCTAAATTTCTCAATTTCTAAACATTTGAATTTTGGAATTTTGGAATTTTGGAATTTTAGAATTTTGGAATTTTGGAATTTCTAAAACTTCAAATTTCCAAATTTTGGAATTTTTGAATATATAAATTTCTAGATTCTACAACTTTCGAAATTTCCCTATTTCCAAACTCTACAAGTTCCTGAATTTTCCAATGCAAAATTCCAAATTCCCCAAATACCCCAAATCAGAGATTCCGCAAATTCCCTAAATTCCAAATTCCCCAAATCCCAAATACCCCAAATTTCTCAAATTCCCCAAATCCCAAATTTCCCAAATCTCGAATTCCCCAAATCCCAAATTCCCCAAATCACAAATTTCCCAAATAGAAGATTTCCCGAATCTCAAATTTCCCAAAACCCAAATTCCCCAAATGCCAAATCACAAATTCCCTTAATACCCCAAATCAAAAATCCCCAAATTCCCTAGATTCCAAATTTCCCAAATCCAAAATTCTCCAAATTCCCTAGATTCCAAATTCCCCAAATCTCAAATTCCCCAAATCCCAAATTCTCCAGATTCCAAATTCCCCAAATCCCAAATCCCAAATTCCCCAAATCCCAAATCCCAAATTCCCCAAATTCCCCAACTCCCAAATACACCAAATACAAAATTCTCCAAATTCCCCAAATCTCAAATTCCCCAGATTCCAAATTCCCCAAATCTCAAATTCCCCAAATCCCAAATTCCCCAAATTCCCCAAATTCCCCAAATTCCCCAAATCCCAAATCCCAAATTCCCCAACTCCCAAATACCCCAAATCCAAAATTTTCCAAATTCCCCAAATCTCACATTCCCCAAGTCCCAAATTCCCCAAATCCCAAATCCCAAATTCCCCAAATTCCCCAAATCCCAAATCCCAAATTCCCCAACTCCCAAATTCGTCAAATCCTAAATTCCCCAAATTGCAAATTCCCCAAATCCCAATTGCCAAATTCCCCATATCCCAAATTTCTCAATTGTCAAATCTCCAATTCCCTAATTCTCTAATTCCCCAAATTCCATATTCTCCAAATCCCATAATACCCAAATCCTGCTTTCACATTTGAAACGAATTATTTAATTGAAATCCTACCGTAACACCAGTCTGCAAGCTAAATTGACCGAAATAGGAGCGAGCCGAAGGAAACGCGTTTCTCCGCCCGATGAACGTCGAATGTCCTCGGGCAACATCAATCCTTAACCAGTGTACGAGAAGGAAATGCATTTGCATGACTAACTACGACACTGCGTTAATTTTAATTTCATACCTTCACGGTCTGCTAACCGGCAAAAATACGATTTTTCATTTCGACCGTGATTCAATATGCAAACGAAAATGTGGCCGACATTGAGAACTCTATCCCCTCCCGTTAGAAATCGTTACAGAGACCATAATCCACTTACTACGTTTCGCGTCATTTATGCGATATGATAATTGGTCGAAAAAGAAAAAAGCTATCCTCTACGTATGTAGGTGTTTAAATAGCACAAGTATGAACGCGCGACATTGAGCCTTAATTATCTCTCTATACAAAGAGAAACGTTCCTAGTAAACCTTCTCGAATCAAGGATTTCAATCTGCTTTGCAATTATGTTCCGATAATAATTGACGATCAACTGGTAATTACCTATCGCTTTAATCAGATTTAGTGCTGATTTGTTTCCTGGAGTACTACGAAGTTTTGTTACGTGGTTGATGAAATTATAGGGACGGGAAATAGGGAAATATGGATTTAGGAATTTTGAAATTGAGGAACTCAATTTGTTTGGGTTTGGGAATTTGGAAAGTGAAAATTCGTGGCTCAGGAATTTGGAAATTGAAAATTTACGATTTAGATCAAAGAGACCTAATGTTGAAGCTGAAAATTTGTAAGTTTGATGGTTTAGAGATTTAAATCTGAAGATTTCAGAATTTGTAATTTCCAGTAGTTTAAATTTGAGAGCTTTGAATTGGAAAATTTGAGAAGTTGAAACATTTAATTTTATAAATTCCTAAATTCTTATATTTGAAAATTTGAATTTTGCAAATTCCCAAATTTGAATTTTGTAAATTTCCAAATTTGAATTTTGTAAATTCCCAAATTTGAATTTTGCAAATTTCCAAATTTGAATTTTGTAAATTCGCAAATTTGAATTTTGCACATTTTCAAATTTGAATTTTGTAAATTCCCAAATTTGAGTTTTGTAAATACCTAAATTTGAATTTTGCAAATTTCCAAATTTGAATTTTGTAAATTCCCAAATCTGAATTCTGCTAATTCCCAAATTTCAGTTTTGCAAATTTCAAAATTTGAATTCTGCGATCTCTCAAATCTGAATATTACAAATTCCCAAATTGGAGTTTTCCAAATCCTCGAACATGAAAATTCTGAATTTCCAAATATTTAAATTTCTGTAATTAAAAATGTATATCTCTCAAAATGCCTACAGCCCTAAATAAATGAAAAAATCCAAAAATTAAAAATGGAAATACTTAAAAAATGTTTGCTCTTTCAATAAAAACAGACAAAGAATTTGCTTACAGACATGTAATGGATTTCTACAATTTTTCTCTTGGTTTTTTTCGTTTAATCGTTGTTGCGCTTGAATATTCGCAATACTTCGCAACTAACCGATCATGTAAATCCATTCCCACGTTTTTTATGAAATTTTCACAATCACCTCGACAATCTTTCAAACTCGATTGCCTTCAGCAGATACCGATCGTGTGGAACAATCAATTTACTTTAAAAGTTACGCAAGTAATTGCTTTTTCAATGGTATATCAACTTCAGAATCGACATGGTTTTCTCTCTCTATTCATTTACAACGTATACTTCAATTAACCGTCAATGTAACATCGTGCATTTTAATCCCAAGCGTCATAATTCGTTTCGATTACTTTATGGTTAATTTTTGTTGCACTCGGGTGTTCATAAATCCATCAAGTTGTGATATATTGACGTGCAAGATTATTACTCTTGTTTTTTTGCTGCATTGTATATATTATTATACACATTTTCTAATAATAAGGACTTTAGCACGTGTGTGCATTATTTTCAGTTTTTACTTACATTCTTACACGTTGACTGTCATACCGACGCAATAGAAAATTTTATTAGACGATATTTTTATTTTTAACGAATCTTCAGAATATTTTCCTATATTTGCTATCTACAGTTCCAAGTATTTAACACGAGTATTTCCAAGTATGTAAGTGAAGAAATTCTTAGTAATGCAGGTGATATTCGTATGGAAATTAAACGTCAGACATGGATGATGTGGTAATCGAGGTGTTAATTATGTACGATTACAAGACAAAAATAAAGCTTGTCACTCATAAACCGTGACAATTGGGATTTACAGTTTCAATTCGCGTGAATAATTAAGGTTAACAGTTATAAACCATATGAATAATTAATGTTAACAATCATAAACCTAATGAGTAATTAATATGAAGTCATAAACCATATGAGTAATGTTAACAGTCATGAACCATATGAATAATTACGATTAACAAAAGCATTTTAATTGTTCCTTTTCGTCAACTAATTATACAGAGTTACAATACAAAGATAAATAAAAATTTTTAATTACAGAATATCGATAAGTGAGGGTAATTACAAATCACTCATTATTAACACAAACCACACGAGATTAACAGTCATAAATCATGTAAATAATTATGTTTAACAATTGCTATTCTCCAAGTTCATCTAATTACAGAGTAATTACACAGAGCAACAAAGATAATTAAGTAACATAAGAAACGCATTTAGGTGGAATGTCTGTGAAAACAATGCGTCCATGGGAACGAATCAGTCAAGTTTCTGCGATTTGTCTGAAACATTAGCCCCAAAAGTGGAGAAGGAAATTTAATTACTTAATGAAGCCGGTAGAACGATCGTTCGAGCGAAACGATTAATCACCCGCCTCTTCGTGACTGTTTCGTGCCTTGCCGGTTTCCGTTTCATTATAACTCGGTCACGCGCCCCTAAAGCTATTTAGGATTCCGACCAATTGCTCTTCTTCGACCAGTAAACTTCGATAAGAACGACCGTCCCGTTAACGGACCGAGTTTAATTACCGAATGCAAATGCAAATATACTTTAGGGACCGTTGCGCCTTCCTCTTCCTGCAACCTACGTGTGTCGTACCTAGATTGTCCCTTCTGACTTACCGTTTTACTCTGCACCACACTTTCGAGTCTTTGTTGAAGTACTGAGAATTGCTGAGACATGGGAATTTATTATTTCGATGCAATTTGTTGGTTATAGTAATGATTGTTGAGATGTTGGTGAAGTGAGGATTGGAGCGTGGGAATTTATATTGGGGTATTTCGGTATTTCATGTGTTGTACGGGGTGCAATTATTATACTTAGGAGACTCTTATTTGTACATTACTGAATTGTGAAAATTGGTGATGTGGAGCATGGCAATTTATATTGGGGTATTTCGGTATTTCATGTGTTGTACGGGGTGTAATTATTATACTTAGGAGACTCTTATTTGTACATTACTGAATTGTGAAAATTGGTGATGTGGAGCATGGCAATTTATATTGGGGTATTTCGGTATTTCATGTGTTGTACGGGGTGTAATTATTATACTTAGGAGACTCTTATTTGTACATTACTGAATTGTGAAAATTGGTGATGTGGAGCATGGCAATTTATATTGGGGTATTTCGGTATTTAATGTGTTGGATATAGGGGGTGTAACTAATTATTATACTCAAGGGAGTTTTATTTGTATATTACTGAAATAGTAAAAATTGGTGATGTGGAGCATGGCAATTTATATTGGGGTATTTCGGTATTTAATGTGTTGGATATAGGGGGTGTAACTAATTATTATACTCAAGGGAGTTTTATTTGTAAATTATTTATAATAGTGAAAATTGGTAATATGAAACATGGAAAATACTGGGTTATTTAGGTATTTAAGTTACAGGGTGAAATTATTATCCTCAAGAGAGTCTTGTATATTATTGAAATAGTGAACGCTAGTGATGTGAAACATGGGAATGGGGATTTTGTTTGTTAGTTACAGTGACTAATTATTATACTCAAGTTAGCAAGATGTGCTAACATGAACTTCTATTGGATTATTTGGGTATTTGATTTCATTACACCAAGCATAATTATATATAGGGTCATTCCACGCCAAGTGGATCACTTTTGGAAGTCACCATCTCCGATTTTGCTCTAATCGAAATATGTTGTAGTTCATGTGAAATTAAGGGGGGTTTAAGTCATCATTTTGCCGGTTTCGAATTTGTTAAGGAATGACAAGTCTTCAAAGTTTGCAATTTTTGCCCATTTTTGCAAAAATAGGCTTCACTTACGAATTTTTTTCTCAGAAACTACTCAACCGATTTAGCTATATTTTTTTTCTTTTATTCGGGAAGGATCGGGCTATTTCCAAATATTCTTTTTAACTTTGTCAATTTGTTGTAAATTATCAAAAAATTTAAACAAATTCTTTTTTTGCATTTTTCTCAATGAGGGGCGTAAAGGGTTAAATTTTGAAAAAAATATGGTCATATTCTTTGAAGCTTCCCCTTTAAAATGAGCCCTTCAGAACGATGGAGCCACGAAAATTGACATCACTACAAGTTGGAAAAGGATTTTCTTATATAAGAAAATCTCATTTCTTCACAGCTGAAATAATGTCAACATAGTATGAAACCCGAAAACATATTGAATTATTTCCATACTCGATGTCCTTATACTGTAATTATTGCCCAATTGTATAATATATTGTATATATTAGCCAAGAAAATTCTTTTTAAAAACAACACCGTTTAACAACCTTATTTTTATTTAGCCTCGAACACCTTCGAGGTCGTCACGAGCAATTAACACATACGAAAATAAATGTCTCAAACATTCGTCACAGTTGAATTCCACGGAGCACAACTTTCCTCATAGCCGGTTAACCTAAGCCTGTTCTCGCTCCGCAGTTTGCTTTCCTTATTTCGATTTAACTTTCAAGCCAACGGGGGATTCCTCGTTCGTGTCTACGTTAAAAAGTAGTTGCATCAAGAATTATTGTACTTTCAATGTCAAGTTACTGTTGAAATTCTCCGGCTTCTGAAGGTGATTATCCGTTCACGAAGCTGAACTTGACCTCAGCTGTTCGTACAGGATTATATCTCGAAATCAGAACGTTGGCTGGCTCGTTCGAACCACCTGTGACTTACGAAACGCCATTTTAAATGAAGTTGGCCCGCCTCGGCAATTGACCGTTCAAGGCCATCGAGTTACTGACCCCTGCGATACATTCCTCTCTATCTTTTTCTCGTCGTTTTGTTCCAAACTGAACCTGTATTCTACCAAAAATGGCGGGAGCACTCAGCTGTTTAGCTTGTGGCGCGATTAGAAGCACCTGCGGTTTCTTCAGAATTGTTTCACTCGATTTTCAACAGCTGTACGATGTGTTGGAACCGTGGAAGAGTGAAAACACTGCATCATTTTGGTAAATAAATGCCAACATCAGTGACCAAAATATTTATAAATACAATCATTAATTTTTGAACTTCAGTTGAAAGTCGATTGTGAAGCACTGTGATTCATACTGATCAAAATGGCTGTAAGTCAAATTGTTAAATTGTTGAGTGAAATGCGAGTCAACTAAAATTTTTAAGTGAAGACGAATGTAAAATATTATTTTTGAGTGAATATGTAAGTTAAATACTTCAATGTTTTAATGAAGGTGAATATAAAATATTTTTGTGATTGTCTTCGAGTGTTCAAAACATTTTTGAATTTATTTTCTGTGTAAGATAATTATTCTGTCGAGTGTAAATAATCTATAATAATTTAGAACGTGTTGCACATTATGAATATGTTCTTTAATACCAATATTAGTTGCTGTCGATATTAATCAACACTGTCAATATTAGTTGCTGTCAATATGGATCAATACTGTTAATATCAGACAATATTAAACAGTATTAACACATCAATATTAGACAGTATTAACAGTCATAGCGTTATAATTTATTAAAGTATTAAAAGTTATATTTCTATCACCCTAAGTACGTTCACAGTGATAATTTATAAAAATATGTCCATGCAGAAGACAAAAAAAAAATATTTGAGGTGAATTAAAAAACAAGAAACTAAAAAATGAATTTGTTGAAACATTTGTTCGCCTGCTCCTTTTAAATAAATGGAATAAACATCAATTCTTTGCAGCAGAAATTTTTGTAAGTTTATTTACAAACTTTTTAAACGCTTTATTTGAGGTGCCATTTTTTCGATTGAACGCTTTTGATTACTCTTTTATATTTTGTTAGTATTTATACAAATAGCGCAATCGACAACTGATACAGAATAGTGTGTATTTCAAATCGAATATGAATTTTACGGGTTTATTTCACATCTCAAACAACGGACGAATGTTTGAAACAGAACTTTAATCGAGCCGCAGATTCCGAATTAATAAATTCGTTTATTTTAACCGAGTTGCATGGAAAGTTTCGTGCGGATATGTTTGCATACCGCTTTAAATTCTGCGTTTCATTCGATAGTAAGCCATTGATCTCCGTTACGATAGAATGTTGAACTAAAAACGACAGAAAAATTCACAGCTATCGAGGTAAATTTTTTCCGAAGTGTTCGTATTGTTTGGAGAAGTTTGGCGAAAACAATATGGGGCCGAAGGGAAATCAATCAAACAGCAGTGAACGTGTAACAAAGATTCTCGTGTTTGTTGATTTTTTATTTTCGGCTGTAGTACTCTTCTGTATTCCAATTTCGAAATTCGGATGTTGGCATATTCGATGCTTTAAATATCTATACAAAACTTGTGTAGTAATGCATTTTTGAATTTGTACTTTTGACATTGCCTTTAAATTTGCAAATTGCCTTTACATGTTTACAATTTCTATATTTCTAAATTCAAGATATACATTTCTACTTTGTAAGATTTTTAAATTTCCCAATTTGCAAATTTTTCAGTCTCCAAATTCTTGGAAGTTCGAATTTTGTAATTTTAGAAATTTGCAAAATTTAACAAATTTTCTAATTCTACGATTTTTATATATGTGAAGGCAAAATTCCTGAAGACGCAAATCAATTTCCAAATTAAAACATACCTAAATTTCAAGATTTTCAAAATAAATTAAAAAGTTCCTAAATTCTAGCACATCTAAAATAAAATATCCCCAAGTTAAAAAATTTCTAAATTCCATGGTCTAAAATATCTCCAAATTAAATAATTTCCAACCACCAAAATTTGTAAAATAATATATCTCTAAACTAAATAATTTCTAACCTCCAAAATCTCTAAAACAGAATATCCCCAAACTTCAAGATCTCAAGAATAAAATATCCCCAAACTAAATAATTTCTGATCTCAAAAATTTCTAAAACAGAATATCCCCAAATATCAAGATCTCTAGAGTAAAATATCCCCAAACTAAATAACCCCTAACCTCCAAAATTTGTAAATTAAAATATCCCTAAACTAAATAATTCCTAACCTCCAAAATCTCTAAAACAGAATATCCCCAAATATCAAGATCCCAAGAATAAAATATCCCCAAACTAAATAATTTCTGACCTCCAAAATTTCTAAAATAGAATATTCCTAACTCCCAAGATCTCAGGAATAAAATATCCCCAAACCCAAGATCTCCCAACTGAAATCCCCGAATTAAAAAACTGAAATTGCAAACTCCCAAAATAAAATATCCCCAAACTAAATAATTCCTAACCTCCAAAATTTGCAAATTAAAATATCTCCAAACTAAATAATTTCTAATCTTCAAAATCTCTAAAATAGAATATCCCTAACTCCCGAAATCTCAAGAATGAAATATCCCCAAGTCCCAAGATCTCCCAACTGAAATCCCCGAATTAAAAAACTGAAATTGCAAACTCCCCAAAATAAAATATCCCCAAGTAAAGTATTCCTAAACTCTATCTGCACAAATCCCCCAAAATTCTTCAGATTTCACGTTCAAGAAGAATTTACCGCGTCGTCTTCGATGCGCGTCAGTCCTCGAAGAGGATTTTCCAGGAATCGTCGCTTCTCGTTTAATCCGTCATTTTTACTGGATCGACCGGTTCTCGCATCGGACGCAATTAAATCCCAACGAGGAAAAACAATCTCGAAACCGCAGGCTCGCGACGAGGAAAATCCTCGTGAAACTAGAATCGATTTTTGCCGCCTGGTGAACTTTCGTCGCGAGGACAGTCGCGAACAAGAATCCGCAAGAAAACAACGAACGTCGATCGACCGCGTCATTCGCGGTTTATAAAAAGCGAAAGGAGTGGGAATCGAAGAAAATCACCGGCTGTTTCACGTGTCTACGTATCGCGAACGAGTTCAGTTTCCTTTCTTGCCGTGTTCGAGGATGAGATCGACGCAAACCCGTCGAGACCCACGCTCTTCAACCACGTTCAAATTTCGCGCGCTTTTCCCGTTCACGCACGTTCCAAATTCATGAATGAAAAGTTGCGCGAAAATCAAAAGTGACACACGTAATATGATCGGGAAGAAGTGAACTATCGATCTATGATCGAGTTTCTTGGATCAAATGAAGCTGTTGGGAGAAAAGTGATCATATTCGAACCGACTAGTTCACACAGTGAAATAGAAGTTTTCTTAAAGAAGATTATTTGATTGTTTGTCGCTAAAGTACCTGAAGAAGTGGACGTAGCACGACGGTAATTTATTTAATGCAGCTTTGGTCATTTAGGAACTTGATTAATTCCTAGATAACTCCTCGGGGTTTCGTACGATGAATCATTTAATGGTTGTGCGGTTTTGAATAGTTCAATTAGGATGTGGGATTGATATGCATAGATGAAATATAAATAGAGCGTGCGGGTGGCAGGATAATGTATGCATAAGTAATATTTCAGAATGTATTAACGTGATTGATTTGATTTACTAGAGCATGTGGATACGCTCTGATGATCAATGGAATTAAAAATCTTGTTTTGTGCCGCTTCGCGTGATTTGTTATTGTAATTTTACATTCCCTCGTTAAGGAGATTAATATGTATAGGTAGTGAGAGTATTTGCATAGATAATGTACTTTGATTTGAAATTGATTTCAGTGCACTTTTTATCGTTTGCTAGTGACATGATTGCATTTTAATTTGTCTTTTTTCTTTGTTAATGAGCAGTGATATTCTGCATTTTTTGCGGTGATAAATACTGATACGTTAGTATTTTCTTTCGATTATCAGGATATCTAAGAAAGTTATCAAATTTTATAATATATCGGTGAAAGGATTTATCAGACAAATTTTTGCAAATTTGCAAATTTCCAAATTTCAAGTTCCAATCCTCGAAATTCCTAAATTTTTCAAATTCCACAATTTGAAATCTTCAAATTTGCGAATTTCTAAATTTTCAGATTTTCACATTTAAAAAATTCTAAATGTACAAATTCCCATAATTGTAAGGTTCAAATTTTCCAAATTTCTAAATTTCTCAAGTCCCAAATTTGTAAGGTTCAAATTTTCCAAATTTCTAAATTTCTCAACTCCCAAATTTGTAAGGTTAAAATTTTCAAAATTTCTAAATTTCTCAAGTCCCAAATTTGTAAGGTTAAAATTTTCCAAATTTCTAAATTTCTCAAGTCCCAAATTTGTAAGGTTCAAATTTTCAAAATTTCTAAATTTCTCAAGTCCCAAATTTGTAAGGTTCAAATTTTCCAAATTTCTAAATTTCTCAAGTCCCAAATTTGTAAGGTTCAAATTTTCCAAATTTCTAAATTTCTCAAGTCGCAAATTCCTACACTCTTAACTTTCTGAATTCCCACACGTCAAAAATTCTAAATTTCTAAATTTTCAATTTTTCAAATTCCTAAATTCTAAACTGTTCAGAAATCTCAAATAGATATTACCTTATTTCATGCTACACTGATTTATCTTCCAAAATTGTAGAGTTTACGCAAATTATTTTCGAAAGATTAAATTTTTGTATTTATTTCCTAATTTATTTTTCAATTTCAAAGTAAGTGTACAATATAATCTAGTGTTAATAACAGCGTCGTGTAATGAAACTGAAATATATTGAAGCTGTTATACAGTTTTAGAAAAAAACTTTCGATGTTCGTGTTAACAGCTTCTAAACGCAGACACATAACGTGTTAAACCGTGATAAAAGAAACAATTACGATTTTTCCACATACGGGTGTACTAACATCGTTTATTACCCGGGCGATAACGAAGTTGATGACACCGTAACGACTGAAACGTCACAACTGCGATATCTTTGTCGCGAATTAATTTGACGGGGTCGCATTCTGCACACGAGTTATCCAGATAACTCTGTCTTAGTAAATTGTAATTGATTATTAAACATAATCGAACAGTTCGAAGAACTTGGTGACTGTTCGATTTATTGCATTTTAATTACGGGCAGTGAAATTTAACTTATATAAGCTGTAATTAATTTTTAATTAAATCTGAGATTTTGCAAATTTTCTCGTTACTTATTTATTGATTAATTTATCATGAGATAATTGAGCAGTTTATTATTAGACGAGAAATAACTATCTTAAAGAGAAGATAATTTCCCTCCTATTAATTTAAGAAGAAAACTATATCACCTTAGTTAAATATATACGTCTATCAAATAGTATATTACCTGATTAGAAACGGGAACAATAAACTGATCATAGCATTCGCCTCATTTGCAATAACCTATCCGATAAGATAAGATAAATTAATGTTTCGAGTCTGCGAGTGGTCTGAGCAACAATAAAATGTTTGGTTACACATCGTGCGTTAAAGTGTCTTTGTTAGTGAAATTACGTAGCCGACTAATCAGAGGAGCACGGTAAATGTTGCTACAATCCGGGCAGACGTTTTACAAAACATTCTGTTACGAGTTTCACGAGAAGCCGGCCAACGAATCAACGAATAACGAAGCCAATTTGGGGCTTGCGTGGTGCATCAAATTTTCTCTTGCATATCCACTCGAGCAGCAGTTTGCTTCTCAACGGCTCGAGAGGTTTTGCTTCTGTAACACGTTTCGGACGGTGCTCTACAGAAACAACTTGTTTACAACGATAAAGATGTACGCTCTGAGATTGTAAATAAATTGACGAACAATTCGCGTTATCTAACCACCGCGCTCGCCACGGAGATCAATTTAATTCGAGTGATTCATTATTAGCTGAATGTTATCAAATTCTTGCATTTTAATCATTTGTGAACCTTCAATATTTTAACATTTTTCAACTCTAGGTTTCGAAATTGGCAGATTAGCAAATTTCTTGATTCTCAAATTTGAAGATATCAAAATTCTAATATAATTTTCAAATTCATAATATTCGTTGGATTCCCAAATTCGGAAAAAATGAGTAAATACTCAAATACCAAAATTCTGGAATCTTCAATAAATAAAAAATTCCAACTTTACAATTATTACCGAATTTTCCAATTACCAAATGGCTATATCCCTAGCTTCCCCAGATTTTTCAAATCCCCAGATTCCTAAGACACCCTAGAAAACTTAGATTTTATAAATTCCCCCAATTCGCAATAACCCATATATTTCCAATATTGTCTAGTTTCTTTAGGGTGCCTAGATTCCCTATATTCCTGAGATACCCTAAATGCTCTAAATTCCCTAGATCCCCCAGATTCCCTAGATTCCACGAATTCCCTAGAATACCTCGATTCTCAGAATTCCCTAGGACGCCAAAATTCAACGAATTCCCTAGATTCCCTAGATTTCCCTAAATTTCCCTAAATTCGCGAGATTCCTTAAATTTCCTAGATTGCCTAGATTTTTCAAGATTTCCCTAGATTCCCTTGTTTCACTAGATTCCCTAGATTCCCCACATTCCCTAGATTTCCCGAACTCCCTAGATTCTCTAAATCCCTTGATTTCGTCAGCACCCCAGATTCCCTAGATTCCCTGGTTTTCTTACGTTCCTTAGATTTCCTAAATTCCCTAGGTTCTCAGATTTCCTGGATTCCCTAGTTTTCTTACGTTCCTTAGATTTACTAAATTCCCTAGGTTCCCAGATTTCCTGCATTTTCTAGATTTCCTAGATTTCTTAGATTTCCTAGATTTCCTAGATTTCCTAGATTCCCAAGATTCTATAGATTCACTAAATTCCCCAGATAACCGATTGATCAACTCCCAAGGTTTCCAACTGTCCAAAGTTCCTAATTACAAAATGTCACACTTTCTATATTTCTACATTTTCTTATCAATTTTTAAATTTCTAATATTCCAAATTTTCTAATTTTCATATCCCCTAAATCTTTCAAGATCTAATACATACTTCCAAATCCTCAATTTTCCAAGTTCCTAAATTCTCAAATTTTCCAAATTACTGTGTCTTCGAATTCTGCATATTTCAAATAATGAAATAATCGTAAATTGGAGAGGGTAAACCTTCTTCGAAAGTTAAAGCATCTTCTTATAACTTGTCATTACATAACGTTAAAAGTTTCATATTGAAATGGTCGAGTAAAACGATCGAGAATAAGAATGAACGTTTCGCAGTAGCGGATCCGAGAGAAAAGATCCGAACGCCGGTGCCGCGTTAATTCAGCGAATCGAACGAAAAGAGAAGAATGGAAAACGTTCGAAACTGCGAAACGACGAGAAAAAAAAGGAAGGAACACACGACGGAGCTTTGAGCGTCGAGTGTAACTTCGTTTCCGGTTTCGCGATTTATTAATCGAGACTCGCGCATTTCCGTAACGGAGGAACGGCCAGATAACTCGGGATAATAATTCAAGCACTCGTCCGCGCTGGATTTTCTTTCCTAACTAAATATTCTGCTGGGGGAAAAACAGTGTCGTAAATTACACGGGGACTGGGAATACTTTCGCGGAAAAATACAATCTTTCGGGATTGCGTTGCCAGACTCGAAAGGGAAACTGAGATTTTCACGGAAAAGATGAAAGTACTGAATGCTCCGATAAATTATGTACTTTCGAATGTGAGCAAACCGTGCAGGGCGCTGCGATAAAATTCGATGATTGACTACCATGGTTCTTGTATGATTTTATTTAGTTTCAAGATTAGAAGAGTTTAAAGATGTTCTTTTTTTTTAAACTTACGGGGAATATTGATGAAAATATTGGAAACAGATATGTGGTTAACAGTAGATTTTTGGTTCAACAAGTTTCTTTTTTATTGAACAATGCAAAGTATGGTTTCGAGAACTTACTACAAAAATATTGGAATTTCAATATATTTAATTAGTTCAAAATTAATTTAGATTTTATAAGTAATAATTTTACAGATATTCATGATTTTACAATATTTTGTTTGAGTACAGAAAATTGCAATTGTAAAAGACAAGATTTATAACTATCTCGTTAATCAACTTTGGAATTTATGTTTCTGTAACAAAATACAAGAGTTTCTCGTTATATTATTTTATGTCGCATATTTAACACAATGCAAAGATTAATTATTTTTACACTGATTTTTAACTATTAATATCGGTTTAATATTATATTACATAGCATGAGTTATAAATTACGTAAAATTGATATTAAATCACACAGCATAAATTATAAATTACATCAAATTAATATTAAATCATACAGCATACATTATAAATATTATCGAATCAATATTAACTTGTGTAGCATAAATTAACAATTTTATTGAATCAACATTAATTTGTATAATATAAATTATAAAGGATGTAAAATAAGTATCAAATTATAGTTATCAAATCAAAAATGCAATATTATAAAAGTGTTAATTGGATCATGTGAAATAACAAAAAACAGAAGGGGATTCCTGCAGAACAACGTCTAGACAGTATATTTAGATGCACGTTACATCGACACGACATTATGCAATCGCAGAAGATGCATTATCTGTATTACGAATCGGCGTAATTACATCCTTAAACGTTTGTTGGAATTGCGTAACGATCTCACGTTAAAACTGATTACGCGTTTTTCTTCCAGCGATCCTTGAAATCAACCTAAGTGGAGCATTGTTTCTCGACATCTAAACACATTACAATTTCGACTGATGCATATATATCTGTTTTCTTAATTTTTACTTAAATCTGATTCTGTTGTAACGTATTTCACAATTTCCTAGACCCAAAATTTTATAGGTCTGAAATTATGAAGTGTAAAAATTTTGGAAATTCCAAAGCTTCAAAAGATACAAAATCGCGAATTTCAATGTCCGGAGAATCAATGTTCCAAATTCCATGATACTAGAAGCTGCAAAATACAAAAATTTCTAAATCTCGACATATTAGTCTTCTGAAGCCCTGAAGTCTCCAAATTTCAAAACTCCATGGTCCTAAATTTGCAATGCACTAAAATTTCAAAGTTTCAAATTTTCAAAATCCCAATTTCTCAAAGATAAAAAGTCCTGAAAATTCATTTCAATGTAACTTTCTAAACCCCGAAGTCTTAAAATTCCAAAACTACAAAATCCCAAACTTCCATTACACCGAAAGCTCAAAGTTCCGAATTTTCAAAATCCCAACTTCTCAAAGTTAAAAAGTCCTGAAAATTCATTTCAATGTAACTTTCTAAACCCCGAAGTCTTAAAATTCCAAAACTACAAAATCCCAAACTTGCATTACACCGAAATCTCAAAGTTCCGAATTTTCAAAATGCCAACTTCTCAAAGTTCAAAAGTTCTGGAAATTAATTGCAAGGTAACTTTCCAAAACCCCGAAGTCTCAAAGTTCCAAAACTCCAAATTCCCAAACTTGCATGATTATATCTCAAAGTCCCAAAATCCTAAATTACCAATATTCATCTGAACGTGTCAAATTCCAAAACCCCAAAAGAAATCTCAAAGAAATGCAAAGTTCTAAAAGAGATCTCCCAAAGATTAAAGATGTCTAAAGACATCTGCATAATGCAGCGTATACCGTTTAAGAGACACTGTTCTAATTTAATTGCACCTATGAAAATACTTCCTTGCACGTTGAAATATTCCATTCATCTACTTACGCGTCGTTTTATAACTTGACTACTAAAAGCACAAAGTATTCCATCGCAGATAACGTAATAATAGCTGAAGCAATTTAATCTCACCGACATAACCGTGTCCTCCGTGTTGAAATTTTCCTTATCTACTTTCACTGAATCTAATAAAATATCTGCTGAAAATTTCAAGTACCCAACGACGTATAACTCATCGAATTTACCGATAAATCGAACGACGCTTATCAGCAATTACGGATTAATTGTGCAGTGATGTTAATGAACGAGATTTGCGCGCTAATAATAACAACGATAATAATGATGCAATAAACGACGATGCAGCTGCATTATCGACTAGAGGAATGACAGAAATGGACAGATCGAAGATCTGGGTCGAACATTACTATACTTTGATAGATTAAACCTGACGACAATAATAATATAGACGAAGTGGTATAAATGTGGACTAACTTCAGTACATATTACAAAAACTGTCGCACGTTGTAAATACTTAGTGGACACATTGTTTTTTCGGTACATTTTTCTTGATTTCCTGACATTTTTTAAGGGACGTGTACGGATGACAACTCACGAGTTGGCGCGTGATCGACTGAAAGTAAAAGAAGGATGTATTCCTACCGGGAACACTTCTGGCGTTATGTAGAGGCAAATATATTTGGGGACGTAGCAATTTGAGGATGTACCGATTTGGGGACGTAGGAAATTGGGGATATAGCGATTTGGGGGTGTAGCGATTTGGGGACGTAGGAAATTGGGGACGTAGCGATTTTGGGATGTACCAATTTGGGGACGTAACGATTTGAGGACGTAGGAAATTAGGGGTATAGCGATTTGGGGGCGTAGCGATTTGGGGACGTAGGAATTTGGGGATATAGCGATTTGGGGGTGTAGCGATTTGGGGATGTACCGATTTCGGGACGTAGCGATTTGGGGACGTAGGAATTTGGGGACGTAGCGATTTTGGGATGTACCAATTTGGGGACGTAACGATTTGAGGACGTAGGAAATTAGGGGTATAGCGATTTGGGGGCGTAGCGATTTGGGGACGTAGGAATTTGGGGATATAGCGATTTGGGGGCGTAGCGATTTGGGGATGTACCGATTTGGGGACGTAGGAAATTGGGGATATAGCGATTTGGGGGTGTAGCGATTTGGGGACGTAGGAATTTGGGGATATACTGACTTGGGGACGTAGCGATTTGGGGACGTAGGAATTTGGGGATATAGCGATTTGGGGGCGTAGCGATTTGGGGATGTACCGATTTGGGGACGTAGGAAATTGGGGATACAGCGATTTGGGGGTGTAGCGATTTGGGGACGTAGGAATTTGGGGATATACCGACTTGGGGACGTAGCGATTTGGGGACGTAGCGATTTGGGGACGTAGGAATTTGGGGATATAGCGATTTGGGGACGTAGCGATTTGGTGATGTACCGATTTAGGGACGTAGCGATTTGGGGAGGTACCGATTTGGGGACGTAGAAAATTGGGGATATAGCGATTTGGGGGTGTAGCGATTTGGGGACGTAGGAATTTGGGGATATAGCGATTTGGGGACGTAGCGATTTGGTGATGTACCGATTTGGGGACGTAGCGATTTGGGGAGGTACCGATTTGGGGACGTAGGAAATTGGGGATATAGCGATTTGGGGACGTAGGAATTTGGGGATATAGCGACTTGGGGACGTAGCGATTTGGGGACGTAGGAATTTGGAGATATAGCGATTTGGGGACGTAGCGATTTGGGGATGTACCGATTTGGGGACGTAGGAAATGGGGATATAGCGATTTGGGGACGTAGCGATTTGGTGATGTACCGATTTGGGGACGTAGCGATTTGGGGAGGTACCGATTTGGGGACGTAGAAAATTGGGGATATAGCGATTTGGGGGTGTAGCGATTTGGGGACGTAGGAATTTGGGGATATAGCGATTTGGGGACGTAGCGATTTGGTGATGTACCGATTTGGGGACGTAGCGATTTGGGGAGGTACCGATTTGGGGACGTAGGAAATTGGGGATATAGCGATTTGGGGACGTAGGAATTTGGGGATATAGCGACTTGGGGACGTAGCGATTTGGGGACGTAGGAATTTGGAGATATAGCGATTTGGGGACGTAGCGATTTGGGGATGTACCGATTTGGGGACGTAGGAAATTGGGGATATAGCGATTTGGGGACGTAGGAATTTGGGGATATAGCGACTTGGGGACGTAGCGATTTGGGGACGTAGGAATTTGGAGATATAGCGATTTGGGGACGTAGCGATTTGGGGATGTACCGATTTGGGGACGTAGGAAATGGGGATATAGCGATTTGGGCAAGTAGAAATTTGGAAATATAGCGATTTGGGGACGTAGCAATTTGGGATATAGCGATTTAGGGACGTAGTAATTTGGGGATGTACAGATTTGGGTATATAAGAATTTGGGAATATAGGGATTTGGAAATGTAGGTATTCAGAAATATAGGGATTCGGGACTATAAGTATCCGAGAATATAAAAATTTCGAGATGTGGAGATATTGTTTTTGTCCTAATTGGTGTACATGTTCGCTCGAGCCGATTGTACCGCCGAAAACACGTGTGAAGCGTCCATTTGTCTATACTGATCAATTAGAGTTGTAGCTTTTCTAAACACGTGGGTCAGCCTCTTCACGCGCCATCTCGTGGGTCGTGGTCAGTATGTATAGTTTCAAAGTGTTAGTTTTATTAAATCATCAGTAGTTCTTATTAAACTGTACGCAGTTTAGAATTAGGAAGGTGTTTGATACAAATTATCTATTTAAATTAAAGAAAAATTAAGTATGCTCTAAACATAGGTAACTCTTAAAATAACTTATAGAGAAAGAAAGAATTTAATTTGGAGTATTAAAAAATATGTTTGAGAAGATCATGAAATAAATTTAAATTTAAATAGTTACGTTTTTGTACTTGAATTTAAAGACACCGACGGAATTATCTACCTTACTAATTTTTAAGTATTTCCGTTTTTAACGTGTTTCCAGGAATGACAGTTCTCAATTTTTTGAATTTCTGCGTTTTACGTGGACCGCGGAATGTTACTCGATAAATTATAAACGAGCGTGAGAGGAAAACTCGAATATAAAAAGAGGAAATCGCTGAAATTACATTTGCATCCCGTAAATTCTGAAAATTTACTTACAGAACGTGCGATTGAATTTCGGATATAAATGTGAGATATTTCAGATGCTTGCCAGAATTAAATAAAATATTAATTAGGGAACTTGATGAAATGTTAATTAGTCGAGTTAAATCCATGATGTTCACATGCTTTTTTACGGAATTATTTATTGTTGGATATATAACAATTTTCGTTTAAAATGTTCATGAATTATATTGTCTGACTGTTTAAGCCCTCTGCTCCATATTGTTTATCTCATCAAACAATTGACCTCATAATAAAGAAATAAACGAAATAGTTATATTACGTATTTTATTATAAAATTGTATTCTAGTATGAAATACGAATACTTTAGCATCAGGCTTTATGATATTTTATGTCTATATTTCTATTGTTTCAAAAATGTAAATCTTTTACTTAGGATAACTATAGTTCGTCTCAAAAGTGAATGGGTCAATAATATCACAATACTGCAGTGTTATCTCAGAAACAAATGAAACTGCTTCCTTCAAGGCACAAATATCTACCTCAACAATTGCCTCGTTTATCAGCCATAACCTCGAAAAGGTGGAGAAATATTGCTCAACAAAATGGATCTCGGAATAGTGAGGCAAATATTCATAGGAGTAATTTGTAAGTATTGGCATCTTTGCAAATGAACCAGAAATATCAGTAGCATTCAGTATTGGGACAACTATAGTGGATATAATATTAACTGCAGCATTCAATGTTAAAATAACTGTGGTGAATGTCATATTCACTGTAGTATTCAATATTGAAATAACTATAAAAAATATAATACTAACTGTAGTATTCAATATTAAAAGAACTGCAGTAAATATAATACTAACTATAGTATTTAATATTGGAATAACTATACCAAATACCTAACAACCTAGCAAATACCTAACAGCAGCATTCAATACTGAAATAAACATAGCGAAAATAATACCAAATATAGCATTCACAACTAAAACCAAAATTCATCATCAAAAGGGTAAACAATCTAAAAGATTGAAATTTTGAAACAAATACGCAGGTAACCTTTTGGTGATCGATAGTGGATTACACGAGGGCTGGAGTACTCCAATTATACAAAAATTCGAACACGATGACCCAGTAAGAATATCCTCCGACAAATTAGTCTGGGTAGTGAATTTGATGTACGTCGGAGTTGGTCTTGGCTCGATCGTACCGTTTCTTTTGATGGACAGAATTGGTCGTAAAGGAACGTTACTATTCGCCACGATACCAAAGATTTCTGCTTGGATTCTCCTCGGTTTGGCGAACACCATTACACAACTTTATGCCGGTCGAATATTAGCTGGTGTAGGATGTGGAATAACGTACGCAGTGATGCCGATGTACCTCGGCGAAGTTAGCAGCAAGAGGACACGTGGTCCTTTAGGTATTTCTCATTTTTTTCTTTTCTTTTTATTTCATAAACACTATTCTTACTTCACTTTTGTTTCGCTCTACTTCCTTATTTACTATCACACGGTACATAATTTTGCATAGTTTTTTACATGTACAATATTCAACAGAAGGTATAGATGTTCGATGTTATTTGATGATAAAGTTAAATAACTTTTATAGAAGTTCATCAATTTTCATAGAAGTTAACTTTTATAGAAGTTAAACAGCTTTTACAGAAATTATATCTTTCATAGCTATCGTTTAACAGTCGACACACAGGTGCATCATTTCAAAATGAGGTGCTCAAAGAACACGTTCATAAATCATCCTGCATACTTGCAAAAAATTAATAACTTGCTAAGTATATCCACCATCGTTCAACAATTATACATTTCCAAATAATCCAGAATGCTGAAAGAACCCTTTATAAGTCAAGAAACCAAGAAACCATTTGCAAAAAGTTAACCTACTCTGCTTTTGTCAAATAACTCCATCATCGTTAAACAATCAACACGTTCAAAATAGAAATGTTCAAAAAATCCTCCACAAGTCTATCCTACAGACCATCTGCAAAGAGTTAACTTTCTCTGCTTGTGTCAAGTATCATCGGTTAACAATCGATACACAAGTACATAGTTTCAAAATAGAAATTCAAAAAAACCTTCACGAGTCCATCCTGAAGCCATCAGAGTTAATAACATTCTCTCCGTATATCAAGTATGTCCACCATCATGTAACAATCGACACATATACACAGTTTAAAAATAGAAATGGTCAAAAAACCTTTACAAGTCCATCCTGAAGCCATCAGAGTTAATAACATTCTCTGCTCGTATCTATGTCCATCATCGTTTAACAATCGACACAGTTTCAAACTAGAAATGCCCAAAGAAAGCTTGACAGCCATTTGCAAAATCATCGATCATTCGAAGTTAGTCAGGATCGGAAAAAATCCGGACTAAGTAAATGGAGTTATCCAGGTACACTGATGGCGGTGCTGTTGAACACGGGTATGATGTTAGCGTACGCGATCGGTCTGTGCGTGTCACGGTTCACCATGTCGATGATATCGGTGACGATTCCCGTCGTGTTCCTGGTGATGTTCATTTGGCTACCGGAGAGTTCTGTGTTCCTCACGAAGAAGAACAAGCTGACGTCCGCGGAGCGAACGTTGCAATGGGTGTTGGGCAAAGACGACGTCGTGGAGGAGCTGGAGGAGATCAAACGGATCGTGGCCAGCGATGATTCCAAGACGGTGATGACGTTCGGTCGATCGTGCAAGGAGATGTTCACCAAGAGTCAGAATCTGAAAGCTTTTCGCATCGCGGTGATCGTTCTGAGCGCTTTAACGTTAACGGGAGCCACACCGATTCTGACTTATCAATCGTTCATTTTCGAAGAGGCTGGTTTCGACGTCTCCACCAATGTCAGCATAGTGATCACCGGCTGCACCATTGTGTTGGCCGGCAGTGTGTGCGTGATGCTGGTCAGGATTACCGGCAAAAGGTTGTTGCTTCTGATCTCGACACCAATTTGCGTGTTGTCCCTGGCGATAATGGGCATCTTCTTTGGTCTGCTGTCGAGCGGACACGACGTCTCGAAAATGCGATGGGTGCCCTCCGTGTTCCTGGTGATTTATGTGCTGGGATACGGGCTGGCTCTGAATCCCATACCCCTAGCGTACGTTGGAGAAATCTTCCATGTCGATGTGAAGGTACCTGCGGCCATTTTCGCATCCCTCTTTTACGCCGTCACCACTACCGTCGTCGTTAAGTTCTATCAGGTACGTTCACTGCTGGATTAATCGATAACGTGGGTTTTCATTTGTGATGTGTTGGTGTGGTACTTGGGTGGTTAGTATGCTGAGTTAGTGCTGAGTTGTGGAGTTAAGTTACTTGGGTACTGAGTTATTGAGCTAATCTGAGTTACTAAGCTAAGTTTATATAGTTGGCACTATGTGACGGAGCAAGGTTTAGTACTAAGTCAATATAATAGGTTTAGTACTATGTTACGTGCTAAGTTTACTTAGGATTAAGTTACTCAGTTTATTGAGTTAGTACTACGTTACTGAGCTAAGTTTACTTAATTCTAAGTGACTAAGCTATACATAGTACTATGTTACTACGCTAGGTTTACTTGGTACTATATTACTAAGCTAAGTTTATTGAGTTAGTACTACTGAGCTAAGTTTACTTAGTACTAAATGACTAAGCTATACGCAGTACTATGATACTAAGCTAGGTTTGGTACTATGTTACTAAGTCAATGTAATTATTACTAAGTCAATAAGCTAAGTTACTTAAGTAGTGCTAGGTCAATAAGCCAAGTTTAATACTATGTTATCAAGCTACGTTTACTTAGTTGATACTATGCCATTAAGTTCACATAATTAGTACTAAACTAAGTTTACGTTGGTGCTAGACTAAGTTTATGTGATGGATACTAAAGTTTACTTACAACCACGCTACTAAGATAACTTACCAAATACTAATTTACTAAGCTTATTCGTTAGTATCAAATTAATACCTAGTTAGTGAAGTTATCAAAGCTAAATTTGCTTAATTACTAATTTACTGAGCTAAGTTAGTACTAATTACAAAGCTAAGTTTCTACTAAATTATTAAGCTAACTAAGTTATTACTAACTTACTAATTAATTACGAAGCCCAGAAAATTCTCTAGATCTTCATCGACCAATTACGAATCTGCAAACCATTTTTCTCCATAGTTTCTAGAAAAAAATATAAGCAGCTCATAAAAATGTGCAAATTGTAAAACATAAAATTTGTTGGACAGTGAGTAAAATAAAATTATGTAGAACATCAGTGCACACATAAATTTTCAGATTCTTAAAATCTGTTGTAAATTTTATTTTGCATAATTTATTCAGTTACCTCTGGTTTGGTGTGGTTAATCTTTTTGAAATATTACTAGAGCTTAATTATTATTATTACGTACACCCAGCAAAGTTTTACAGAAAATAATAAAGCGTTTTCATGATAAAACCAGGATAAAGTCGTATCAGCTTAATCGCCATTAACGGTCTAATGCTTTTTTATGCAAAATAGTCCGAGGAATCGATCGGCACAAAAATTAGATTAAAAAGAATAAAATGCACGTTTACATTTTAAAAAATTGAAACTGCATATTCAATAAGAGTTCAGTGTCCAAAAAAATTAACGATTCATAAAATATTTCTAATTTTTCTGAATTTTATTTTTAAAACCTAAAATGTGTCATGAATTATTAATTTATTATAATGTCGAACTTTAATGTTTTTGTACGTAGAATTTGTAAAGAATTAATTTACGTAAAAAATAATAGAAATATTATGACTTAAGTTAGACACTCAAGACATCGTATAAGAGATACATCAAGATAATATTAACTGAAACGAAAGAAATGAAAATTGAATTAAAATTGCAACGAATTTGTTCTCTGCTTAAAATATATTGAAGTTCTTTTGAAATACTTTTTTAATTTCATCAGGCAGTAAAGTACCGTCCATATCTGTATTTGCGCCTAATTGCAATTTTTGTGTTATTAAATTGAACGAGACGGTATACCAGTATTAAGCCGTGTGCAATCACAGTTAAGTTCGAAAGCTCAGCAAAGAATAATGTTTCAATCTTTCGAGTTGAATCGAGAAGGGTCGAGACGTTCGAGAGTAAAGTCAATAGTGTGAAAACATTTTCGTAACGCATTAATGGAACGCGGAAACAATGAAGAGCTTACAAAATATTTTCCCAAGACGACCTGAATTCGCTATTACTTTATTAGCAGAGCGAAACGTCAAGATCTGCTTTAACCGATCAACGTTTTTCAACTACATTCGTCTCAACAACCTTTCATCGATTTCTTTCATGGAAATTGGTGTTAACGTGGCGGGGAAATATTAATTTTTATATTTTGAAAACGTGCAAATATTTTTGAGTCGTTATCTGTTCATTTTTTAGTTGTTTATCAATTTAATATTATTTTCAGATTGATCTCATAATTGGTAAGGAAAATTAATTTATGAGATGACTTTGAGAAAATGATGATAATGAAATAAGTACTAGGTTCTAAATTAAATAAATAATAGGTCCTAAACTAAATAAGTACCAGGTTTTAAATTAAATAAGTACTGGGACCTAAATTAAATAATGAAACAACTACTGGGTTGCACATTAAATAATAAAATAAATATTAAGTACTAAATTAAATAAACACTGTTACTAATCTACATTTTATATAAACCAGTACTAACATTAATATTAACATTGTTACGCATCGGTATCTACACGAAATATTTTTAATACAGAAAATCATTTAACGAACAAATACGACTGGTTTATTTATCTTATAGGTTCTGAAAGAGTCCTATGGAACATTCGTGCCCATGTGCTCGTTCACTGTGATTACTTTCCTCTTGTGGCTGTTAATTTATCGATACGTGCCGGAAACAGAAGGGAAAACCTTGGAAGAAATACAAACAGAACTGCGAATAAAAAACTGACATTGTTAATGAAACAAATAAAATTCTGTACATTGAAATACTGCAAATCCTTCCTTTCCTGACACAGAAAAATCACTCTCACGTTGCATACTAAAATTTTCTAAAAGGAGAGAAAAATTAATCAAAATCTGTCTCGTAAATTATGACATGATTCACAAATGAAATTTTGTGTCAAAAAATAAATCAGAAATTTAATTAAATGAGACAATGGAATTTGAAGTAAACTTACATTCAAATCTTTTTTAGTTCACATTCAAATCTGTTGAGACATCATTAAATATAATCATATACTGCTTTGAGACAGAATTAAATGATATACTTTTTTAAACGACAATTCAATTGAGACAAAATTAAGTGGAATTATACACCGTTAGACACGATTAAATTTAATTAGGACATGATTAAGTACTACATACGTTTTGAAGAAATAATTAAATTCGATCAAGACAGAATTAAATACAATTAAGACATGATTAAATGTAATTATATACATTTTGAGCACATAATTAAATATAACAATATTCTTTTCTAAGGCAATCAAATATTTTTTATAAGAAGACATTTTTAAAAATAGTTACTTCACATTTCTAACATAATTCATCACCTATTAAGGTTTCAATTGCACCCATTACGAGATTACATCAACAGCAATAAAGTAACATCGTCTAAAAGTTTCCTGTGCTAAATAATCTAATCGTTGTAAATGTAACACCGACGTCCAAGTACAAACTGATTACTTAAACATCCTGATCGCGGAGTTCGGAGTAGGAGGTGAAAAAAGAATGAGGCGGACGATTTCCTTGGAATCAAACACGACGAAGAGGGCAAACTGTAATTTCGACAAATTACACTCGAAACTAGGTAAGAGATGGAGGGAGGTGAAAGGAGGAGGTGGAAAAGAGCCGTGGGACTCGTTTGATCGTGAAGTTCTCGTGTGCAAAGAGAATCGCTAAGCAGCGACACCGTGCAAGGGCTGGTTCTCTCACGCTTGCATTCCGCTCAAAACTATTTGAGTTTCAGCTGAAAAACGCGCGTGCCCCGTAACTGAACCGTGTTTCCACCCTAACTTTCCACGTTCTGTTTATTTGGAGCGGGTCGTTGCTGATTTGTTTGCGCTCGCCGCGTCATACGAAATTTTACCGAGCTAAGTACACACTTTACTGGTTTGCACGCGTTCGACAATTTATATTTCCCTCCTTTTTCTCGCTTTGTCGCTTCCGTTCAAACAATGCGATATCGCGATACGATATTTTTGCGGTATACAGTCTGTTCCACAAGAGCGTGGACGCGATGCAAATAAATCTTTTCTGTAAAAAGGTTGTATAGGTCGAACATTTAAAGAACTAATACGCGTTTGCTTAATAATGTGTCGAATCACCACCATTAGCGATTATTCCTGGGCATACTTTCAACCACGCAGCGTGTGAGACAGGAAGAGATCTGCATATTTCTCGAATACAAACTAGCGTCTTCAATTTTAAAATACGCTTTCCTCGGAGTTTGTACTTCAGAGACCAAACATTTTCGATTGGATTGGCATCGGGGGACTGAGATGGCCAATCCAACACGTTGACACCATTCGCTGTTTTCCGTTCCGTACAAAGGCTTCGGTGTTTGGAGAAAATTGTAGGTTAAGAGATTAATCTGTTCTTTAGATACGAATTCTACGACCTAACATTATGTTTGATACAAACGATTTCCTTGATCAAATCAATATATTTGCGAAAGATCTTCATATATAATTAAAAGATTGTAGTATAATACAAATTCTGTTCGAACGGTTACGTCTGATATATGACAAACCGTATCTACTTTGTTAAAACTAATTTTAATTTGATCGAATACAGCTGATCGCGATTATAAATTTTAACTCCACGTCGTATATTTTTCCGTTCCTCAAAGAATTTTAGTCCGATATAATACAGATATATTCCTTTCCATTCTTCACTCCAACATTATATCCTGATATATTATTCTACTTTCTACTGTCTGCAAGAGTTTCGTCTGACATAACATGCTCTTCTTCCACTGCATTTTAAAATTCACTCCAGTACAAATACACTTTATATTTCTTTTGAAAGTTCTGATGTAACATAGTACAATTACTTTTATTGTATTTGGAGATACTAGTGTGATGTCAGACTCTTTATAGATTGTTACATAACATTTACATTTGGTAATATGGTTTTCGTTTTATCTTGTTCAGTATAACTATTATTATTATTATTACTACTATTATTATTATTATATGCAGACTCCGTTATATTTTAAAAAGTCTATGCAGTAGTACATTAATTATATGACATGTATTTATTACGTTTTTATTAAATTATTTCAATATACATTTTTTATAAATTGTTATATAGTATATAATAAATTAGGGCCTAGGTACGCTGTGTTATTAAATAAAAATACGAAAAAATTAAATTTCCAAAATTACACAGGTTCCAAATTTCTCACAATTGGTTTCGCAATTGCCAAATTTCGGAAATCACTGAATTCTCAAATCACTCACTTCTCATTTTTCCAATTCCACAAATCGTCAAATTTTCAGATTCCCAAGTTTTGAAATTGTCAACTTCCTATATTATCAAATTCTCAAACTCTTAAATTCTCAAGCTCTCAAATTTTAAAATTCTCAAACTCTCAGACTCTCAAATTCTCAAATTTTCAAAGTCTCAAAGTCACAAAGTCTCAAAGTCTCAAATTTTCAAAGTCTCAAAAATCTCAAAGTCTCAAAGTCTCAAAATCTCAAAGTCTCAAAATCTCAAAGTCTCAAAATCTCAAAGTCTCAACCTCTCAACCTCTCAAAGTCTCAAAGTCTCAAAGTCTCAAAGTCTCAAAATCTCAAAGTCTCAAAATCTCAACCCCTCAACCTCTCAAAGTCTCAAAGTCTCAAAGTCTCAAAGTCTCAAAATCTCAAAGTCTCAAAATCTCAAAGTCTCAAAATCTCAAAGTCTCAACCTCTCAACCTCTCAAAGTCTCAAAGTCTCAAAGTCTCAAAGTCTCAAAATCTCAAAGTCTCAAAATCTCAACCCCTCAACCTCTCAAAGTCTCAAAGTCTCAAAGTCTCAAAGTCTCAAAATCTCAAAGTCTCAACCTCTCAACCTCTCAAAGTCTCAAAGTGTCAAAGTCTCAAAATATCAAAGTCTCAACCTCTCAACCTCTCAACCTCTCAACCTCTCAACCTCTCAACCTCTCAACCTCCCAACCTCAAAGTCTCAAAATCTCAAAATCTCAAAGTCTCAAAATCTCAAAGTCTTAAAATCTCAACCTCTCAACCTCTCAAAGTCTCATCCTTTCAAAATCTCAAAGTCTCAACCTTTCAACCTCTCAACTTCTCAACTTCTCAAAGTCTTGACTTCTCAAAGACCTAAAGTCCCAAAAAATCTCGAAACCTCAGTGACCCTAAAATTCCCAAATTTCACAACTGCCAATCGTGCAACCTCTCAAATCGAAGACCCCAAAAAACCCGCAATGTCCGAACCTCCCAGAACCCCGAAACGTACAAAATTCATAATGAAAATATCTGCACGCGTCCTACAAAGAACATCCATCGTGTCCCAGTAATCCGATCCTCGTTTCCCGAGTGAAAAATCGCGCGAGTGTTTGTAAGTGGTTCCATCTGGCCAAAATCGTAGTCGCCTCGTGTCTCTCGTACGCTTCAGACGGAAAATATCCGTCAGACGCTGAGCGGCTGAAACAACCGATCAGCCTAAGTTCAGGGCTGCTCCTTCGCGGACAAGTGGCTGCCATTATCAGGATTGCAGCCGTTGCATTAGTTGAGAAAGCCAGCCTGTACACACTCTCATCGAGATAATGCACCCGCTAAGTGGATCCTCCATGCGTGTTGCGACTCGCAGCCTATCAATCTTGATCTCGAGCTTGCATCCACGAGCGGTTCTGTATTCGAGACACGTGTGCGTGGAATTCACCGGCGCCGGGAACGTATTAACATCCGCGGACGAGCAAAGTGCGATGTGCATGTGTGCGTTCAAGTGTCCACGAATACGTAAAACGCAGACGAGAATCGATTCCCGTTGGGTTTGATAACCGTGCTGCTAAGGAACGATTTACTGCGCCGATATGAAACTCTCTACTAATCCGGGGCTGCTTCGATATTTTATCGCGTGCTCTTTCGTATCGAAAATTTCTATCGTTTGTATACAAACTAGGGTCTAAAGAGCCCGCCCCTGTATTTAGGAAACGGCTTTATGGAGAAGCGTTTCGAACAGTAGTTGTGGAATATCGAGAGGGATTTAAGGTGGTGGCAACGATTTGACTCTGGATGGTTAGGATGGTCGTTTGAAGGTCACCTCTTCAGTTTCTTAAATAGAATCCCCACTTTTTATTGCATATTGTAGCCCTCGTCTAGACGTGGGTACAATTCAAAATACTATGTTTGTTTTTTATCGTTTCCAAGATATGAGTGGGGCATGGACGTTTCTATAGGTACATTAAATAGCAATACATTATCTGTCAGCTAGTACAATTTTTGCTTGATGAAATTTGAGATAAGGTGTGAAGATGAAAGTTGATGCATGTGATGATTTGGATCGGGTGATTTGAAGATAAGAGTAAAGTTGGGAGAATCTGGGGAAGGTTTAGGGACATATTAGGGGAATTCGAGGGAATCTTTCGAGACATACTGGAGAGAATCTAGGGAATTTCCGGATAGTGGAGAGGATCTAGGGAATTTCCGAATAGTGGAGAAGATCTAGGAAATTTCTGGATACTCGGGTGGATCTAGGGAATTTCCAGATCGTGGGGGGGGGGGCATCTAGGGAATTTCCGAATAGTGGAAAGCATCTAGGGAATTTCTGGATACGCGGGCGGATCTAGGGAATTTTCGGGTCGTGGGGAGGATCTAGGGAATTTCCGGATAGTGGAGAGCGTCTAGGGAATTTTCGGGCAGCTGACAATATCTAGGGAATTTCCGCACGGGGAGAAGATCTAGGGAATTTCCGAATAGTAGAGAGGATCTAGGGAATTTCCGAATAGCGGAGAGGATCTAGGGAATTTCCGAATAGCGGAGAGAATCTAGGGAATTTCCGGATAGTGGGGAGAATCTAGGGAATTCCCGGATAGTGGAGATCTTGGAAAATCTTGAGTATGTCTTCTAGATCCAAGTTTTCAAACTGTTAAGTTTTCGTTTAACGAAGTTTGGAAGTTTTATTTTTTGAAACTGTTAGTTTTGAATTTGAGAATCTTCAAGCCTTTGTATTTTAGTAATTTTTATTTTTTTTTATAAACATAGCATTAACAAATTTGGAAATATATAAATTATTATGAAATTAACATGTGATTATGAAAAAATTTAAAAATCAGAGACATTACAAATCAACGAAGTAATAAATTAGCAGATTAATTAAATGACATATTAATTGATTATGAGATTAGAAATTATGAAATGAATAAGGTAACAATTCTACTGTTCCACAATTTCATAATTTGAAAATTTTATAGTTTCATAAATTAACAACTTCAAAACTTCATTACTTGAAAATTTCACAATTTCATAAGTTGACAATTTCACAACTTTGAAACTTCATTATTTAACAATTTTACCATTTCACAATGTCTCTATTTGACTATTTGACAATTTTACAAGTTCACAACATAACAACTTCATAATTTCACAACTTGAAAACTTCACATCTTCACAACTTCACAACTCCAAAACTTCGTCATTTAACAATGTCACAATTTCATTGTCTGACAATTTCCCAATTTCACAATCAATCTCCTCACACACACCAAAAACCGCGGATAAAGAAGTTTCACTGTGTAATCAACCTCATCTATCCATCTAGCAATCATCCAATCACAAAAATGTATTACAAAGACAACACTTAGAGCTCAAAAATGCCCCCATATTTGAATTCATCCAAAACCACTACGTCACATTATAAACGAATAAGCATACCAGAAATTTATCTCCGTTTGCATAAAATAGTAGAGAAAATACAAAAACCCGAAGGAAAATGAATGCACGAAAATGCGATTCCAAAGAATTTAAAGAGGCGTGTTAGCAAGAAAATCCGCAGGCACTATACCATCGATTGTTTCCGAGCTGTCCATGTTCGATAAAAAACGCATTCGTTGTTTAATTAAAAAAGGATAATAAAAGGAGCGAGCCTGGAACGAAAACGGGTGAATTTATTTTATCGTCCAATAGCGTTCCGTTTACAAAGCCATTATTGTAAAAGCTGCCAGATTTTCGGCTACCAGAACGCTTTTAAAAGACGCGAAACTAATTCCTTGATGCCCGTTTAATCTCATTAAATGACGCTTTCGCGATACTTTATTGTCGAACGCGTTACACGCGTGATTACCCGACGGAAATATTTATAAAATCTGTTCCCGTATCAATCGATGAAAAATAATGAACACGCTCGTGCAATTTGTTGTTTCGTACGTTCTCTTCATTTTATTAACGGGATTATTCCGTTTGTATGCGCATCGAATATTTATAATGATTATGCTCGATTGAATTTCTGCTTGTAGGAGTTCAACGATTATTTCAAATTAATATCGTGTAATGAATTATTTTATCACGAATTATCGACTACGTTTACTTCGCGGGACTGGTTGATGTACAATAAATTCCATGAATTCGATTAATGTCGCGTTTTCGATGCAAGTGTCGGTGAATTCAATTATTCAGCACTTTTTACCGACCACGTGCTTGATTGTTAATCATTGTATAAATTTGAAATCGTGCAATTTTGTAATTAAGGTTTTGTGTGTGTTTCTATGTGGTTTCAATTGCAAATGGGTTTAAAATAATTTTGGGTTTGAATTTCTATTTCTGAATATTCAAAATAATTCAAATAATTTCAATGGTCATAATTTTATTACTGTACTCTTCCTCGAGTAATTTTAATTTTTTCTAACTGCTCAACAAATTTTTTATGATTCAATTTAAATTTTAATTGTAGTTTAAATTTATAAGTTTTATGTAAATTATTGCAATTTCAAATTTTAAACGTAGTTTAAATTTATAGGTTTTATGTAAATTATTGCAATTTCAAATTTTAATTGTAATTTAAATTTATAGATAAATTTATGTAAATTATTGCAATTTCAAATTTTAATTGTAATTTAAATTTATAGCTAAATTTATGTGAATTATTGCAAATTCAAATTTTAATAATTTTAAATACTTCATATATGTATATTTTAAATAATCTGATTTGAATTCAAGTAGATAATTTCAATATAATTATAATCTCATTACTATTCTACAATATTTAATATTAATTTTTCTCAAGTTTTTAAATAATTTTTAATAAATGATTGTATTTTTAAAACCCTTCTCGTGCTTGTTATATTTTTTTTACTCAAAAGCATTTAATTTCAATGTACTTTAAATTTCAGTCTAGTTTAAATTATAAATAAAAGACAATATCGTAGTGATTATAATAATTTGATCATTCTCTGTCTACATATTCTAAAATATTTAATATCAACCCTTCGTAAAATTTTCTCAAATAATTTTCAATAATTGATTGTATTTTTAAAACCCTTCTCGTGCTTATTATATATTTTTTACTCAAAAGCATTTAATTTCAATGTACTTTAAATTTCAGTCTAGTTTAAATTATAAATAAAAGACAATATCGTAATGATTATAATAATTTCATCATTTTCTGTCTACATATTCTAAAATATTTAATATCAACCCTTCCAAAAATTTTTAAAATAATTTTCAATAATGAATTGCAGTTTAAAAATTCTCCTCCTATCCATTATATTTATTTGAGCTCAAAAGTTCAATTAAAATGTACTTTAAATTTCATTGCAAATAAAACTTCATACAAGAAATTATTTCGAAGTGATAGCCAACAAATACAATATTTTATTTCACTCTTTTTTAACAAACAATACTCAGAGTATACTCTTTAAATCACAATAAAACGATCAAGTACAAAGAATACCTCTAATTATCCGTACCTGTATTATAAATCCACTTAACTACAAATATATTAGACTGAAATAAATGAAAACTTCATAGGTGGTCGAATAACAGAATTTTCCACATTTAAACATCGCGCAGCGACGTAATTAATCTTCCCCGAAACGTCAGCAGAATGGCAATGTAACGTGTAAATGTAACTGTAAAACAACTCGCCGATAAATTGCCATGCTTTGAGTCCTCCCGACGTGTAAACAGATCGCGTAGTCCCATCCATTTCAGCGTGTCGAGCATAAGCCTGTAATTGCGGTTGATTCATCACCGTGATCGTTCTTCATTATGGTTGAAATTGTCCTGCAAGAGTTGAAACGATCCGAGTTGATCTACTCCCCTCGTAGCTAGTTGGTGTCTCGAATTTGTCAACGCGTCAAACTGAAAATTTCATTTACTCCGAAACAATTAAAATTACATTTCGAGCGGAATATGTCCCGTAAATAGAATTCGTCGCCGAAGGTGTGACTATCGATTATCGATATCTCATTGATACTTAACGATTTATCGGTAATGTATACGTGTTGGTAATGTATTCGTTGGTAAGGGTGAGAGGTGATGTTTATTTTGACCGAAGTGTAAGTATGCGATATGTTATGGGGTTGATCGATTTTGAGATTTTTAAATTATTGGGTTTTTGACTTTTTAAGTTTGTGAATTATTGGGGTGGTTGGGGAATTTGGTGATTTGGAGATTTGTGGATTGGGGGGTAGATTTGAGAATTTTGGGGATTTGGGGATTTCGAAAATCTGGAAAATTTAAGGAATTTGGGATTTTGGGAATTTGGAATTTTGGGAAATTGGGATTTGGGAATTTAGGATTTTGGGAAATTGGGATTCGGGGAATTTAGGATTTTCGGAAATTGGGATTTCGGGAATTTGAAATTTAGGGAATTTGAGGAAGTTGGGGAATTTGGGGAATTTACAGAATTTGGGATTTGGGGAATATGGAATTTTGGGAAATTGGAATTTGGGGAACTTGAGACTTAGGGAAATTGGGATTTGGGGAATTTGGGGAATTTTGGATTTGGGGAATTTGACATTTGGAATTTGGGGAATTGGAGATTTAGGGAATTTGAAGAAGTTGGGAATTTGAGAAATTTGAAGAATTTGGGATTTAGGGAAATTGAGATTTGGGGAATTTGGAATTTTGGGAAATTGGGATTTGGGGAATTTGAGATTTAGGGAATTTGAGGAAGTTGGGGAATTTACAGAATTTGGGATTTGGGGAATTTGGAATTTTGGGAAATTGGAATTTGGGGAACCTGAGATTTAGGGAAATTGGGATTTGGGGAATTTGGGGAATTTGAAATAGGGGGTATTTTGGATTTGGGGAATTTGACATTTGGAATTTGGGGAATTGGAGATTTAGGGAATTTGAAGAAGTTGGGAATTTGAGAAATTTGTAGAATTTGAGATTTGGGGAAATTGAGATTTGGGGAATTTGGAATTTTGGGAAATTGGGGTTTGGGGAATTTAGGATTTTGGGAAATTGGGATTTGGGGAATTTGAGATTTAGGGAATTTGAGGAAGTTGGGGAATTTACAGAATTTGGGATTTGGGGAATTTGGAATTTTGGGAAATTGGAATTTGGGGAACCTGAGATTTAGGGAAATTGGGATTTGGGGAATTTGGGGAATTTGAAATAGGGGGTATTTTGGATTTGGGGAATTTGACATTTGGAATTTGGGGAATTGGAGATTTAGGGAATTTGAAGAAGTTGGGAATTTGAGAAATTTGTAGAATTTGAGATTTGGGGAATTTGGAATTTTGGGAAATTGGGGTTTGGGGAATTTAGGATTTTGGGAAATTGGGATTTGGGGAATTTGAGATTTAGGGAATTTGAGGAAGTTGGGGAATTTACAGAATTTGGGATTTGGGGAATTTGGAATTTTGGGAAATTGGAATTTGGGGAACCTGAGATTTAGGGAAATTGGGATTTGGGGAATTTGGGGAATTTGAAATAGGGGGTATTTTGGATTTGGGGAATTTGACATTTGGAATTTGGGGAATTGGAGATTTAGGGAATTTGAAGAAGTTGGGAATTTGAGAAATTTGTAGAATTTGAGATTTGGGGAAATTGAGATTTGGGGAATTTGGAATTTTGGGAAATTGGGGTTTGGGGAATTTAGGATTTTGGGAAATTGGGATTTGGGGAATTTGAGATTTAGGGAATTTGAGGAAGTTGGGGAATTTACAGAATTTGGGATTTGGGGAATTTGGAATTTTGGGAAATTGGAATTTGGGGAACCTGAGATTTAGGGAAATTGGGATTTGGGGAATTTGGGGAATTTGAAATAGGGGGTATTTTGGATTTGGGGAATTTGACATTTGGAATTTGGGGAATTGGAGATTTAGGGAATTTGAAGAAGTTGGGAATTTGAGAAATTTGTAGAATTTGAGATTTGGGGAATTTGGAATTTTGGGAAATTGGGGTTTGGGGAATTTAGGATTTTGGGAAATTGGGATTTGGGGAATTTGAGATTTAGGGAATTTGAGGAAGTTGGGGAATTTACAGAATTTGGGATTTGGGGAATTTGGAATTTTGGGAAATTGGAATTTGGGGAACCTGAGATTTAGGGAAATTGGGATTTGGGGAATTTGGGGAATTTGAAATAGGGGGTATTTTGGATTTGGGGAATTTGACATTTGGAATTTGGGGAATTGGAGATTTAGGGAATTTGAAGAAGTTGGGAATTTGAGAAATTTGTAGAATTTGGGATTTGGGGAAATTGAGATTTGGGGAATTTGGAATTTTGGGAAATTGGGGTTTGGGGAATTTAGGATTTTGGGAAATTGGAATTTGGGGAACTTGAGATTTAGGGAAATTGGAATTTGGGGAATTTGAAATAGGGGAATTTGGCATTTGGCATTTGGAGAATTGGAGATTTAGGGAATTTGAGGTAGTTGGGAATTTGAGAAATTTGAAGAATTTGGGATTTGGGGAAATTGAGATTTGGGGAATTTGAGAATTTGCGAATTTGTGTTTTTGTGAATTTCGAAATTTCGGAGTTTAGGAATTCGGAAATTTGAGAACTCGAAAGCTTGGGAATTTGTAAATTTGAGAATTTGGAAATATTAGAATTCCAAAACTTGAGAATTCGGAAATTTGTGACCCGCCCCAATTTTTCGCGAGGTTGTAACATAACCTCAAAAAATAACTGTGTTGAATATTCAAATTAAGTCTCATTATAATTCACACATTATAGAATTGGTAAATACAAAGAAATGACGGACTAAGTTTCATTATACTTAGTGTTGAACTACAATATTAATAATTAATGTGACTCGAGAATATAAAATAATTAACCGAAGAGAATAAGAAAGTGAATTTAAGTATAATACGATTTTAGGTTAGAATTCTTAAAAATAATTTCACAAAAACTTGAACTAAAGTTTAAGGTACAATGGATACTTCTTTTTGTTTCTCTCTAATTCTCTGCCGCATAAAAAAATGTACACCCCTGTCCCCTTTGTCTGGTAAAGAGTAGCCATACTTCTTGAGCCATCATGCGGACAAAGCTGGACTCGATCAATTTAACATCGTTTCAGTGACGATACACGTCCGCAAGGGTTGTAAGGGTCTTTTTGATCCCGCAGACACAGGCCAGAGTGGCGTGAAACGCTCTTGCAAGACTGTGTTTGATCCGCCACAGTGGATAATTCGCCATCGACGTGTTCCGGCTGTCGCGAGCCATGCTTTGTCGCTTTTTGTTCTCTTATTTTCACTGGATTTATCGAACAGTATCGCTGAAACGTAATAAAGAGAGGAAATAAAAGAACAGCGACGAATGGCACGCGATACATGCTGCAACGTGTCGGAAAATATAGAAAGGTCGAATGTTTTATGTCTAAATGTCAATCTTCGAATTCTATGATTTCCAAATTTTCAAGTTTTCGAGATCTCAAATTTCCGAATTCTCAAGTTTTCAAGCTCTCAAATTTCCAAATTCTCAAGTTTTCGAGTTCTCAAATTTCTAAATTCTCAAATTTCCCAAATTCGCAAGCTTTCGAGTTCTCAAATCTCCAAATTCTCAAATTTCAGAGTTCTCAAATTTCCGAAATTCTCAAGCTTTCGAGTTCTCAAATCTCCAAATTCTGAAATTTCAGAGTTCTCAAATTTCCCAAATTTTCAAGCTTTCGAGTTCTCAAATCGCCAAATTCTCCAATTTCAGAGTTCTCAAATTTTCCAAATTCCCAAGCTTTCGAGTTCTCAAATCTCCAAATTCTCAAGTTTTCGAGTTCTCAAATTTTCCAAATTCCCAAGCTTTCGAGTTCTCAAATCTCCAAATTCTCAAGTTTTCGAGTTCTCAAATTTTCCAAATTCGCAAGCTTTCGATTTCTCAAATCTCCAAATTCTCAAATTTTAGAGTTCTCAAATTTCCCAAATTCCCAAGCTTTCGAGTTCTCAAATCTCCAAATTCTCAAGTATTCGAGTTCTCAAATTTTCCAAATTCCCAAGCTTTCGATTTCTCAAATCTCCAAATTCTCAAATTTCAGAGTTCCTCAAATTTCCCAACTTCTCAAACTTTCGAGTTTTCAAATCTGCAAATGATAAAATTTTCGGGTTCTCAAATTTTCCAAATTCTCAAATGTCTCAAACTCTCAAGTTTTCGAATTCTCAAGCTTTGGAGTTCTCAACTCTGCAAATTCTCAAATTTCCAAAACAGAAGCTCGTTGCATGAATCCTCAGATTCATCGTCGGCAAAGTCTCGAAGGATTGGAAGCTCGAAAAGGGTAGGTATTTGGAAGAAGCCCGAATTGCTGGTGGATCGCAATTTCACCATGAGATTCAATTGATACGACTTACAGTCAGCTCGTAAAATATATAAGCTGATTGCTTTCCTGATCGTGACATCGACATCGATACGAAATAACCTTAAACGTCCTCCCGTGAAACTAACTCGAAACCACTTCGCTATCCCGGTAATCGTTTATTACGGGATAGAAAGAAACATTCGGATCGTTGCGTCCGAGGATAGAGATACATGGTAACGCGGGGGGAAAGAAGGAAGAATAATGCCGAAGTATGTACGCGCGTACAAAATGCGAACGATTGGATGCAAAGGAAGAAGTGGAAGTCGTGGCAAATGAGGAAAACTTCACGTTCGGGGGAATGGATTGCAACGATTACTCTGCGGGATCGAATTTCGAGTCTCGGATTCTGGATATTGCTGTGTTGAATAAAATTATCGGGTTCTACTAGAAATTATAGTTATTTCTGAGAAAATTGTATCGATTGTGTGGATTGCACGAAATGGTTGCATTAGGAGCTCAAGTTTTAATGAAATGTTTTATTATATGGCGTATTATGTGATTGTAATTTCTATTAGTCATATTTTATACATATGTCTTGTGACGGTAACACATATGGGTATGTTTTACATTTGTGTGACTAATACATTATAGCTACATTTAATATGTGTTACATGATTAATTCGTATAGGCATATTTTACATGTGTTGTCACTGTAATGCATACAATCATATTTTATATGTGTTACATGACTGTAACACATGCTGTCATATTCTACATATGTTATATGATTGCAATTCACGAGTATATTTTACATGTGTTATATGACTAACATATGTAATCACATTTTACGTATGTTACATTACTGCAATACATACAATCATATTTTACATATGTTACATAACTCCAATGCATACAATCATATTACACATATGTTATAGGACTGCAACACGTACAATGATATTACACATACGTTATATGACAGCAATACATATGATCATATTACACATATGTTATATGACTGCAACACGTACAATTATATTACACATACGTTATATGACAGCAACACATATGATCATATTACACATATATTATACGACTGCAACACGTACAATCATATTACACATACGTTATATAACTTCAACACATATGATCATATTACACATACGTTATATGACAGCAATACATATGATCATATTACACATACGTTATATGACTGCAACACATATGATCATATTACACATATGTTATATGACTGCAACACATACGATCATATTTTACATGTGTTATGTGTAAGAAATTTTATTAGGTATTCTCAGTAACCTTATTCGAGTAGAATTTTAATTTATAAAGGTACATATGGTAAGTAAATGTTAGATGAGTTCTTCCCCTTCAAGAACTTCAAACATGATTTCATGTTCACTATTTTTGTACAAGTTTTCAACATCTTTCTTGAACTGATTTTTTATAATTTTTTAATGTATATTTTATTTATTTTATACTGACAATAATTAAATGAATAAGATTATAAAAGGTTCTATAATGTAAAATGAAAAATGAATGTTCATTTATATGGTCGTTGCACTGTTTTACTCTGTAATTTAATTGTACCGTTATTTTAATTGCATAGATATTAATATTCATTTTCTAACAATTATTTTACCACTCTACAAACATTTACAGTACATTTGCTCAAAATATTTGCGTAATAAACCATCGGTACAATAATTGTACGGTGTATAATTTGTAAGGCCGTAAAGGCCGAGTCGAAAAATCGTGTAAGGTCAGACAAATCGATAGTACCGGAACATGAAGCTCTCTATCGACTCTCGAGTCGTAAGACTCGATATGAATGACCCCTGAGATGCTAGTAATACCGACTATCCGCGTGTCATGGGACCAGACCTCAACAACGATGGAACTCGACCACCCTGGGGATCTAGATACCATTATCGATAACATCCAGTCCATGGGATCCAATATTCAACGGTCTTGAAAACCAACGTATCAACGGTCCAACCATAAAAATGTTATGAAACCTGATACAGAAGATTCTTAATTTTCAAGAGCTTCATGTAGCTTCCGAAAGCAAATTAACGTTGCAAAATAAAAATCCATCAACATCATTTTCCAATATAAAATATGTCAAGGTAAGAATGTATCAAAAGAAAAATATTTAATAAAAATAAGTCTTCCAGTACACTCAACACGAAAGAGTAGTTAAAAACCCGCACAAAAGTGGAGATAAACAGAAGTATACAAAAGTGAAATTAAACAGGGCAAAAGTGTAGTTAATAACAATAAGGAAGACGAAGAATATAATTTCGAAACGAACGAAATAGAAATTAATTCGATGGAAATGGAAGAATTTCGTCGGAGCGTCGAAAATTCTTTCTCTCCTCTTCAATTTGAAAAGCTCCATTCGTAGGATCCCGTCGATTACCGGCACGAATCAGAATCTTTCTCGAACTTAGATGCTCTTGATAAAGCAATGTTAAATCTATCGAGAGCAGCTTTACCTGTCTCCTTGAGCAAGGGTAATCGTCTGTCAGGGGATACGAAAGGCAGCCCCCTTCGGGATGGCGAGAACGAAGGAAAAATGTTTCAGATAGAAGGAAAGGAGCAGAGGGAGTATTAAGATAATCCTTGAGTGCTGGAACGCCTCGTTCTATCTTCGTCAACCGTTTCCGTACTCTGCGATCTCATCTCATTTCGTCGAGGAACGCCGACGCTCTTCTAATAAACTTATGTTTCAAAATATGGCTACGTGAGATCCGTGCGACGAAATCGACCGTGTTTTCTCGTTACGCTGATGAATAAATTCTATACGTTTAAGTCCTCTTCGGATGGACGCCATTCATTTACCTCCATTTCGTCCAATTGATACACGTTTATTATTGTTAGTATCGAGGAAATTATATGAATATTCGGGCAACTGTGTTATTAAAAATTTAACTAACGTTAGTTTAAATACTTCAGTTTGTTTAACTCTATTTTAAGTAGATACTTTCCACCATTATTTCATTTGCTTCCATTTTGTCTAATTCATACACGTTTGTTAAGGGTGGTCTCAAGGAAATTATATGAATATTCGGGCAATTGTATTATTAAAAATTTAACTAACGTTAGTTTAAATACTCAAGTTTGTTTAACTCTATTTTAAGTAGATACTTTCCACCATTATTTCATTTGCTTCCATTTTGTCTAATTCATACACGTTTGTTAAGGGTGGTCCCAAGGAAATTATATGAATATTCGGGCAATTGTATTATTAAAAATTTAACTAACGTTAGTTTAAATACTCAAGTTTGTTTAACTCTATTTTAAGTAGATACTTTCCACCATTATTTCATTTGCTTCCATTTTGTCTAATTCATACACGTTTGTTAAGGGTGGTCTCAAGGAAATTATATGAATATTCGGGCAACTATGTTATTAAAAATTTAACTAACGTTAGTTTAAATACTCAAGTTTGTTTAACTCTATTTTAAGTAGATACTTTCCACCATTATTTCATTTGCTTCCATTTTGTCTAATTCAGACACGTTTGTTAAGGGTGGTCTCAAGGAAATTATATGAATATTCGGGCAACTGTGTTATTAAAAATTTAACTAACGTTAGTTTAAATACTCAAGTTTGTTTAACTCTATTTTAAGTAGATACTTTCCACCATTATTTCATTTGCTTCCATTTTGTCTAATTCATACACGTTTGTTAAGGGTGGTCTCGAGGAAATTATATGAATATTCGGGCAATTGTATTATTAAAAATTTAACTAACGTTAGTTTAAATACTCAAGTTTGTTTAACTCTATTTTAAGTAGATACTTTCCACCATTATTTCATTTGCTTCCATTTTGTCTAATTCATACACGTTTGTTAAGGGTGGTCTCGAGGAAATTATATGAATATTCGGGCAATTGTATTATTAAAAATTTAACTAACGTTAGTTTAAATACTCAAGTTTGTTTAACTCTATTTTAAGTAGATACTTTCCACCATTATTTCATTTGCTTCCATTTTGTCTAATTAATACACGTGGAGTTTGTTACGGTTAGTCTCAAGGAAATTATATGAATATTCGAACAGTTCTGTTAATATACATTTAACTAACATCAGTTTAAATACTTAAGTTTGCTAAACTCTCCTTTGATACTTTACTGAAGACTTTCCACCATTATTTCATTTACCTCCATTTTATCTAACCGATCGTAGATTTTGCTAACAGTTAGTCTTGTAAAAATTATAAAATTATAGAATTCAGACAAGTCCAGAATTTGAGCAATGTTTGGTGAAATAAATAAATTTGGTTGTTTCCTCCAGATAGATGCTTTCCGCCATTATTTCATTTGCTTCCATTTTGTCTAATTGATGCACATGGAGTTTACTACAGTTCGTCTCGAGGAAATTATAGAAAATTATATGAATATACAAATTGTTATATTGTCTAGTATTTAAATAATGTCTGTTTAAATATAAGCTTGCCTAAGTCTCCTTAAATGGACGCTTTCCGCCATGTTGTCACTTCCCTCCATTTTATGTAATTGATAAACAACTTCAGTTAGTTTCATGGAAATTGTACAAAATTGTGACAAAAATGTACCTGTAAAAATGGTTAGGTTAAAAATGTATAGTAAAAATGTATATTAAGTTACATTATGAAATATTTAAGGAGTTTGTTCAAATATTTATAACGTTACCTCGAAAGCATTTCACAAAGTTTTAAAGGGAACACAAAACATAAAATCCACAGTTATGCAATAAAATCCTGCATGAAATTTGACAATTGGACGGTGCAAAATATAAAATAGCCAATACAGTGTATAATTTGACAATTATAAAAATATATTCGAGCTGTCATCGAGTCTTTTATCGAACGGTAATCGCGAAGCACTTGAAATTGCAGGGAGATATTGGCGGCGAATCGAATCGCCGTGGTTGAACAAATAAATAATGCGACGCATTTCATCGTGACGTCGGACAAATTGTTTCGGGGACGAAAATGCACCGAGTAAATAAAAATTGACAGAAGGGGACCGAAAACGCGAATAAATATTAAGCGAACGAGAACAAAAAAAAAAAATGGGTAAACGAAAATGGAACGAGATGTGCGTGAAAGAGAGAGAAGAGAAATAATATTTTTCAGCGAGTTCGATAACTTCGTGCGTCGATGAGAAATTGCTTGTGAACAGAGCGAGATCGTGCCTCTAAAAATTGTAACTAACTTTTTCGCAACAATTTTCTCTGCTCCCGTTGTTAATATAGAGATTGATGGCGGAACACTGTTCGACCACTCGATCAACTTGAATTATTACCAATTTTCGTGCAAACGGAAGAGTAATATTCTTATAATCGATACTTCTGCTTTTACGTCCACGTGTTTTATATGGAAAATTATGTCGAATTCTATGTTCAATTGCGATTTGACAAAGGTGGTACGCGATTAGTGCAAAGATGGCGTCGAGTTTGATATTCAATCACAAATCCGTGAAAAGTATTAAAATTTTATTTGATGAAATTTTATTATTTGAATTTAAATTGTGGAAGGTAGTATTTAGTGTAAAATAGCAGGTCTTTTCCTGATCATTGTTTATGAGTGATTTAACAAAGCGGTACGCGATTATTTCAGTAAAGATGGCGTCGAGTTTCAATCACAAATCTGTGAAAAGTAATAAAATTTTTTGTAATGAAATTTTATTATTTGAATTTAAATTGTGGAAGGTAGTATTTAGTGTAAAATAGCAGGTCTTTTCCTGATGATTGTTTGGGAGTGATTTGACAAAGCGGTACGCGATTATTTCAGTAAAGATGGCGTCGAGTTTCAATCACAAATCTGTGAAAAGTAATAAAATTTTTTGTAATGAAATTTTATTATTTGAATTTAAATTGTGGAAGGTAGTATTTAGTGTAAAATAGCAGGTCTTTTCCTGATCATTGTTTATGAGTGATTTAACAAAGCGGTACGCGATTATTTCAGTAAAGATGGCGTCGAGTTTCAATCACAAATCTGTGAAAAGTAATAAAATTTTTTGTAATGAAATTTTATTATTTGAATTTAAATTGTGGAAGGTAGTATTTTGTGTGCAATAGCAGCTCTTTCCCTGATTATTGTTAGGGGAGTACTAGGGAAAATATATACATTCTAATGAAATCTAGGGGAAATTAGAATATGAAGTACTTTATCATAGAAATCTTGTGTTTAAATTGCGTTAACAAGATATTAACGTATAATATTTTTATGTTCTTCATAGATATACATTGTGAAGAATTGAAGGATCTAGGGAAATTCTAGAGGAATTGAAGGCTGAATACAATTGATAATATTTGCAAGTCATTGAATTTAATTCGATGTTGTAAATTTGAGAATTTTTATTTTCTAATTTTGAAGATAATTTTCAAAGAAATGAAAGATGGTCTAGGGAATTTCTAGGGAAATAATACAAGCAGTTTGCATGAAAAACAATTTTAATAAAATTTCTGAAATGTTCAAATTATTGAATTTAATACGAAATTAACTTTCAGAATTTTTGTTTTTAAACGAATATTTTTAAATAATCAGTTGTTTAAAATGTAGAAGAATCTATGGATAATTCATAAAAATTCCACTTTTGTTTATTGTTATTTTAATTCCATCATTATTCGTAATATAATTGTTTGATTATTTTCGTGATTTATCAGAATTAAATAACGTATTTCTGTAGAAAATTGAAAGATTCATGCAGCGACGGATTAAATTTCATTAAAATATCGCCACGTTCCACTTAAAAATTCAGCATAAAAGGCCAATTACTTGATACGGACGGTCGATCACGGAATTAATAATCAAAGCAATTTAATAATCGCCGGTGTAGCTCCCTGGAACGAACTTGATTCCCTCGAGATACGATCGATCGGTATCCGGCGAGACATCGTTCGTTTAGCCTTGCAAAATTCATGTGTACGTACACTTAGGCTTTCTTTGCTTAAACACAAACGTTGCAGGGGTCTTTAAAAAATTTGTTTGCAATTTTACAGGAGCAAATTTATAAACTTCGAAAATGTTATAAATTCACAAAATTTTCAAATATTCAAATATTTACATTCTTTAATTCTCAAACTGTAAAATTCTATATTCTTTTAAACTTCTAGATTTTTGTATTCTCAAGACATTCAGTTTTTTATTACTGTATTCTTCTAGTTTGAAATTCTCAAATTCTCGAACTTTTAAACTCTCAAATTGTCAAATTGTCAAATTGTCAAATTGACAAATTGTCAGATTGTCAAATTGTCAAATTGTCAAGTTCCTAAAGTCTGAAGTACCCAATTTTTCAAATCATCAAATTCTCAAACTATCAATTTCTCAAGTCACCAAATTCTCATATTTCCAATTCCACAAATCGTCAAATCCTCAAATCCCCAAGTTTAGAAATTGCCAATTTCCAATATTATCAAATTCTCAAATTCCCAACTCCTTAAACCCCCAAATCTTCAAATTCTCAAATTCACAAATTCTCAAAGTCCCAAGTTCCTACAATCCTAAATTTCCAAATCCCAAAATTCCTCAACCCCCAAATTTCTAAATCCCAAAATTTCCAGATCCCAAAATTCCTCAACCCCCAAATTCCCAAATTAAAGAATCCCTAAATTTCCAAATCCCAGAATTCCTCAACTCCCAAATTCCCAAATTAAAGAATCCCTAAATTTCCAAATCCCAAAATTTCTCAACCCCCAAATTTCCAAATCCCAGAATTCCTCAACCCCCAAATTGCCAAATTAAAAAATCCCTAAATTCCCAATTCCCAAAATTCCTCAACCCTCAAATTCCCAAACTAAAAATTTCCAATTCCCTAAATCCGCAAAAATCTTCCACCATACACTAACACATAGAAACAGGTATCAGTTTGTCCGTGAAAAAAAAGCTCCCACTTTCCGCACCAATAGAATCGATTAATTTCGAGAATGCACGAAACGCAATCACGACGATAGAACCGCACCAATGAGCTACCACGGATTCGTGGCGGGCATGAAATTTTTCTCCGGTTTCGTAATATTCCGGCATGACTTGACTCGTTAGCGAATGAACGTAGGTTTTGCCAACGGATCCTACGAAACGGTGTCGAGAACAGTGTTCGTTAATTAAAATGTTTTTACGACTTTGGTATAATTGATAACTGTTATCGCGAAAATTGTTCGGAATTCGAAAGAGTTTTGCGTACGAATGCTTTGCATTTATGAGGTAATTAGTGGAAAATAAAGTGTTCGGGTGAGTTATACTTTGTTTATATTGTTTTGTATAAAATTTGTTAGATGACTGTTTTTATCTTTTGTGTGTTTTATTTGTTGCTGTTTGATGTTTGGCTTTAATTTGTATTTCATATTTTGATAGGAGAGTTGGATTGATAAGAGATTTATGTACTAGAGTATTTTTGTATGCAAATTCTCTATACTTTGAACTAATTTATTTTACACTGAGTTAAATACCTAACAAATTATGTAGTTTATGAAGTACTAAAGAAATATAAGTGAACTATCTACCAAATTATGTAATCAGATAACAAAGTATCAAGTTTTCAAATTGTGGAATTTGTAAACCCCTAAATTGTTAAATTTAATAAATTAAAAATTTGAAATCTTATATTTGTAAATTTCCCGGGCGGATTTTGAGAAACTTTAAACTACAAACTTGATAGATTTCTAACTTTTAGCGCTAAAAGATTTGTAAGTAATCAAATAAGTAGATTTGTCGATCTGAAAACTTGATTTAGGAGTCTGAAGATCCTCCTCAGATCTCTTCGAATGTCATAGCTTGAAATACACCATAATAGTATGCAATTAATCCACGCAAAATAACAGCTAACCCTAGAATACTATAAAGTTACTTAACATTAACTTAACCAAGTAAAAGGCAATCCACAACCACTCATCGAAGTAATATTTTTATGTGAACTCACATAAAAACTTCCTCCACAATTTGCTTGTACCTCATTTCCGACAAAAATGACCATGTTTAATTTCTAAAATAAAAGTTCGAATTTCATTACATAAGGGGGGCAATACCTTTAGAATCTTAAAAAATTGAAAAATTTTTTTTTCTATAAAATGTTAGTGCAACATCTCAAAAATATAGTGTCAAAATTTTAAAGCGTAATACGGAGCCCTTTTGAAGTTATGGCCGATTATCGTGACTCATGTCTGGTATCGCGCCGCAGATATTCACGCGCTCGGTGCGGAGGGCTATGTAGCAGATTTGTTATTATCACGCCATTGCTGTGTTTGAAATTTTGTATTTTTACGGAGAATGAGCTTATGGAGAAAAATCAACTTTACGTGTAAGCCGAAGGATTATTATATGGCGCAGGAATCGCAGATTAGTTGGTAAATCATTGAAATTATTCAGGTTTTACTTATCGAAACTTTAAACGCATTTTTCTCAAAACTACATTTTTAAAATTGGCGTGACTGATAACTCAGAAACTAGTTTATCAATCGCGCTCAAATTTTTTGCACATATCCACGACAATACTATCTAACATATAAACCTAAATGTACGAAATAAATTTAACATTAAAGTCCTTTTTTATTGCAAAATATTACGAAAATTTTCAGTAAAATTCAAAGTTTTTCTTTAAAAGCGCGCCATCTCTTCAATTTTCCATATTTTTCACATTTCTTAGGTTCATCGACTAACTGTGAATGTTAACAATCGAAACATCGTTTGCAAACTTGTTTCAGACCAATGTAACTAAAGCTAGAAGTCACGCCGTTTCACGAGACGCGCCGAAACACTTCCAGGAAAGACTATCATAATTCCGCCATTTTTAAATATTGTTAAAAAAAGAAAATATGTTGTAATAGGCAATAGTTATAATAAATTATACCTGAAATTTCGAAAGTACAAGACAAAGATATCCTATACAAAAAAATTCACAAATATCAGCTTGCTTTCATCTATCTAAAGGTATTGCCGCCCTTAATTCCCCATGAAACACATGATGCCCTAAGTGAATCCCACGCGTGCAGTGATTACATCCAGACTTAATCCCCTAAATCTCGTCGATTCCAGTTTGATCAAGCATTCTCCGGGCAACATGATTAGACTTCGATGCACATCTCTGGATTAATTATAAACTAGGTGTAGGTCAAGCATGATTAAAGCTAGATCGCGTTAACTTGGGCTAATCCCAACGCAGTTTGGACCCGGCTAAATATCTTATTACCGGCTGACTAGTGTTCATCTCTCGACTGGCAGCGTATTAGCCAGCTCGGTAGAGTCACGGCAACCGAGAGTGTTAGGCGTGTGACGTGTACCCGTCCGAATGTCTTGATCCACGACGTTGTCAGGCAGCAAAGTGATTTTCGCCTGTCCTCCTCTCGTCCCGGGCTCAATTTACGCGACAGCACACGATCCAGACGTGACCCGGGACGCAATTCGTGCGCGGGAACGTCTTCCAGGATCGCTGGAATTCCGTCGATCGGGCGACACGCGTTTGATTACCGAACAGCTTATGAAAACAGCCGAACATTTTCGCGAGAATGGACGCTCCGTGTGGGGCACACCGGATGTCCGGTGTGCACCAGGTCCCGGGGATACGGTTCGGAATCGAGGAAATTTTTCGCCACTCGGCAAGCTCGCCACGTACGTGACGCAAATTGAAATTCTTGTTTCGCTTACCGGTATTTGTCGTCCCTGCCGATTTGCGGACTACGTCTGTTATCGATCCTCTGCTATACGATTTCCGGAATTCTCAAATTTTCGCCCGTACTGAAATTTACTTCTCTTGCACAGCTTCGGATTTTCAAATTTTTTCGTTGACGTGCTTGATTTTCTTGGCCCACAATTTTCACGTTTCTACGTGAGCGATCTTGAAAGTATTTCATTTTCTTTGGAAAGGGTGAGGAGTACAAATAGGATGTTTATGGACAGTGCCATATTTTACCTAAGATGTGACAGCTCAATCAAACTTAACTTTACTTAATCGTCCGTGGTATAATTTGACTTAATTTCAATAGGTAGATTGACTTAAGTCAATGTGAGTCCGACTTGATTTAGTTTGATATGACGTGATTTGGCATCACTTGATGCGATATGACTCGATTTAACTTGGCTCATTTAACTTGTTTTAGTTAACTTAATTTAGCTTGGCTTATTTAGCTTAATTTAACTTCATTCATTTAATTTTATTTGATTCATTTAACTTAATTTAACTTGGCTTATTTAACCTAATTTAACTTGACATACTTCACTTGATTTAACTTGACTTATTTATCTTGATTTAACTTGACTTATTTCACTTGATTGAACTTGACTCATTCAACGTCATTTGAATTGACTCATTCAACTTAATGTAACTTGATTTGACTTGAATGTTTAACTTGATTTGTCTTGACTCAGTAAACTTGATCTAACTTGACTCATTTAACTTGATTTAACTTGATTTGTATGACTCGGTTAACTTGATCTAACTTGACTCGTTTAACTTGATTTAACTCAAATTAACTTGATTTGACTTGACTCAGTAAACTTGATCTAACTTGACTCATTTAACTTGATTTAACTTGAATTAACTTGATTTGACTTGACTCAGTAGACTTGATCTAACTTGACTCATTTAACTTGATTTAACTTGACTCATTCAACTTGATTAACTTGAGTTATGTGACTTGATTTGACTTGACTCAGTTAACTTGATTTAACTTGACTCATTCAACTTGATTAACTTGACTTATCTCTTTCCCATACATATAATCTCTTCAATCTTATGAAATAATACATTTTTGACTTGTCATAAATAATGCTAATGAAATAATAAAAATAAACAAACACTTTCCATAAGGAAATTTAACTGGTACCAACTTGAAGCTTGCAACAAGCATTTTAAACTTGCACATTTTAAGACACTACAACAAACGATAAGTATTTTCGATAATTTCATTAATTACGAAATTTACTACTAATCAACGTTTTGCACAAAGCTCTCACAGAATATAATTTCCCGTATATTTTCATCAGAACGGTATTTAATTAAAATTCGCAATAAACTTAAGAGCAATGGTAAAGGAACTCCACAAGAAGAAGCGAGCTAATACGAACCCAAAATCAATAATTTTAATAATATTTGAAAATAATATCGATATTCAATCAGCCGAGAGAGTTCGACGGTCCGGCAAACGCCATGATTAAAAAAGTTTACACAGACCGGTTGATAGCCATAGAACTGGAATATCGTTGGACTTTGAATATCCGTAAAATATTGCGTCGGTTCCCCTTTGACGAAAGCCTCGGCGAAATAATAGGGGGGAATAAAGGCCGGGGAAAAACCGGTGTGATACGAAATCTCGCGATCGATCCCCTGGGATCCGTCGAGCGGGCAGAGTCGAACCAGCATTTCCGCTCGACGACGCCACCAGCGGAACAATGCGCCGCGATATGTCACGCGTTCCAAAGTGTCCTCGACGTGCCATTAATTGGAATTCAAATGGACATAAACATCTACCGGGCACGGTAGGTGCAAGCAAGATGCACCGATCGAAGGGTCGAACGCCTCTAGATGCGGACTGCAACCCGCTCGTAAATTACGCTTCCTTGTCAACGCGTCGCTAAGCGTTTTCTGAATTCCAGCCCGGCTCCTGTTTAATCGCGTCCCTTATTGCTTTCAATTGCGAACGGTTTTGATTCTGTCCTACGAAAATGTCGTTTGCGAAAACGAAACGGTCGGGGAGGAAATATTCGACGATTAATGATTTTTCAGTAGTACGGATCAATAATTGAGAGGACCGTTTCATTTCTCACTAGTGATTTTTGGTTGACTGTATTTGTTATTGGTTTTCATTTTGCAGCACTTTGATCTTGGTCTAGAGAAACAGGTTTATAAGTATTGTGCTGTTAACGATTCTGCAGTAGTATAAGTCAATCATATGTGATTTCACGAATATACTTTTTGATCAATTGTGTGTTGTCTTTAATTATGAAGTATTTGTCTTGTTCTAAAGTGAGAGTAAAGATGAGAAAACATTTTTGAATAGAGTTAGTGGCTGTAATGTGCTGTTAGCGATTTTTCAGTAGAACAAGTCAATAACGTGTCGTTTTCCGGAAATGATTTCTGGTTGACTATATTCCTTGTTGGTTTAGACTGTAATGCTCTTTAATATTGTCCTAGAATAGTAGAGATAAAGAAGAAATTTTGAAATGGGGTTGTAACTGTACTGTGCTATTCGTGATTTTTCAGTAGTATTAGTCAATAATACATGACTCATTGAGTATAGATTCTATTTAACTGTATTCCTTGTTTGAATTGCAGAGCACTATAATCTTATTTTAAAGTAACAGTAAAGATATGAAAGAAATTTTGAAATGTTGTTGTAAGTGACTGTTAACATTTCTCAGTAGTATCAGTCAATAATATATGATTTGCAGAATACAATTTCTGTTTAACTGTATTCCTTGCTTTCAATTGCAAAGCACTTTAATCTTGTCCCAAAATAGTAGAAATATATAAAAAATTTCTAAAAGTTGCAAGTGGGCTCGTACTTATCGTTTTCTCAGTAGTACAAGTCAATAATTTATGAATCCTGGAATATAGTTTCTTATTAATTGTTCCTTGTCATTTTTAGTTAAAGCACTTTGATCTTGTTCTGAATTAACAATAAATTTGGAGAAAAAGTTTTTAAATGAAATTATAAGCGACTGGACTGTTTCCTTTCTTTTCAGTAGTATAAGTCAATAATTTACCCTCAAATACAGTCTCTGATTGTGTACCTTATAATTTTTAGTTACAAAGCACTTTAACCTTGTTCTAATTTAACAGTAAAAGTATAGACAAAATTTTTGAATAAAATTATAAACGACTGGACTGTGTTATCTTTCTTTTCAGTAGTATAAGTCAATAATTTATCCTCGAATACAGTCTCTGATTGTGTACCTTATAATTTTTAGTTACAAAGCACTTTAACCTTGTTCTAAATTAACAGTAAAAGTATAGACAAAATTTTTGAATAAAATTATAAACGACTCGACTGTTTTCATCGTCTTTACAGTGATATAAATCAATAATTACATCCGAAACAAAATACGTGAATAATTATAACCCGCACCGTTGTCAATTATAAATGTTTCGATGATCCCCTCAATCGATATCTCTAAAACCGAAATTTTCGCAACCCATTAAAATTCCAATATAATTAACAAAAACACTATCGGAAGACCATCATTATCTCGAAACGAATATCAGTCGTACGCAGCCATCATTTCGCGAGAGCAGTTTTTCATTAACGATCCATTAATGAAATCAATTAGAGGGTAGCTGCTAATTGCCCGAAAAACAAAGGAAAACGCGGCGGATCGGTTTGTAGTTCCACCCTTCGCAGCGATCGGCATCATTACGTTCCGCGTAACAACGCGCGGAAACCGTAGGCGTCTCGCGCAGTCGAGCGATTATGAAGAAAAGAGCAGAGGCTGTGTCACGTACGCGAGCACGATGAAATCTGCCGAGCGGGACGACGATATTTCTCGACGACTCTTTGCGTTTCCGCTCGATTACCAGGGAACGGTGATCGAAAGAGTTGCCGGACCCTCCTCGCGAGTATGTACGCTCGTCAGCGTCTCGTTCCCGGCGAATTTTCGACGAGAAAACGCGCGAAAGCTATTTTCCTCCGGCCCCGTTTTATCTTCGTTCCTCGCGGCGTGCACCGAGCGTGTATCCGGCGCGATTACGGAGACATTAAAAAGCGACGTCGATTCTCACCGACGGGGAAAAAGTTGGATTAATTAGCCGACATTAATATCCTTTTAATATCGTCCACCACTTAAATTGTCCGTCGCGAGACGAGACTGACTGAGCGAGTACGCGCTCGTACCACCAGCTTCAGGAGAATTTTTCATCGTGGCAGCACCACATTTTCCCGTGTTTCTACCGCCAGCCTTTTTCTGAGCACCCACGGTCGCGTAAGATGCTTTTGTTCCATTTTTAGTGGGTTTGTTGCTTATCGGAGGAGTAAGTGTTGTTCGAGGGTGAACTGCTCTTGGGGTGAATTTCAGGTTAAAGGTCTTCAGACATTTTTCGATCTTTAAATATTCGAAAATTTTAGATTAAAATCATCGACAAGTATTCGTGTATCTATTCGTATAATTAACAATTTCATTATTTGAGAGTTCAAAAATTTATGTATTTACATGTATGAATGTTTGCAGATTTTTTATTCGAATTTTTAAGTGAACACTTAAAATTAATGTAACATGACATTTTTAGGAAATGTCCATACATATACACTCACACACACACACTTGTACACGCATATATACAGACATACACACTCACACACTCGTACACATATTCGCAGACATACACACACGATCAGACACGTGAACAAACACGCACACACACGCTCGCACACACATATACATATGTACAAGTTAAGTCAATCGCTCTGTGTACACACAAAGTTTCTTATATGTTACCACAACATTTTATAATCTTATGTGAAGTAGTTCTTATAACATCAAATAGAGTATTTCATATGTTACTATCAACATGTATGTTAAATGTATCACTCTGTACATACAGAGTGTATTATGTGTATGTACATAATAAGTTGTTTATATAGTACTGCAATATTTTATAACTTTGCCATTCAGTTCCTATTGCGCCAATAATGCAACTCATATGTTCTAAACATATGTTCTTGTGAGCACATGTTAAATGAATCATCCTCTACATATGCCTAGAAAACTGTTCATATATTACAGAAATCATTCATAAACTTGTGTCAAATGATCTTTATTGCACCAGATAGTTATTCATATGATCGTATGAACATATGTGTATGTATGTTCCTATAACCACACGTTAAATGCATCACCCTCTACATATGCCTAGAAAACTGTTCATATATTACAGAAATCATTCATAAACTTGTGTCAAATGATCTTTATTGCACCAGATAGTTATTCATATGATCGTATGAACATATGTGTATGTATGTTCCTATAACCACACGTTAAATGCATCACCCTCTACATATGCCTAGAAAACTGTTCATATATTACAGAAATCATTCATAAACTTGTGTCAAATGATCTTTATTGCACCAGATAGTTATTCATATAATCGTATGAACATATGTGTATGTATGTTCCCATAAGCATACGTTGAATGAACCACCCTCTACATATGCCCAGAAAACTGTTCATATGTTACAGAAATCATTCATAAACTTGTGTCACATGATCTTTATTGCACCAGATAGTTATTCATATGATCGTATGAACATATGTGTATGTATGTAAGCATACGTTAAATGAACCACCCTATACAGAGAAAGCTATTCATATATTACTGTAATAATTCCTAATTTCGTATGAAAATCCTTATTGCATCGAATAAGGTACTCATATGATCCTACAAACATATGTGTCCTATAAGCATACGTTAACTGAACCACCATTACACAAAAAGTTTTTGTATTATAGTAATAATTTATAACTTCGTACCAAAGGATCCTTATTGCATCAAATAAGGTATATGATCATATAAGCACATGTATGTTCCTATAGACTTGTTAAAGGAACCACCCTCATACAGAAACCTTTTTATACATTACATTCGATACCTTTATATGAAACAGTCCTTCCTGCATAAAATAAGGTATTCATATCCCCAAAAATATATACAAACAAATTCTGTCGAGGAAGAGAAAATGCAGAATCGCTAAAAATTCCAAGATATTTAAAAGTGCCATGAAAGACATGACTTGCAAAGTCGATACATCCAAAGTGGCTACAAAATCCCAATCGAGCGATTATCAATCAACCACAAAGAGCAACAGGTAGATCGTAAAACAGATATCCTCTGAGTATTTCATTTTATGCCCAAAGGAACAGAGACCGCTATAAAAAAGAAATATATCCGCGTCCCGCGAGACCTTGGTCCCCCCCGGTCAGTACATCGAAACTGACTCAAAATAATCTGACGCGTTCATGGAAATTTTCTCGAAACTTGCCCCGGTAGATGACTCGTAATTAGAACAAATTTCATCGCGATTCCTGTTGGAATATTCTATTTACCTGGCATGAGCGACACTAAGCGGCAGACAATACCGGCACACTGTGATGGCGTTTAACTCAGGCTTAACGGGGTTTAACCCTGCCTTCCTTTACCCCTGTGGCCTCTGAAAATGGTTGGCACAGGTATCCAAGTCGATCCACTGTTTCAATTCATTCGCACGTGACCATTATACCCCATGAACCCGTCGGAACCCCGACAGCAACCCCCTCGTTCGCCGCGCTGCTCCTTCATCGGGGTAACAATGCGACACGGGGTGGCGCGTTTCGAACGTAAAATCCACCCCTGTCGTCGATCCGGGAACGGGTTATAACTTCCCATCGTGAAACACGAGCGAACGCTCTATGAACGTTGCGTGAAATGGCCCTCCTCGTAAATGGCAACAGTCTGCTTTTCGTTTCATTTCGGAATTTCGTTCAGAGAGCTCGTAAATGTGTTCCAGTTGCGTCGGAGGACGAGGCTGTTGACTCGTATGATTTGAATAGGAATTGTTGCACACGCGGCAACCAGGGATTTTCTTCGGAGGAAATTCCTATGAATACCTCGCATTTTAACGACGGGTGATCTCTTACCAATTTGCTTGCAGAGTCAATGGCTTATTTCGAAGATTTTCGTGATTTTCTGGTTATTCGTTGTTCTGGAGTATGGGAGAAAAGGTTTTAATGACTGTGTGTTCTTGTTGAATGTGTTCTTCTTGTTATTTGTGTGGAGGGATTTTAGGGTTGGGATTATGGTGGGGGCCAGTTGGGTTTTCGGGGTTGGAGCTAATTTCAGGTCAGGGTGGAATTGAGGAATTTTGGAATTTGGGAACTGATTTGATAGTTTGGGAATGTGGGAGGTTTAGAGTTTGGGAATTTGGAAATTTGGGGATGTGGTAAGTTGGGGAGATTGAGAATTTGGGAAATTTGAGAAATTGGGAACTTGAGAATTTGGAATTTTGAGAAGTTGGAAATTTGGGAATTTGGAAATTTGAGAAATTGGAACTTGGGAATTTGGGAAATTTGAGAACTTGAAAACTCGAAAATTTGGGAAATTTGAGAATTTGAAAATTTGAGAAATTGGAAACTTGAGAATTTAGAAATTTGAGAATTTGAAAATTTGAGAAATTGGAAATTTGAGAATTTGGAAATTTGAGAATTTGAAAATTTGAGAAATTGGAAATTTGAGAATTCGGAAATTTGGGAATTTGGAAATTTGAGAACTCGAAAACTTGAGAATTTGGGAAATTTGAGAATTTGGAAATTTGAGAAATTGGAAATTTGAGAATTTGGAAATTTGAGAACTCGAAAACTTGAGAATTTGGAAATTTGAGAACTCGAAAACTTGAGAATTTGGGAAATTTGAGAATTTGGAAATTTGAGAAATTGGAAATTTGAGAATTTGGAAATTTGAGAACTCGAAAACTTGAGAATTTGGAAATTTGAGAATTTGGAAATTTGAGAACTCGAAAACTTGAGAATTTAGGAAATTTGAGAATTTGGAAATTTGAGAAATTGGAAACTTGAGAATTTGGAAATTTGAGAAATTGGAAATTTGAGAATTTGGAAATTTGAGAACTCGAAAACTTGAGAATTTGAAGATTTGAGAAATTGGAAATTTGAGAATTTGGAAATTTGAGAACTCGAAAACTTGAGAATTTAGGAAATTTGAGAATTTGGAAATTTGAGAAATTGGAAACTTGAGAATTTGGGAATTTGAGAATTTGAAAATTTGAGAAATCGGAGATTTGAGAAATTGGAAATTTGAGAATTTGAAGATTTGAGAAATTGGAAATTTGAGAACTCGAAAACTTGAGAATTTGGAAATTTGAGAACTCGAAAACTTGAGAATTCGTGAAATTTGAGAAATTGGAAATTTGAGAACTCGAAAACTTGAGAATTTGGGAAATTTGAGAATTTGAGAATTTGAAAATTTGAGAAATTGGAAACTGGAGAATTCGAAAATTTGAGAAATTGTAAATGTGAAAATTTAGAAATTTGTTAATGTGACAAATCGAAAATTCCAAAATATACTAATTTGTTAATTTGGAAATTTTTTAAATTGAGTCCACAAAAATTTGAAAAAATTGAAACTTTGTGGATTTTGTAATTTATAAATTTGCAAATTTGGAAAATTAAGAATATGGGTTTCAAAAATAGGAGAAAGCTCACATTTCCGAATTTCTAATAATTTTCAATGAAAATACAGCGGACCTAAGATAGATATTTTTTTTCCTCACAAAACAACGCCTACACATTCTAATTACGGTTCATCGGCTTTCAAGCCGATCCTAATTACCCAGCAAGCGTAATTTGAACCTTCCATTCACCTAAATACCCATTGTCCACGCGTTAACCCTTTCGTTGCGAACGACTATATACGTTGTTGTGAGGTGTAGTGGAAGGGTGGTTTACAATGTAAATACACATGGCATAGCTATTATATTGTAAACAATGGCTGTATATTAATTATTAAAAATACATTTTGTATAAAGCAATTAGTCTAATTCATTATATAAAAGATAAAACAATTACTGTAATTATTTGGAATTATTTTGTTACTTAATAAAACAGAAACAATTGAGACAGTGATGGCAACAACTTTTTTGTAAATAATAATATTTAGTGAGCTATTTTTATCAATTGAATATTTTCAAACATTTCAAGAATATCAAATGTTTATAATATATTAGTTATTTGATCTAATGTTTAATTTAAAACAGTTCAATTAAAGAGTTACAAATGTAGTGTTTTATTTATATTTTAACACGATTTCATTTAAATCCGTTACAATTACTGAACGAAGTTTATACCAGTTTTACAACAAAAATTGATCGGAACTATGTAATATTACCAATAAACACTGCGTAAAACGTAAACAAATTGTTTGCCAAATATTCGTCAGAAACGTGTAAATAAATACCTCCGTTATTTACTTTCCGCTGAGAATGGAAAATTTTTAGTATAAACACGCAGTAGTAAATATGCTCTCGGACAAATGTTTACTGCTTTTTGTTTCCCTGAGACGATGGCGAATAATAAATAATAAATATTTTCCATGGATGCACGTGTACACAGCTCAGATAAAATTTATAACTTATATAATAGAAGAGATATGAGTACTTTTTTCACTCATTCTAATTTATTCTAAAGTTTCAAATCATTCTCTTCTAATTTAGCTAATTCGTCGTTAAATCTTCAATTTTCAGACAGACCTTAATCTCCGTTTATTCAAACACGATAATGACACATATGCATATGTACACACATGTACATTCTATTCGATCACCCTGTGTGTCCAGCTTCTCCATTTCTTTCTGTCCTACCCACACGAGTATCCGTTCCACAAATATTTGCACGTGAACGCACACTGCATATATGTATGCACATGTGGACTAGGCTTTATAATTGCATAAATGTCCACAGTCTACTGATTACCATAGCCGCGGTCTGATAACCGAGTCCCATTGAAAACTCTTGGTTGGCGTGGCGGATTTTAGCTGGCGATCAGCGACGGGGCTCAAAGAGCCGTGCGTTATCGCGTCGTTCGCGAAAATGCCGGCAAACCATGTAGCCGGAAATAACCATGAAAACCGAAGAGGGATAAATACCCGTGCGAATGTGATCGTCACGCTTCGCGGTTCCTGTGTGTGACCCAAATCGAACCTGTCCCCGAGGGACACCATGAAAATCCCGGTCTCGGTTTCGGACGAGAGCCACCGAATACCAGTAACAGAGATACTTTTCGTTCTCTTTTCATGGTGTGCAGCGGTCTATGGGCTACCACTTTCATTTAAATTGCTGACATGTGTTGATATAGTACTGATTATGTTATATGTTTATAAGATGTAATTCTTCAATGTCATATCCAACATATTATATGTAACATAGGACATATGACACATAACAAATAACACATGACATATGACATATGACACATAACAAGTAACACATGACATATGACACACAACAAATAACACATGACATATGACATATGACATATGACACATGACATATAACATATGACATATGACACATAACAAATAACACATGACATATAACATATCACATGTGACACATAACAAATAACACATGACATATGACATATGACATATGACACATAACAAATAACATATGACATATCACATACGACATATAAAATATAAAATACGCGATGCGAGATGTAACATATAGCATACAACATGTGTAATATATTTAACATATTTAACACATCTAACATATCTGACATATCTAGCATGTGTAACATATTTAACATATTTAACGTATTTGACACACCTGACATATTTGACATATGTAACATACCTGACATGTTTATCATATTTAGCATATTTGTCATGTTTAACTTACTGAATACATTTAACATATCTAACATATGTGACATATCTAATGTACTTGACATATCTGACATATTCGGCAGGTTCAACATACTGAACGTATTTAACATATCTAACATATGTTACATCTGATATCTGACATATTCGACATATCTAACATATGTGACACATCTAACATGTCAAACATACCAACACATCTAATGTATCTGACATATGTAACATATGTAACATGTTTAACATAACACATTTAATATATCTGACACATCTAAGAATGCTAATTTGAACATGAATTGTCTTAAAAATATCTTCAATAACAATAAGAGTGTTACCTGTTGAAAGATTACGAACCATAATCCCATGATTCAGATAAACAGTTTTACAAAGTTGTAAATTGAGTTTTACCGCGTTACAAGTATAGTTTGACCACGTAATAAATACAGCTTAGCCTCGTTCGAAACCGCGCTGAACGTTATAAATACAGTTGTACGTTATAGTTTTACCACGTGTACACGCGGTTATAAAGTTAGACGATTGACCGGAACACGATGTACAAATGTCGCGTTAGGTTCGACATGGGATCCCGTTAAATTCGTGGAATCATCGATCTCTGTTAGGCGCGAGCCTCGTGTCACACGTTACGTCGCCCATTAACGCGTAACGACGATTATCGATCGCATTGTCAACGCCTTTGACGAGGCAGTCGCAAAACCGATTTCGAACACGGTCTCGCGAACCGCCGGAGATCCGATGCCCAGGAGGATGCTCTACGAGCTAAGAGACCAATAATGGCATTAGTAACGGTGTCGATAATCGACACTGCGAGAGCTAATGACGCGGCCATTCGGCCGTTTAATGCCGTCATCGGTTAAACCGGCAACAGCGACAATTCGGAACAGCCCCGAATTAAACGGAGTCGCGTGCCGAAAACGACCCGAAAATCCCGGATCAGCCGGGAATAACAACAGGGTGAGGACTGATTAGCGCGTCCTGACTCTCTGGTAATCGTCCTCCGGGCAGTCCTCGCGATCTCCTTCCAAATCCTGCCCAGGAGACGTCGTTACAGTCGTCTTACGACCGGGAATATTAGACTACCGAGTCTTCAACGGCCTTCTCTTTTTTTTCGCCTCTTTCTTGGACCTTTGTTTCGGGCTACGCTCGTTTGAGCGACGAATGAAAGGAAAGATGCTGCGCGATGAAAGAGACGAATCAGGACGTTGGCCTCTTGAAAGTTTCGCGGCTGATTGGACGCTCCTTCTTTGTCTCACCGGTCGACCACCATGAATTCCGCTTCGGATTTCGAGATGCTGATTTCTTTTCTTCCATTCGCTGATACCTTACCGCGTTTCAGGCTGCCTCCACATTATGGTTACTGATGGGTAGTCAAATTTTTGTCAGGTGTCTTTCGAACGGTAGACCTGGTATAAGCAAAACATAAAACACAAAGACCTGCTGGTAAGATTACTGGCAAAGTTGATGTGAACGTTCCTTTACAAAAATAGGCGAAACGCTTATTGACATTATGTCTCAGAAATTGATCTAAGTTTCCCAAAACAGTGTAACGTTGAATCTTTTCGAGTGAATTTCTATTGTCAAGTTTTAAAGCAACGCAGAGTTTGAATAGACAGACATCTTGCAAAGGTATCTTGCTGAATTTGAACTTGTGTGAACACTTATTTTATCTCTCATTCCTTAGTCAGAGAACAACGTATTTAATCAATGATAATTCCAGAGAATATATTGAAACTCCCTTTGCTAGTTAAACTTGTGAGAACACATTTCTCGGTCTATCTACTAGTCAGAGAACAACGTGATTTTTTCAGCGTATTTAATCAATGATAATTCCAGAGAATATATTGAGCCTTTGCTATTTAAACTTGTGTGAACACTCATTTTATCTCTGGTTCTCCGCTAGTCAGAGAACGTAATTTTTTCAGCGTATGTAATTAATCCAATTAATTTCACACATATTGAAACAATCTATCTATACAACGATTTTCTCAATTTAAAGAGCGACATTGAAGAACCAAGCGAACGTATAATTATTACCCTCGTTCCAACAAGAAACTGGCAGCGATACGAAAAAGCTTTCGTGTGTTTTCTCCTTTCGTTGAGGAAGGATTAGACAGGTCATGCCTGAAAACTGGTACTTTTTTAACGAGACCAGAAACGCTGGTTTACGTAATGAAGATACATGTATTTCATAACGAAGCCAACCACAGCGACATACATATAAGTCCAATTCTTCGTGGCACGCTTAAGACTGTTCTCAGCTTCTTCCATTCATTTTCTGCAACCCATTTGCACGAATAAATGAATCCTACTCTGCAAATATTTCGTGATTTCGTGAAAATGCACGGTGTTTTTTTTTCCTGATTACAATTAAACTGAAAATGTTACGGAAATGGAAGTGCATTTTTAGAAACTTTTTTTTTCGGCGGTGTAACACGTGCTGGAAAATTTTTAATTTAAATTGTAGATTTCTTTGCGGTGCCGTGAGTTTAAATGGAAATACTTTTTGGACAAATTTTTATAAGAAGTCGAATAAAGTAGTCGGAGAATTAGTGAGATATTTTGAGAAAATGATTTTGATTCGAAAAAATATTTAAAGCGTTTGGTACAAAAAGATATTTAAGGCATTCTTAGAGTTCTCAAGTATTTTTAAAAAACCCTAGATTTTTCGAATCTTTTTCACAGCCTTACATTTTAAGGTTATGTTCATTTTTACGTTGTACTCCTACACTTTTATATTTTCAAATTTTTATGTTTTTGAATATCTGCATCCCCTAATGTTCCCAAAACCTCTACTTATAAATTTTCATAGTTTGATCACAACTTTTAATGTAAAATTTAAAATGTCAATAAGAACATAATAAGGTATTAAACATGTACCATCACACAAAATGGCAGCCCGTCTATCACATTTTTCGTACAACCCTCTAATAAATCACTTAATACCTTACATTTACAATTTTAAAACTGTACAACACAACTAACATTTTTATCTTCTTATTTGTTTTTTTCCTGACAACAAAATACAAGTCAAATAAAAGTAAACAAATTTTGAAAGAAAAAACACGCAATATATTTCTATGTATCACAGCAATAAATTTGTGTATGTTTATCCTATATTTAAACGCATAAATATTCGCGTTGTAATAACTTTAACTGGGATATTTACTATTGTTTAGAACGTGACCGGTTACGTAAAACGTGCACGAACCGAACATTCATCGCGCACGAAGGAACAAAAAATATTGCGTCTCCTGTATGGAATAAATATCAGGGCTCGAAAAAAAAGCGAGATAAATAAAAAGAAAGGAGCGCGAGCTGGAATGCCGATGATAAAGGTCGGAATATTTTTAAAATTGAAGCGTGGGGCAAACAATCCGTTTCAACGCTGGCCCCCCAAGCTATGTCGCGAAACACCGAGGTGAATAAAAACCAGGCCAGAGCAAGATCGTTTGCCGCGAACGTTTGCGAGAAAAATTTTGTTTTGTGCCGATGTTTGAAATGAAATTACGCTTGACGCGAACTTTTAGAGAAAATTTCCCTGGCGTGATCCTACCGCGAGGAAATTCTACTCGACGCGAACTTTCGCTCGGGAAAATCTCCTTGTCGTAAACAGACGCGATGAAAAATTCTACTACGTTAGAAAAGTATCCTATTTCGCACTAACGCTTGTTAAGAAATTTTAATGACTTTTTTCTACGCTCTTGTTAGATTCTTTGAACGATAGGATAAGATATGAAATGAGGGTGGATTAGGCAACTTTTTGCAAACACATTTTTTTGTATTGGAATTTTATGGGTTTTGTAATGAATTGTGTTCATGAAAATGATCTTTATTTTAGAATAAAAGTTTTGTGCTATAAGCTTGTGTATTAATAATTCTGATATAGTACCTAGAAATGTGCAGATACAAACATAGAGATATATTCCTTGATACTACAATAATGTTTAAAAATAGAAATAGATCTCATACTAAAAAAATTTGCAAATACGAAAATAGAGAGATCCCACCATGCTATAAAAACTTGCAAATGAAGAAACAGAAATTCACCCACCTCAAACTAGAAAAATTCGCAAATATAATTAATAGAAAAATTCACACACCTCAAACTAAAGAAATTCGCAAATACAGAAATAGAGAGATATCTCACCATGCTACAAAAACTTGCAAATGGAGAAACAGAGAAATTGACCCACCTCAAACTAGAGAATTTCGCAAATACATTTAATAGAAAAATTCACTCATCTCAAACTAAAGAAATTCGCAAATACAGAAATAGAGAGAAATCCCACCATGCTACAAAAACTTGCAAATGAAGAAACAGAGAAATTCACCCACCTCAAACTTGAAAAATTCGCAAATATATTTAACAGAAAAATTCAATCATCTCAAACTAAAGAAATTCGCAAATACAGAAATAGAGAGAAATCCCACCATGCTATAAAAACTTGCAAATGAAGAAACAGAGAAATTCACCCACCTCAAACTTGAAAAATTCGCAAATATATTTAATAGAAAAATTCACACACCTCAAACTAAAGAAATTCGCAGATACAGAAATATAGAGAAATCCCACCATGCTACAAAAACTTGCAAATGGAGAAACAGAGAAATTGACCCACCTCAAACTAGAGAATTTCGCAAATACATTTAATAGAAAAATTCACACACCTCAAACTAAAGAAATTCGGAAATACAGAAATAGAGAGAAATCCCACCATGCTACAAAAACTTGCAATTGAAAAAGATAGAGAAGTTCCCCCACCTCTAAAGAAATTCGCAAATACATTTAATAGAAAAATTGAGCCAAACTAAAGAAATTCGCAAATAGAAAAATAATGTGATAGACATTGAATGGACACGAACAGAGCAGCCTGTAGCAAGGAATAGGCAAGTAATGTCCTCCGTGCATCGAATGACTAGAATAATCTTTAGTATGCAGCGAACGTTGAGCGTTGTACCACTAGAGTCGTCTTTAGCAAGGAAAGGGCTAAGCAGAGGCAACGAGGCTTACCGCAGATAGAATCAGACGACAGTCGATGCCAGAGACTATCGCCACGACTCTGTCGTCTATTTCGACGTTAGTTTCCGGCAGTCGCGATGGCATTTCCGTCTCGAAGTACATGGCACGAGAAACCGCAGAGCTCCTGTATGAGGCGGCAGACAGGATTGTTCGCATAGCGAAGCTGACGTGCCGTATGCGTTCATCCCTCCAGCCATTCGCCAGGATCGTTGATCGTTGAATTCCCATGTCACAGAACTTCTACCCTCCTTGTTACTAGTCACGATTCTCTACCAACTGATAAAGAAAAACTTCTGCTTCATCCCAACGGTACGGTTTGATTGTTTCTTGAGCGGAAGATGAGCTTTACGTATCGGGTTTTAGAGGATCATGTATTACGTGTTTTATTGGATTCACTGAGGATTTGTTGGTTGATTTTGTTCTTTTGGTGATTTTGTGGAGTACTGATTTAATTATTGTGTAGGTATTTTTGTGGGAGAGAGATAGGTCTTTTGCGGGAAAATGGCGATATAGGGAGAGGGCAAGGTTGAGTTACAGGGCATGTTTTATTCACTTTGTATAGATTTAGGAATTTTGATATTTTTGAGGTTTTGGAATTCGTCATGTTTTTATTCCTGAATTTGCAAATTTTGTCACTTTCTAATTTCTGGATTTCTGAATTTTTTGATTGTTGGATTTTTGGGTTTTTGGATTCCTGGACTCCTGGATTTTTGAATTTTTGGTTTTCTCAAATTCTCAATTTCTCAATTTTTCAATTTTTCAATTTTTCAATTTTTCAATTTCTCAATTCTTCAATTTCTCAATTCTTCAATTTTTCAATTTTTCAATTTTTCAATTCTTCAATTTTTCAATTTCTCAATTTCTCAATTCCTCAATTTCTCAATTCTTCAATTTCTCAATTCTTCAATTTCTCAATTCTTCAATTTCTCAATTTCTCAATTTCTCAGTAACTCACTCACAAAATTCTTAAATTCTCAAATTCTCAAAATTTTCCCAATTTTCCTAAGTTTCCAATTTTCTTACATTTCTAAATTTTTTAATTTTTAAATCTTTAAATTTCCAAATTCCCAAAGTGCCAAGTTTTAAATCACTGAGTCTCAAATCAGTCTCCTCTCAAATCAGTTACACTACAATTCTTTCATAAAAATACTTAATTTCATGTACTTCAATAAATTATTCATCACTTTTTAAATATACTTAAATTAATTATCCAACGAGCATGTTACGCAACAATTATTATGTACCAATTTCATTAATAAAATTGCAATAATTTCAGCATAAATAACAGAGTCCATGATATTATTTTAATTAAAAGATTAATAAATAAAGTATTAATTAAAAAACGTATAAAAGCAATATACTCTGAAACAGAATTTGAAGGAATTTTCCATCTTATTGAATTATACGTACAGTGTATTTTCAGAATATCGCAACGATGTTAATTATCGCTGTTTTCGATTGTTTAAACAAGATGGCACGATAACATTTCAGTCGACGGTGGAAAACAGGGATATTAATTAACCAGAAACATGAACGATATTGAATGTAAACTTGTTCCGAATAGAAGAGGGTCTGTAAATATGCTAATTAAAAAAGAGCTCGATCCTGTTTCGAGCACGTAAAGTTACGAAAACAACGAAAATGTACGAAATGTTCGATGTTTACGAGAAAAATAGCAGCAGAAACGAATAGAACAACGGCGGTTTCAGTAACAAGATAAAAAGTGCACTCTTGCACACTCGACACCAGATAACGACGAAAACAAGAGAAAACGCGGGAATCGAATTATCACATTCGAGGACCTGATTATTCAATTATCGACCAGCAGCGATCTCGAAGCGCCGCAGAAATCCTTAGAGACAAACCGTGAAACGATTCAAACAGACGGAACGGTAAAGTCAATTATGGGTGCCATTTCAAAGTTCATTAACTTTTCCTTTGATGCGACAGAATTGCAAGAGTAAGTCTACTGGTAAAGATGAGACAGAAAAATAATGAGATGTATTATAAAATTGATACATGAAGAGAGAGATGAGTAGTGAGAGAAATTATAAGCAGATTCAGCAAAATATCGGAGATTCAATTTTCAAGCTTTTTCTTCATTATTTCGAGTTCTCGGGTTTACGAGAATTCTCGAGTTCCTAAGTTTTCAAATTTTTGCACTTTCAAGAATCTCCAAGAGTTTTCGAGTTTTCAAGTTTTCAAGTTTTCAAGTTTTCAAGTTTTCAAGTTTTCAAGTTTTCAAGTTTTCAAGTTTTCAAGTTTTCAAGTTTTCAAGTTTTCAAGTTTTCAAGTTTTCAAGTTTCAAGTTTTCAAGTTTTCAAGTTTTCAAGTTTTCAAGTTTTCAAGTTTTCAAGTTTTCAAGTTTTCAAGTTTTCAAGTTTTCAATATTTCAATTTTCGAGTATTCATTTTTTCAAGTTTTCAAGGTTTCAATTTTTAATTCTTTAATTCCTCAAGTTTTCAAGTTTTCAAGTTTTCAATATTTCAATTTTCAAGTATTCATTCTTTCAAGTTTTCAAATTTTCAAGTTTTCAAGTTTTCAAGTTTTCAAGTTTTCAAGTTTTCAAGTTCTCATGTTTTCAAGTTTTCAAGTTTTCAATATTACAAGTATTCATTTTTTCAAGTTTTTAATTTTCAATTCTTTAATTCTTCAATTCTCCAATTCTTCAATTCCTCAATTCCTCAATTCCTCAATTCTTCAATTCTTCAATTCTTCAATTCTTCAATTCTTCAATTCTTCAATTCTTCAATTCTTCAATTCAATTGTTCAATTCAAAGACCCAGTTTACAAAATTTCGTTCGAAAACGTGAAAATATTAACTTGCATACAAATAGATCTACTAGAAATTTCACGGAAAGCGAAAATAAGAATGAAACATATACAATGAAAATATTGAAAATGAAAATTATTATAGAATGGAAATATTACAAAAGCAAATTTACATGTCGGCCATATAACAAGAGTCAGCCATATCCAAGCACCATGAATCAAAAATACCATTCTCTACGTTTAAAAAAAATAAAAATAAGGAACTCACGATAAGAATAAAATAAAATAAGGACCAATGAGAGAAAGGAAAGCAAAATAGTGAGAGAGGGGAAGGGAACCGGTGTATTCGAAACGAGAATTCATCGAGTATTTTCAAAGTCGAAAGCGTAGTGAGGTTTCAAAGGCTGTCTCGAAATGAAATTCCGCAGGAGCTGCTTCCTTCGACTAATTTGTCTATTATTACGTTGCCGCTGCTTCTGTCGAGCATGATCGCTTGACAAACGTACGCTTTTAGCGTAATGCGTTTCTCGGTGCCATCCTCTTCTAATAGTCGGACAAAGAACAGAATTGTTGTGAATAGAAAACATCTGACTTCTATAATGCGAATAGAAATGTTTCGCAGAGAAGAATATGCTTTTGTCAATATTTCAGTGAATCCTGCACCTTCACACTTTTGCTGCCATATGGATGGACAATTTAATTTCCATATGAATTTAACTCATATGTTATTCAAGAATTTGTTTACTTATTTATAATACTTGAATCAACTACTTTAAACTAGAAGTGACATTTGTTCAGAGTAAAGATTTAACAAATTAAAACTGCTTCTTAGGATGGCATGTGATATATGACACATGTAACATATGTGATATGTGACATATGTATATTCTGTCAAAAGCTTATTCATTTCTTTAAATTAAAGTAGTCCAAGACCCTTTGGTTCTACGAATAAAAATTATATAATTGTGTCTATTAATCCACATCCAAAATTTCATCCCCATTTGAACCTCATCGAGCAATATAATTTTTTGCCATAAAATTTAAGATGCGTCATAAATTAGTTTATATTAGTGTTTATCTCAACTGAAATCAATATACACTCCATAAAAATCTCCCGAATAAATTCTTGAGTTGAAAATAAGAAGTCCAGCTTTTCAATGGTTCCAGAAATGAAATAATTGAGTCAATTAATTCACATCCAAAATTTCAACCCCATTCGAATCTCGTGAAGCAAGATAATTCTTCGCCGTAAAATCCAGGAAGGTCCGGCGCGATAACTGCAGGTTGACCGGAAGCGGTGCAGAGGGTCGTCCGGTTTCCCGTGTCCTCGAAGGTTGCTGCCGCAAGAAACGGGAAACGGGAAAGAAAATGCGACCGGCATAGGGGACAATGTTCACGAAAAGCTCCGGCGCGGTGCTCGTTGAAATGCAAGCTCTTTTATAACGCGCCGCTGGGCTTACACGCGCAGAGCGCTCGTTAACCCGGCCATCAGTTTCACGCATGGCGCTGCAAAAAAGCACGACGACAGCTTCAAACGTAGCCCCCTGTTGACTTTTCCATCCCTCTCTCCCGGACGTCCCCCTACCCGTTGTTCGTCCTTTTATTCCTGACCTTTTTTTCCCCCGTTTCAAACCCTCCCACCCTTTGCATTACGCGAACCCAGTCGCGACCACGAATCGCTCGATCCTTCGACCGCGAATACCCGATTGTTCCGGAAACGATCACGTTAGCAAACAGGAAACCGTTTAATAGCGAAACCCTATTCTACACGCTCGAATTTCGAAAGAGTTTTCTCCAAGTTTAATAGGATCTGTTAATTTAATGCTTGTTCAAGATGCGCTTTATTTTTAATGGGAGTTCAGGGGTTATTAGGAGGGGAAGCTGAAGGAGCTACGAAGTTAGGGATGTAAGTTGCTAGGGGAAAGAACAAAGGAATACGGAATTAATGTACGGAGAACTGTAACAAAGGTGGTTTAGTGAGCTTAATAACAGGGCTGATTGTTACCTACAATGGACTATCTTTAATGATAAAGTTTTGCAAGTAACGGATAGTTGAGTAATTGGTATAATGAACTGAAGTCAAATTTTCGGTGCAGATGTTGGATGCTATTGCATATACTTTTTTATGTAGTTTATTTTGTCTTAGGTTGTTAATGCGTTTGGTACTGCAGGGGTTGTATTGCAATATAAAAAAAATTAACACCATACAAACTTATACATGAAAATACTTGCACCATACGACATTATGTATAAATGTAAAATTATAAAATTATTTATGTATATAAAATATACATATACACATACATACACATACGTACACATACATACACATGCATACACATGAATACACATACACATACACATACAGATATACATATACATATACATACATATACACATACACATATATATATGTATATGTATATGCATATGTATATGTGTGTGTATAATATAAAATAAGTATGTATATGAAACTTGCAGCATAAAAACTTCCATATAAAAAATGATTTTAGACTCCAAATAAATAAATGAATGAATGGATGAATAAAAGCAAACGATAAACAATTAAAAATCGTAGGAACCTATCAGAGGACGCGTTACACGGTCCGCGTCGTCCAATTACAAAACCAGAGTGGTTTCGCTCCAATCACCGATGTAACGTTTCGGTGTCGACGAGAACCGCAAACCAAACACTCTGCCAATGAATTACGGACAATGTTACGTGCAATCGTGTGCAAGTCGTTTTCGGAAAGTGTATACACTATAATATAATACGTAATGACGAGCGGTAAACCGCGACGAAACGCGTTCACCGAGGATTTTCGAACTCGAAAACGATCAATGCCGACGATAAATTTCGTCCTTGTTGCAGGATTGCTCAGGCTACAGCAGATTTACCAGGGTCTAAAACCGGGCAACGAGTCCTTTCAAGTCGAGACTGTTAAACGAATACAGAACATGTCCGAGGCGATTGATTTTCTGCGTAGCCTCGAAGAGCTCAATCGGTAAGTTTATTTCATCAATACTCTGTTTCATCATAAATCGCGAAGTCGTATATCCTATATTTTATTTATCAGAGAAGAATATTAAAATTTCGAACGGCGGATGGTGGCAGATGTTGGATTGGACTGTTTATTCTGACTGGGAAATTGATACAGGAATTTACAGTTATTGAAGATTTGAGATTTAGTTTCGATGTATTATAAAGAAATTGATGTTTCAATGTACCTGTTTTGTATTGAATGTAGGTTTACGTTATTGGGATTTATAGTGAAGGAAAAGTGGACAATGTTTTGATGACTGAAATTGAAATTAAACTTATATTTTGGAGACTATTTTGGGGAACGACAAAATTATTGATTAATGTAGAAATTTGGGAATAGAGAAATTTGGGGATATAGATATTTGGATATATGAGTTTGGACAATGTTCGTAGAATTATGCTGAAAACAATGCAATTTAAAAAATATAGAAATTTACAAAAATAAATAACTGAAATGTACAAAACAGTAATTTGGGAATACAGAATTTGGTAATGCCGTAAGTTGGGAATATAGAAATTTAGAAATATAGAATTTTGGCAATATAGCAAGTTGGTAATATAGGAATTTGGCAATATAGTAATTTGGAAATATAGAAATTCGGCAATATAGCAAGTTGGGAATATAGGAATTTGGCAATATAGAAATTTGGCAATATAGCAATTTGGTAATATAGGAATTTGGCAATACAGTAATTTGGAAATATAAAATTTTTGCAATATAGCAAGTTGGTAATGTAGGAATTTGGCAATATAGCAATTTGGTAATATAGGAATTTGGCAATATAGTAATTTGGAAATATAAAATTTTTGCAATATAGCAAGTTGGTAATGTAGGAATTTGGCAATATAGCAATTTGGTAATATAGGAATTTGGCAATATAGTAATTTGAAAATATAAAAATTTGGCAATATAGCAAGTTGGGAATATAAGAATTTGACAATATAGTAATTTGGGAATATAGGAATTTGGCAATATAGTAATTTGAAAATATAAAAATTTGGCAATATAGCAAGTTGGGAATATAAGAAATTGGCAATATAAAAATTTAGCAACATAGTAATTTGGGAATATAGAAATTTATTAACGTCGAAATATACAAATTCGAAGATATTGAACTATAAAACTACAGAAAACTAGCAAATGCACAAATCGAGAATTTATAAATTTTCAAACATTAGAATTTCAAAATACATGAATGTTATTAATACAAAAATATGAAGCCCCACAAGAATTTAACAAACATATTTGAAAAACAGTAATTAAAGAACAATGATGTTCAAAAATGCTACTACTAAATTATATTTTGAACCTAAAAATACAAAGATTTCATATAGACTTAAAACAACAAAATTCCATAAATATAAAAAATCCTCAAAATATGAAAATTTGAGGCTGTGTTAAGTAAGTAAAATTTTGTTAATTGGAAGAATTTTTGAATCTTGCAATCGACATCCGGAGTGCAAGGTTTTCGCGTGCTAACGCGTTAGTGTCGGTATTATTTTTCGGGCGGTAAATTCTGTCCGCATTCGGACAATCTGACGGATCACGCTTTTGTGGGAGTACGAGTGGTCACCGCGTATCTGGCCGCAATTTACCGCCGGCCACGCATTTGCACGACCCGGGTAATCAACAACCATCCCCGACAATGAGCCAGTATCAAGTAAACACTGCAGTCACCAAAAACGGGACGTGATTATTGCGAATCATTGTCAAAAAATTGCTTCGCGCGAGGTAACTTTGTTGACCAAACGGTCGGATTATACCCGCTGCTTTTATTCAAACCGGCACGCTATAAATCAACATTTTGATCGAGACGAAAATTTTTCAGAAAATCATTGGAAAACAGCTCTTTTTTCATATTTTAGATGTGGATATTTGTGGCGAGAACATTACTAAGGAAACTGTTTCGAAAGTTGCAATATAACGAGAGTTTATCTTGTATTTTTTCTTCTTCTATTTTTTATCAACACGTTGAGCAATTGGTCATTGTTATCATATTCAAGTATATAACTTTCTAAATTCTCCACGTGGGTAATGAACAATAATTTTCTAGAAAACTTTTGAGTTAGGTTATATCTTACAAATTATTTAGATTCTTTAAATATTTCCTCTGAACTTTTTAAACGTGAAAGTACCATCTCATAGAAGTATTAAGGTTTGGTTATAGATTTTTAGATTTTTCAAATATTTCATCTCAACTTTGCAGATATAAAAAATATCTTCTGGTTTAAATTATTCTTTTAAGGGTATATTTCTAAAATAAAGATTAATTTTGCATAATACAAATGTTTCTTCTGAACTTTTTATGAAAAATGCCTTATATCCAATGTGTTCCATTAAAAGTTAGGTTAGGTTATACTCTACTTAAAGAAATATTTAAAAAGTAGAATATTGATCACCATGGTTGGTATACAAATAAAATTAAGCTAGATAAAATTTTAGTTATTAATTTTTCTTAAGTGAATTAATAATACTATTTAATTTACAGGTGGAGTAACAAGTATGTAGTGCTGGACTGTCCTACAGACATGGCGAAGGATATCGTTGTGAGCCACGTGAGGGATGTTGCTCTGGGGAAAAGGACGTATCACTATTTATTAAGTGGTCTAGTGAGTACCCATATATTCAATAATATCGACATTCTAATTTATAATGGCCTGCGACGCAGTTCCTAATTTAATCAATATCTACGTGATCAATAATATCGATAGTTATCTAATTTCTAATCATTTGTGCGTTACTAATTTAATAAATATGTACGTATAACACTGATGATTATCTAATTTCTAATGACCTGTAACAGTTACTAATTTAATAAATATCTATAGTACGTAATTAATAACATCGATGATTATCTAATTTCTAATTGATCTGTCATCGAATTATTAGTTTAACAAATATCTACATAGTCAATAACATCGATAATTTCTAATTGATCTGTAATCGAATTATTAGTTTAACAAATATCTTCGTAATCAATCACATCGATAATTTCTAATTGATCTGTAATCGAATTATTAGTTTAACAAATATCTACATAGTCAATAACATCGATAATTTCTAATTGATCTGTAATCGAATTATTAGTTTAACAAATATCTACGTAATCAATAACATCGATAATTATCTAATTTCTAATTGATCTGTAACAAAGTTATTTCTGCACAAAGTTTTTAATCAAAATATCTCACAAAGGTCCATTTTGAATTTATTGTCATGGATTCATTAATCACAAGGATTCAAACTTTCACATATTATTCCAAAATCAACTGCAACATCTTTATCAGATCTCTTTGCATTTATGTAACAATGAAACTATTGTTTTCGTGCAATCAGATAATGGACGACAGATGGGAAAGCGAGGTGATCGAATACGGCGCCATTAACATCACCGGCTTTCGCATTGTGGACGCTGGACGGCCATATGTCAAAGATTTCTTAGCCGGATGGCACGGACTTGACCCAGCTACTTCTCAAGGAGCTGGTCGTGAATCCATTTCTGTATGTACATTTACTCCTATCTTTCAATTTGTTATATAATTCAGGTATATTTATGCATTTATTGAGAATCGTTATAGAGACTCGTTAAGACTGTATTATACTTCTTACTTCATACATACAAGATACATCGTATGATACTACTTACAAATATTTGTAAGCTTGTATAATTTTGTATAGTAGTTACAAATACTTAATATTTATATTACTCTTCTGTTATTACAATTTCTTCGTCATTCGACTGAAGATGTGTTCAATGTCTTCAATCTCAGATTTCAATTCTTAAAAATCATATATGTATATTTTTTATCAGTTAAATTTTATTGCATTATCCTCTAATAATAAGTTAGTGTATATTCAAAAAATGCGTATGAATTAGATTGACCTTCAGGTTTTTAAGTTGACACAATAGAGTCTCTTCAGTCGCCTTTTTCTCAAAGTTTCTATGCCAATCCTCCATTAAATCAAAATTGCAAGTAATTAATTCTGGTACACTTTATATGTCACTTACCAATAACTGTTACATTAATTTCACTTTTACATGACATCTCAAAGATCAACTGTTTTGTACCATAATTTTTCTTCTACATCCACATGTCTCATATGAAAATTTTCTTTAAATTATTTTAATCGTTCAAAAGTATTTATTCATTTCGTCATTCTTCGGTAAAAGTACTATGACACGAAAAGTATCTAGGAATTTCTGGGACGAATACGTGGAACGACCTAATTGTGAAAAGTACGATTTAACTTCGAAATAATCCGTACAACAGCTTTTCCCTTTTTCTCGATAAGTTCGCATTCGGTAGTCAGGCTTTAGTCGTCTTTCCAAGGAGTGGACGAATATTCGAGCTCTGTACAGACTTCGAGTACTTCAATTTTCTAGTCTACTCCTGTTTCCGACTTGTTTTCCAATTGCTCGCGTAAGAGCCACCACAATTCGTCGACCACACAGCGAAATCAAACTGAGATCTGTAATTCGAGTGTGACCGTGTTCAAAGGTAGAAGATCGAAGACCAATTTAAACGTGGTATCGATCATCCAGTTCGATACTTTCCATTATTTTCAAAATGGAGAACCTTCATTTTTATATTAAATTTCATTCTCGTAATATAATTAAATTTATAATAAGTTTGCAGCTTTTGCAGAAACACTGTTTTATAGTCGTATGAAAACATTGAATACCATTCATAATATTTTACAAATTTTACCTAATAATATTCTGCATATTTTACAAATTGTACTAAATAATATTCTTCATATTTCACAAATTGTTCTGAATTATATTCTTCATAATTTTCTACAAATTTTACCTAATAATATTCTTCATAATGTTTTATAAATTGTACCTAATAACACTCTTCTATTTTACTAATAGTAAAATAAATTTGTGAAAGATTACAAAGTGAGGTTATGTTAGGTTACGTTAAGCTTAGATTATGTCAAGCTAGGTCAAACGATTGAAATAATTCTCTATGATGTATTGCTTTTTTTTGTTTTTTATAAGAATATATGTGTTTTAGTCCGTAGTGGTGTATCAAATTAATCTCACATCCGAAAACACATTTTGCAGTGAATTGTTTTCGGTTGAACCGACGTCATAGCTAAATTAAATTTCGATGAATTGTTTTTCCACGAATTGTATATTTCAATAAACTGACATTAAGTGGATTGTGATTCGGTGAATCGCGACTGTGTTTCGTGTAAACCATCAAAGGATGATTACTACTATTTGCTAAATAACCGAATAGCAGTTGACGTCGTTTTAAAGGATTTTAGAAATTGCTGGCCACGTTTTGGAACAGAACAACACGATTCAAAGCATTTCATCGAGTTTCCGAAATGTCCACAGAATTTTAAAGTAACTTAACATATTCTGCAACTTTATAATTGCATATCGCTGCAAATTTATAATATAATTTATTATGATTTAAAGCGGTGAAATGTAGTTTATTTCGATGGAATGCAATTTAATTTGTTGCAAAATAATGTGATATATGCAATTTATTACAATATGATGTAATACAACAATAATTACAATATGATAATGTAATTCATTGCTACATAGTGTGATATAACGAAGTTTATTGCAATATGATGAGGCATAATTATTGCAGTATGTCATATAATACAATTTACTGTAATACACTGAAGTACATTGAAGTATAATGTAATTTATAGCAATACAGTGGAGTAGATAATATAATGCAATATACCGTATCTTAATGCAATATAATACAATGTAATTCATCATAATATGTGACAGAATGCAATTTATTGCAGTACAATAAAGTAGATTGCAATATAATGTAATCTATTGCAACAGAACGCAGTACACAGTATCTTATTGCAATATAATGCGACATAACCCAATTTATTACAACATAACACGGTACAACGTAATTTATTGCAGCATATTACGATCTAATGCAGTTTCAAACCGCTATAAGCTACATGCAGATTACTTTTTTCGTCTTCAACTGAAAATTATGATGTTCCCATGTGATTCGAATGCTGATTCGGCCATTTTATTCGCGTTAGGCACAAGCGGCGCTGATGTACGACGCCGTGTTTGTTCTGGTCGAGGCGTTCAACAAGTTTCTGAGAAAAAAGGCGGACAGAAGCAACGTGAGACGAACGGGAATACCTGGCAGCAATCAAATTACAAATGGCACCAGGCCTTTGGATTGCAACAGCAGTCGCGGATGGGGAGTGACACCTTTCGAACACGGTGACAAAATTTCCAGGCTACTGAGAAAGGTGAGAATTTTGTCAGAAAGTATCCATCTCTTGAAAAGGGTTTCTTGCTTTATCATACTATATAATTGACAGAATAATTAACATAAAAATATAACATTTATTACATTTGAATTACCATACTGATACATTTTTTTATGAAACGCTTTAAAAATGCATCATACTTATTGAATTTATTAGAAGTTGTGATTCTATTTAACGATCTGAAATAGTAAGAGGACAATTTTTAAAATGGAAAATAAAATACAATTCAATATTTTGTTTCCTCTAAAATAAACACTAGTTCGAATTCATTTTACAGTGCACTATTTGCTGAGAATTCTGATTCCACTAATCGTCACTACTGCTGACGCAGCGACCATGTAACATATGTAATATATCAGGAAGTACAAATTATAATCGGATGATAGCAATTTCTCATCGGCTGTAAACACCTTTATGTTGAACGTCAACGCGCGATCAACGTCAAAAATGACAAAGTTACGATTGGATGATTGGTCTTGAAATTCTTGAGCCAGAGATAGAAATGCAGAAACAGTCAATATGTTTCGAACACCGTGGCAACCGAAATTGCCAGGGACTCTTCTCGACGTCTCTCTGTTATTGACAGTAATTGGCGGTTATTCCGACTCTCTACTAGCATTCCTATGTCGACGTGAGATCCGTCTACCTTCGTTCCCGACGTGTGTGTGTATATACATATATACAATCACGTTTACGGTGAAAATGTCTGTCTACCTTTCCGGTGATCGTCTAGTTGTCGCGCGATATAATCGAACACCATAATGTCTGTCGATATCAGGCTGATTATTATGCTGAGTTTTCAGCCATAATACTGGTGGATGTACAGCAGTGCAGACTTTGAATGATGAAACTTGACAGATTTGTATATTTTTACATTTTGGATATTTTTTTCATTTCTATATTTACAAAATTGTTAATCGCTAAATGGTCAATTTTTCAAGTTTTTAATAGCTAAATTTCAATTTTTCAATATTCACTTTCGTAATTTTTCAAATTCTTTAGCTTCCAACGCCTCAAATTTCTACTTTTTTCTAATTTCGAAGCTTCTAATTCTCATCTAGATTTCTAGATTATTTTCTATGTTCTAAAATTCTCTACTTTTCAAATTTCCAAATTCTCAAATTTTCCTGTACCCCATTCCAGTTTCCCTAGAAAAGTCAAACCTTGACACACTAGAAACGTATCTCTGTAGATAAATTTCTGTCACTAGATTTTCCCACTATTTTTGTATAACTCGTACACTGTAAAAGCGATATTTGATCAAATTTCTTGACTGCACACTAGTATTTCTGCAGATAAATTTCTGTCACTAGATCTTCACTATAAATTACTATAAATTTTGTATAACTCGAACACTGTACGGAAAAGCGATAGTTCATCAAATTTCTTGACTGCACACTAGAATCGTATTTCTGCAGATAAATTTCTGTCACTAGATCTTCACTATAAATTACTATAAATTTTGTATAACTCGAACACTGTACGAAAAAGCGATATTTGATCAAATTTCTTGACTGCACACTAGAATCGTATTTCTGCAGACAAATTTCTGTCTAAATTTTCCCACAATAAATTTTGTATAACTGCACGAATAATTGATCGAAAGTATAACAGAAACGTTAAATTGACAAAGAGATAAATGAAAAGTAATTAATCCGTTCGGAAAATCCCGAATTAATCGTGTTATAATAATTGGTATCTTTTAATTGTTATTTTTTATTCATTTCAACGTGACAATCGCATCGAAAACATCGCAATCGACGGAATAAATATAGCCGGCAAACGGGATCAATTAAACACGACCGAAAGTAGTACAAAACAATTAAAAAGAATGCAATTTCCAGCAATCAACGACCGAATAGTATATTTACAAACGAGCATCACTTTGTATAGAGGCAGTGACACACGTGTACGTTGTTCGGGGCTGATATCGATTGTATATATTTAACTTTTAGGTGGAAATCGAGGGACTGACCGGTGAGATACGCTTCAACGATGATGGCCGACGACACAATTACACTCTCCACGTCGTCGAGATGACGGTCAACAGTGCCATGGTCAAAGTAAATATTTTTTTACTTTTTTCCGCGATAGCCTGCCACGTGTTATTCCGCCGAATTTTGGAAATTACGAAACGTTTCGAATAATCGATATACACGGTATGTCTGAAAAGTAACGGAACTTTTTAAATAACAAAAAAAGTGTTAGTTATTTTGCCGAAATTAATTTTTTTTATTCAAAATACATCCCTTCCGCATCAATACACCGCTGGGCACGCTCAGGCAATGTTAACATAGATTTTTTTATGTCGTTTTGCGGAATCGCTTCAATCACCCTTGTCACAGCTGCTTGGACTTGTGTAACAGTGTCATAAAACGTTCCTTTCATGGCTAATTTCAATTTTGGAAAAAGGAAGTAATCGCATGGAGATAAGTCAGGCGAATATGGAGGATGTTGGAGCACACAGACTTGTTTTTGCGCCAAAAATTCACGAACTGCGACAGTTCTGTGACTTGGTGCATTATCATATAACAGAAACCAACTTCCCGGCGCTCGATATTCGAGCCTCACACGAACAATTATTTTCCACAAACGTTCCATAACACCCAGATAATATTCGCCATTAACATTTTGTCCCTGTGGAACGAATTCCCGAAGTATAATACCTTTAGAATCGTTTAGAATTTAGAAAAACCCAAAACCTGGCTTTGGGTCGTCTTCCAAAGTATCACGACCGTCCTGGAATCGCTTATACCACTCGAACACACGTGTACGGGATAAACAATCGTCGCCATAAACATTTTTCATTAATTCAAACGTTTCTGTAAAAGTTTTACCGACCTTTACCGAGCAGAATTTAATATTCGCTCTCTGCTCCATCGTGATTTTGTGACACGGTGACGAAAGGTTCTGTCGCTTTAACCGCTATAAGTTTGCAATTCGTTGCTCGATTCTAATAATGATTGTTTTGTTTTGTAGCGGAGGAATACTGTTTCCAGATAGCATATTGTTTTAATAGATGGTGCTAGTAGTTTTCCTTGAATTTAAAAAGTTCCGTTACTTTTCAGACATATTGTGTACATACAAGTTTTATGTACATAAATTCATTCGATGTTTTCACTCGATAATTCGGAGTTTTACATTGACAATTTTATTCTGTGATCGCAATTGGTTAATAGTGAATTTCGGAGAAAGTTGACGGTTTTATTCGTTTGTTCAAGGTGGCGGAATGGACGGACGAAGCTGGTTTTCAGGCAATCGCTGCGAAATACATTCGACTTCGACCACACACCGAAATCGAGAAGAACAAGACTTATATCGTGACCACCATTGTGGTAAGGAATTTTTCGAATTTAAGATTCCTTTTTATCGATTATTAATTATTCATTATTTTTTATCGTTTACTGAATTCATGTAATTTTCAGTTACACTGTATTATTAAATACTAGATTTTATTTTTAACCTTTTGTACAATTCTGATTTTCTGTTATATTTTTATTATCGTCCAAGTTTCAGATTTCTAATTATTTTCTACTGCGTGTTAAATTCTTGATTGTGTGTTATGTTGTACTATTTTTTAAATATCAGATTTCATATTACTATCTACTGTTTTCTGTATTTTTCATTTTCCATTACATTTTTATTACCCTCCAAGTTTCATATTTCCAATTAGTTTTTACCGTTCTACAAATTTTCGATTTTCTGCTGTATTATTTGCACTTTATTGTTCAGTACAACTGTAAATACATTATGTATTATTTTTTTATTTATTACGTATTATGTATTATTTACAGTATTTGTAAATACATTATGTTACATTATTTTTCCGATTTCATAAATTTTGAATTTTCTATCATAAATTTGTATTGTATTATCTTTTAAGTATAAATATATTATTTGTTCACCATTTCCTGCATTTTTTCTCTCATATTTTCATAATCATCTCAAGTTTTCAATAATATTTTAAAACGATAAATCAGCGAAGTAATATCACGCTTGATTAATTACTAATTTGTATTGAATATCGTATTACATAAAATATGGCTGAATCCTCTGTAAAGTTAATGTACTGAGATTTTAACCATGAATGACGCTCTCGTTGCTTAATCGGTTGCATACAACGTTGTAATTAAAAAAAAGTAGGTAATGTAGATTACTTCTTTCAATTTCGTTTCATTAATGGTACTCATTTTGTTTCATTTCTGTTGAAACGTTAGATACAGATATACAGGATTTAAATTGGAATGAAATTGAATTTTCCGTGTAGGAAGAGCCGTACATTATGAAGAAAAAATCGGACACTGGAGAGATACTCACCGGAAACGATAGCTACGAGGGTTATTGTAAAGATTTAGCTGATCTCATTGCTAAAAAATTAGGAATCACCTGTAAGTATTATCGTTATCAACTGGTATAATTACAATAATAATAAATCAATAACTTGCTATTATTTGATGTCGTGGTTCAGATAAATTGTATTAATAATAATGTAAACCAACAACCTAGTTGAAATAATTTAATTATGATGATACTTCATATTGAGAGATAATTGATTAATAATGTAATTATAATACAATTACTGATACATAAAATATTTCAAATATTATCTAATAATTATTTAATGAAATCAATCAAATTATTTTAATGTAATATAATTAAAATACTAATTAATAGTCTAATACAATTTAATTATAATGTAATTACTGATATATAAAATAATTCGTATAATATTTAAAAATCGTAATAATAAAATTTAATAATAAAACAAGTTAATTATAATTTTTATGTAGTGCGAAACATAATTTAATAACTGATCAATAGAATTTAATTTAATATTTCAAATTAAAGTGCGAAGTGGGGAAGTTGGGAAATGGGAAAATTGGAAAATGGGTTTAGACAGTTGGAAAATTGGGAAATTGGGTAATTGGGAGATTGGGAAATTGGGAAATTGGAAAATTGGGAAATTGGGAAATTTGGAAATTGGGAAAGTGGGAAAGTGGAAAATGGATTTAGACAGTTGGGAAATTGGGAATTGGGTAATTGGAAAATTGGGAAATTGGGAAATTGAGAAATTGGGAGAGTGGGAAAGTGGGAAAGTGGGAAAGTGGGAAAGTGGGAAATTGGGAAATTGGGAAGATTAGAAAATGAGTTTAGACAGTTAGGAAATTGGGAATTGGGCAATTGGGAAATTGGGAAATTGGGAAATTGGGAAAGGGGGAAAGTGGGAAAGGGGGAAAGTGGGAAAGTGGGAAAGTGGGAAAGTGGGAAAGTGGGAAAGTGGGAAAGTGGGAAATTGGGAAATTGGAAAAGTTGGGAATTGGGAAAATTAGAAAATGGGTTTAGACAATTAGGAAATTGGGAATTGGGTAATTGGGAAATTGGGAAATTTTGAAGTTTGGAAATTGGGAAAGTGGGAAAGTTGGAAAACGGGTAAATTAGAAAGTTGGGAAATTGGAACTTGGGATAATTGGGAAATTGGGAAAGTGGGAAAGTGGAAAAATGGAAAGTTGGGAAATGGGTAAATTAGAAAATTGGGAAATTGGAACTTGGGACGTTGCGAAATTGGGAAATTGGGAAATTAGGAAAGTGGGAAATTGGTAAATTGAGAAATTGACTTATTGGGAAATTGAAAAGCTGAAAAATGGGAAAATTGGAAAATGAGTAAATTAGAAACATAATTGAATAACTGATCAATACAATGTAATTTAATAATATTTCAAACTAAACCACGAATATCAAACGAAGAAATGTTAACTAGGGTGAACAAATTGGACGGCAATTACCGAAATCAATTTCTAGATATCGCTATGTCTAATTTCCAAATGCAACCTATTATAACAATCGCCCGTTTAAACTAATTCGCTACGGAATATCTCGTGATATACCGAAACGAGAGAATACTATACCGAATTAACGTTTAAATCACACTTCCATTTGCTAATTACACAAGGAACGTGTGCTTGCAGTACTCCGGCAACAAACTTAATTCAATTAAATTAAGTCCAACCGTCTCTATTGTGTATATTCTCGATATTATCGTTACAGATTCATATTTATCTAATCCCGGAGTTCTGTATACCGTAACAGTCTCTAGTTAATTGATATTCGATACTACAAAATTACATCTTCATTACGTTATTCTGCTAAACATGTTTATCTTCTTCTACCTGAATATTCATATATTATGAATAAGGTTCATTTATCTATTCATTTATTTATTTATACGATATTATTAATTTTGTAGGCATTTATTGGTACAGCATTTATTGTAGTATTTATTGGTACAATATTACTTGAGTGACCCGTTAGTGATTGTGGATATTCCTTGTGAAGGAACGGAGTGAATTGGGGTTGCAAGTAGTGTCAAGTTTCATGGAAAAACTAGCATCATTAATTCAATTAGAGATATAAAATTTATTAAGTCTGTCTTCTGTTACCCTTTCATTGGAAGTGTGTAATTTTCCCTTGTAATTTAATAAAATCTGAAATAATTGTTCCGTTAATGTTTACCTAATTTCAAGTCGACAATTTATGTTACATAATTTTGACGAGAAAAGGTACCAACACAAGAGAATGAAATAAGAAAATGAATCCTCCCGCATTTCGTTTCGAATGAAACGATATTGACGAACGAAAGTTTCTAGTTCTCGGTAACAAATAATAACTACATCTTCCGATTTTCCAGACGAGCTACGGATCGTGAAGGACGGAAAATACGGGATGGAGAATCCGGATGTTCCCGGTGGTTGGGACGGGATGGTCGGCGAGTTGATACGCAAAGTAAGTTGGTAGAGATGCTAATCATGGCGATTCGGAGCGTTTCGAAAACGGAACACCCCGGAAATGGCAATGGAAACCCGACTCGGACAATTTCACACGGTCACGACGAAGGATTCTATTGATCGATGCGATTCGAACGCTGAACAAGCTGTTTTATCCTCTAGTTGAGAGTGCGAAGATTCTCCACCAGATGTCTGCTGCGTGCAACCCCTTTATTGGATTTCGAGCTACATCTGGTGGTCGAGTCTGCAAACAGGTGTCTCGACTTTTTTGTTTCGGTTCGATTGCTAAGGAAGAACGATTGTATTAATTATTATTGTATTATTTTTGTTCAATTATTTAGAGTTACATTTTTATTAGTGTTCAACCATTTCAAGTGACATTTTTTATTGTTAGTAACAATATGACAGTATTGTAATGATGAAATGATTGAACAATAAGATTGTATATATTCAACAATTATTTAATTAAATCAATTCGAGTGACATTTTCTATTGTTAGTAACAATATGACAATATAAGAACGTTGAAATGATTGAACAATAAGATTGTATATATTTAAGAATTATTTAATTAAATCAATTCGAGTGACATTTTTTATTGTTAGTAACAATATGACAATATAAGAACGTTGAAATGATTGAACAATAAGATTGTATATATTTAAGAATTATTTAATTAAATCAATTCGAGTGACATTTTTTATTGTTAGTAACAATATGACAATATAAGAACGTTGAAATGAATGAACATTAAGATTGTATATATTTAACAATTATTTAATTAAATCAATTCGAGTGACATTTTTTATTGTTAGTAACAACATGACAGTATTACAATGTTAAAATGATTCAATAATAAGATTATATATATTTAATAATTATTTAATTAAATCAGTAAGATGGTGGATGTAGGATGTTATAATTGTATTCATTTCTTCCTTTTGGGGTAATTCTGACAAAATGTGGTATTGATGCATATTTTGTTTGTGAATATTGGGATTGGTTCATTATATAGTTAGAAATGCTGTATTTTTACAATTTTACATTTTTGTTGTAATTAGAAATGTATTTTTACAACATATAATAATAGAGTGAAAATGTATTTTTAATATCACATCTGCAGAATAATTATTATACAACAATTTGAAATGTTGCAATTTTAATAGTATATTTGTATATCAACAAAGATATTTTTGTTTTCAGATGTGTTATATTTTTATTGTAAAAAAATATTTATGTAATATTTGCAATGTAAAAATATTTCTGTTATCAGGTTATAATTTTCATGGCTTAACATTTCAATGACTTATATATTCTTTAAAACAAAGGGGTTTTTCATTGCATGATTTCTTTCAATTCTTAACAAAATATGTATAAATATATGTAAAGGAATAAATTTGAAATTTTATAAAAAAAAAGATAACCATTTCTCATCAAACAAATTTATTTGAAAGATATAACATAATACTGTAAAACTAACAAAAATGAAATCACAAAAATTGTAATATGTTTTCAGTAACTTTAGCTAGTAAACTATTCATTCATGTTTGTTGAAATGTAAGAATTTTATGGTTACTATATAATTTTTATCTTGCATATTTCCCATAAAACAAAGGGTTAATACATAACAATTATAACGAATTTCGTTAATAAATACAGAAAATGAATACAAATAAGAATGTAGTAAATAATACAACAAGGTATAATCCAAAAATCAATAAAATATCTATTACACCTCTGAATAATGATTTCAATTGTGTTCCAGGAAGCAGATATTGCAATAGCTCCAATGACAATCACATCTGAACGCGAACGAGTGATCGATTTCAGTAAACCCTTTATGTCCCTGGGTATCAGCATCATGATAAAGAAACCCATCAAACAGAAACCCGGAGTGTTCAGCTTCTTGAACCCGTTGAGCAAAGAAATCTGGGTGTGCGTGATCTTCTCATATATCGGCGTGTCCATTGTTCTCTTTACCGTGTCCAGGTAAATGATCATTTTTCGCGTACTTGTTTTCTTCTGCTCGCAGTAGTTACGGTCGGTATGTTGTCAGACGAAACGTTCTACATGATTTTTATTGTGACTCTGCTACGTCGATATTAAATTATCGATGATATTTGAATATTATGTAAAAATTTTACTGAGTAATACTTTTTATTAGTACATATAGTAATATAGTATACTAAGTACTAGTAGTAATAATATTTCAAATACTAGTACTAGTAAATACATACAGGGTGTCTTAAAACTAGTGTAACTACTGCAGTACTAGTGTATTAAATGCACAGAAATTTTGTTTGTAAGATAACAAAAAAGTGAAGATTCTAATGGTTATTGTTAGAGTTCTTTATAATGTACTCTGAAATAATTTTAAACAATTCAGAAAATTATGCATGTATGATTGCTGAAATTTAATTTAACCACTGGTGCAAGTTAGGTCAAATGAGACCCATGGTCAAATATGATCATGAAGTGTACGTTATAATAGTGCTTTATGTATACAAATTTTGTATTGAAAGCCTTGATATGTTAAAATATTAATAAACAAGTAATGTAAAATTTACAGAATAATAATTTAAAATTGAATTTTCATTACAAAGCATGTTCAGTTAGCAAGGATTCTTTGTCATTTAATAGTAGTAAAATTAAATTTGTTATTATATTAACATATATTAGCTTCATAACTATTTTTAAAAATATTAAGTATTCGAGAAATATTCCTTTGTAATTTAATGATTTATTATCTGATATAATTTTTCTCATGTTCAAATACATTTTACTTCAACAATTTTAACAATACATGAACAATTTTTACATAAAAAATATTGAAGAAGTTAAAACAGTAGGAAATTCAATAAGATTAGATATGAATAATCGATACTTTATATTGATTCTATAACATATGGTTTTATATGTACTTTTTCTTGCCGAAAGTAATAAAACTTTGCAACTCTGTCGCCAAAGTGAGGGAACACGTGTCATTTTTTTTTGTATCCATAACTCAAGTTTGAGGGGTGAAATCACCTCAGAACTTTCACCCCTATGTCAACTTTCGATTTCACTAAAAATTAAACTAACATTATGAACAAAAACTCACGTCACACATATTTTACCTACATATAACTTGAAAATTAATTTTTTCAGTTACATTTATTTATTTCAAAACACAGAATATTAATAAAATTAATCTATATGTTTTCCAATAAAACATCAAAATAAATCTTTTGAATTTTTACCTAAGTAATGTTAATTTCTTAATAATAATTATTTATATTCTTAATATTAATAATTTATTGTTATAAGTATAATTAGCTTCTTTATCATAATTTTGAATAACATAATGATTTTTTATAACGAACGACTACTGTTTACGAATGAAGGTATAAAAAATTGTTCTCTATAAAAGAAGACGTAGAAATTATTATTCGGAAGATATGAAAATATTTAATTTTCCCACATTCTCATTCAGATTTTCACCTTACGAATGGAGGGTGTTAACACTGAGTAGCGGTGGGGATCCCACAATGTCAACCAGGAATGACCCCACGTTACAACACCCACATGGCTCGCAAGGATCACCCCATATACCAACTTCGAGCATGGCTAACGACTTCAGCATCATAAACAGTCTATGGTTCGCGTTAGCCGCCTTCATGCAACAGGGCTGTGACATATCTCCCAGGTAACAAATCATTTCTTTTATTAAATTTCAGAAATTGTTTCAAATTTTCGAAATGTCTAAATTTAAAATTGATCAAATTCTCAAGTTTTCATAGATCCATTCCCAAGTTCCACGCATCCAAATACCAAACTGGCCAAATTTTTTAATTTTAGACCATCTTGTGAAACTACACTATCATTGGCTAAATGATCATAACACTTGATCACCTATCTCTATACCACAAAATGAACTTTCCTATAAATTAAAATACACAACTCGCCTTCACATCAGTAACCCAAAACTCTTCATCAACGTCTAAACATATATCACAACCATGTCTCACTGTCTATCATAATCTCAGTGACATCCCAATATCTGTCACAATCCTAATCACATCACATATCAATTTTCAAGTCAATTTTCAGCGATCAAGTCTCAATCACATCCCAAAACAATCACCTCTGAAAAGTGTATCAAATCCACAACCATCATATCAAATCATTAGAAAATGTTTCTTCCATCCAGGCAACGACCACTGAAAATTGGGAAATTTGGGAAAGTTGGGAAAGTTGGGAATCGGGAAATGGGTAAATTAGGACATGGGGAAGTGGGGAAGTAGAGAATCTGGAAATTGGTAAATTAGGACATGGGGAAGTGGGGAAATCGGGAATGTAGAAATTAGTAAATTAGAGCATGAGGAAGTGGAAAAGTTGGAAAATGGGAAAATTGGAAACTGGATAAATTAGAAAATTGGGAAATTGCAATTTTGGACGTTGCGAAATTGGGAAAATTGTGAAATAAGGAAATTGGGAATTTAAGAAATTGGAAAATTGAGAAATGGGAAAATTGGAATCTGGGTAAATTAGAAAATTGGGAAATTGGAATTTGGAACGTTGCGAAATTGGGAAATTGAGAAATTGGGAAAGTGGGAAATTGGGAGAGTGGGAAATTGGGAAATTGGGAAATTAAGAAATTGGAAAATTGAGAAGTGGGAAAATTGGAATCTGGGTAAATTAGAAAATTGGGAAATTGGAATTTGGGACGTTGCGAAATTGGGAAATTGAGAAATTGGGAAAGTGGGAAATTGGGAATTTAAGAAATTGGAAAATTGAGAAATGAGAAAATTGGAATCTGGGTAAATTAGAAAATTGGGAAATTGGAATTTGGGACGTTGCGAAATTGGGAAATTGGGAAATTGGCAAACATGGAAATTGGAAAATTGAGAGATTGGAAAATTGAGAAATGGTATCACAGCTCACCTTCACATCAGTAACCCAAAACTCTTGATCAATATCTAAACATTAATCACAATCATGTCTATCTGTCACAATCTCAGTGACATCCCAATATCTGTCATAATCCCAATCAAATCCCATATCAATCACATCCCAGAACATTTACCCCCAAAAAGTGTATCAACTCCACAACCATCACGTTAAGTCATTAGAAAATATTTCCATCCAGCCAACGATCACGATATAAAGACAAGTTAGTCTCTCTTGTAGCTAATTATAGCCACTTTCACCGTGGCCGTTTCCGTTTCCGCGGTACAAGCAAACGGGGCAAAGTACATAAAGGCTTCCTTTTAAGTAGCGACAGGTCAACCGTGCTGTCTGCTAATAGGATGAACTGGAGGGAGGTGAAGCGACGGGGTTGAAGGGATAAGATTCAAAAGGTTCGTCGCTCTCTCGACGAGAGTTTAAAGTCTCCTGTGTAAACCTTTCGCAGTTCTTCTTCTTCTTCTTCGAGGACGTTGTATCGCGCTCGTGTCGTTCGTTGAAAAGGGGGCTACTTCTGTGTAATTAGCGACGGGGTTCGATTCAAGAAGCGGTAAAGCATAACGGAAGTAATAAGCGTTCCACGTAAACGATGCCCTCCCCGAGTCCGGGAGCTAATTGCGAACAATCCATTACAATGCACTCGTACAATTTACTTTCAACTTCCGAATTTTCGTGCGATGTCTGTTTTCCTTGGCATCGTTCTTGATGCTTTTAGGTTTATCAAATGAATCGTTTAATTGGAGCAACGTTTGTTTATTTGAAATTAAATTACAAAGTAAATAAATTAAATTTCTTAAGGAAAATAAGTATTCGAAATAACAGCAATTTTAGTTTTCAGTTTCAAATAGATGGAAACAATTATTATATCACGTATGAAAATCACATGTTCGATTACATATTATGTCACGTATCAGAATCACATATTCTGTTACATGTTAATTTGATGTTAAATTCACATATTCTATTACATATGAATTAGATGTTAATATCACATATTCTATTACATATGAATTACATGTTAAAATCACATATTCTATTAAATGCTAATTTGATGTTAAAATCACATATTTCATTGCATGTTAATTTGACATTAACCTCACATATGGTATTCTATCACATATTAATTAAACATATAAAGTGCATATTCTATTGTACATCAATTAGAAATTGAAATGACATTTTACATATTGATGAGATATAAAACTTACACGTTAGACTACATATCAATCAATGATTTAATAATTAATTATTTCCAAATCCTATCTCCGCATTAACCACGATATTACACTTTTCCAAACTATAAAACTACACATAGATCACACATGTCAATCACGATTGTAAAGATGTGACTACAAAGTGACCCTCAAAAAACTTCACCTACATATCTGAAGTGGTCCTAACTTTTTGTCACGAACTGTACACGAATATAGTCATCGACACCGCACAACGTCGAAACACGTGTCGTTTCCAGACGAACGTGATTTACGACCACGCTATATTTCCGCAATTAGGTATAGTTGGCAGTCCATCACTAATCACGATATACTAAAGCGACCTTCAACGCACAAATCCCTATTGCTAACCACCAGATAGCACAACAAAGATAACCTTTAAGAGTGTGATTTACGAGGCTGAACAGCAAAGGGTTCAGGTACATGGTAATTACTGTTGCAAATTCCTTCGTTTAAATTACAACCGCGTGCCGGATAAACGACGATTATAACCGGCTGGCCGGAATTATCACAATATAATCGGATTACGTTTCGCAGCGTATCGTGCTCGATGTAATTTAGAACGACTTCGTAAATCGGCACCGCGATTAGGCCAACAACTCATTTGAATGAGCGTGTCGTGCCAGGGAGACCCCGGCTTAGAAATTTCCTTAGCGACACGCGCCGACCAAGGCCGAATCGTGCGTTTACGAGCGGATAACCGTTAACGTGGATAACAGTTTCCTTTAGGGTCGATATGTTACCCTAATTTTATTAACTTGCGTTGTCGAGTCTGTTGACGTGATGTACTCAGGAGTTCTGGTCCAAGTGTGGGGGATGTTGTTTGATTCGTGTTGAAATGACCTTTGCTGGCGAGATTATGTTCTTTATGGGTGAAGAAATACTTCACTTCAAATTTCTTTGAAGGTCATTTGGTCTGTTACAGAATTGGATATTCGAGAACTAGGAAATAAGGTATAATTGAGAAATTGGGATATTCGGAAATTGGGAACGTAGGAAGTTGGGGGTGGAAAGTTTTGCAAGTGCCTAACATCCCCATACTTCTATATAGAAGTATGGGGATGTTAGGCACTTGCAAAATTGGCAAATGGGAAAATTGAGAAGCGGACAAGTGGATAATGGAGAAAATATGCAACTTGGAAATTGGAAAATTGGGAAATGGGAAAACTAGACACTTGGACATTAGAAACTTGGAAAATGGGAAAATTAGACACTTGGACATTAGAAACCTGGAAAATTGGAAAATGGGAAAACTATGCAACATGGAAATGGGAAACGTGGAAAATTGGGAAATGGGAAAATTAGACACTTGGACATTAGAAGCCTGGAAAATTGGAAAATGGGAAAATTATGCAACATGGAAATTGGAAACGTGGAAAATTGGGAAATGGGAAAATTAGACGCTTGGACATTAGAAACTTGGAAAATTGGAAAATGGGGATATTAGGCAACATGGAAATTGGAAACGTGGAAAATTGGGAAATGTGAAAATTACACACTTGCAAAATTGGAAAATTGGAAACTTGGACAACGGAGAAGTGGAAAAAAATGGGAAATTGGGAAATTGCGAAGCTGGAAAATTGAAAAATGTGGAAATTACACAGTTAGAAAATTGGATCTTGGAAAGTGGGGAAATTGGGAACTTGGGTAATTGGGAAATTGGTTAAGTTGGGAAACTTGGAAATTGGGAAATTGAGAAGTTGGGAAAGTTTGAAATTGGGAAATTGGGAAGTTGGGAAAGTGGGAAATTGGGAAATTGGAACTTGGAAAGTGGGGAAATTGGGAAATGGGGAAATAGGCAAAATTGAGAAATTGGGAAATTGGGAAATTGGGAAATTGGGAAATTGGGAAAGTTGGGAATTCGGAAATTGGGAAATTAGGAAATTTGGGAATTGGTAGGTTGGGAAGTTGGGAAGTTGGCATGTTGGGAAGTTGGGAAGTTGGGAAGTTGGGAAATTGGAAAATTGGAAAATTGAGAATCGGGAAAATTGGGAAATGGGTAAATTAGACAGTTGGGAAATTGGAACTTGGAAAGTGGGGAAATTGGGAAATGTGGAAATAGGGAAATTTAGAAATTGGGAAATTGGGAAATTGGGAAAGTTATGAATTCAGAAATTGGGAAGTTGGGTAGTTGGGAAGTTGCGAAGTTGAGAAATTGGAAAATTGGAAAATTGAGAATCGAGAGAATTGGGAAATGGGTAAATTAGACAGTTGGGAAATTGGACCTTGGAAAGTGGGAAAACTGGGAAATTGTTAAATCTGGAATTTTGGGAATTCAATTAAAAGTTGCAAAGTTTGAAAATTAGAAGTTGTTAAATACAAAAAATATGGAATTCCTACAATTAAAAATTTAGATACTTGAACAATGTAAATTTAAAAAATTCAAAAAGTAACTTAAAATTCATAAAAAGTATTGAAATATAAAGAGCTTGATAATTAGGAATTCAAAAATTTCTAAATCTGGCAACATTAAAACTAGTACAGATTTAATGCTGCTACAATTCGAATATTTTTACAAGAAATATAAGCTCATACACGGGAATACATAACTCCTATATGCTAAAGTGTCTCATAAATCGTGAAAGGAGCAATCGCCAGGAATTCGCAACGTTTCAACCACTTGATGACTTGCTCTCGATTAATTTACATCTCGCAGTATCCACCCTCGCCGTGGTAGCCTTCTTGATTAATGGTTTAAATATTCGCACGACGACGATATGAATTGTAAATTTTGCTGGAAACCTTCTGCCTCCCCAACATCCGTAGTTTATCTCCACCTCTGTTATGCTTCTTCTTTCTTCCTACTGCAGGACTTCCTGGTCCTTGATTTCGGACAGGACACCATGTTTCATTACCAAACGCTGTTGTATCTGTTGAACAAACCGTGCAATTTGATTATTTATTTATTATACAGCTTCTTTGGTAAATAGAGGTATCACTATTTTTATAGCAGCATAATGTTTGAAGAAATGTAAAATTTCGAAGTTTCAACAGTCTAAAATTTTGAAAGTTTCAAATATTTCAAAGATTTAACATTGCAAAATTCTGTAATTTCAAAAAGTGCAGTTTCATTGTTACAAGATTCTAAAATTTAAAAGGTTCGAAAAATAAGAGAATTGAATAATTATATATATTCAAATTTCTAGAATTACATAATAGGAAAATTGAAAAATTACAAAACAGCAAAACTGAAAAATTGTAAACTTGTAACATTGTAAAATTGCAAAATTCCAAAATCCCAAGCTCCAAAACTCTCAGAATCTCAAAATTCCAAAATAAGATCCCAAAATTCCATTTTCAAAAATAATAATCCAAATCACAATTACGAAGAGTACAACAATTATTAAAATTTAATTTTGCAGATCGATATCGGGACGAATCGTCGGCAGTGTATGGTGGTTCTTCACCCTAATCTTAATCTCATCATACACCGCGAATTTGGCCGCGTTTCTAACAGTCGAAAGAATGGTTGCACCGATTAATTCACCGGAAGACCTAGCATCGCAAACGGAAGTGCAGTATGGGACACTTTCGCATGGATCTACTTGGGACTTCTTTCGCGTAAGTAAAAAAACACTAAATAAAAACTAAAATCTAAAATAAAAAGACTGAAATGAAATCTAAATATGTTCTAACTCATGTATAATCATATTATCTGAAGACTCTCATCTTAATGTGAATAGTATGCAAGCATGATTCAGAAAAGAATGATATTGTGAAAAGCAGGATATAATTAAACAGACACTTTCTATAATTTTGTAATTCGAATATAATTAAAGAGACACTTTTTCTGATTTCTTAATTTGGATATAATTAAAGAGACACTTTTTCTAATTTTTTAGTGTAAATGCAATGAAACAGGTAGTTTTTCTAATTTTTTAATTCAGGTTCTATTAACCAGTCACTTCTTCTGATTTCTTAATTCGAATATAATTAAAGAGACACTTTTTCTAATTTTTTAATTCGAATATAATTAAACAGGTAGTTTTTCTAATTTTTTAATTCAGGTTCAATTAACCAGACACTTCTTCTGATTTCTTAATTCCAATATAATTAAAGAGACACTTTTTCTAATTTTTTAATTCGAATATAATTAAACAGATAGTTTTTCTAATTTTTTAATTCGAGTTCAATTAACCAGACACTTCTTCTGATTTCTTAATTCGAATATAATTAAAGAGACACTGTTTCTACTTTTTTAATTGGAATATAATAAAACAGACACTTCTTATAATTTTGTAATTTGAATACAATTAAACAGGTAGTTTTTCCAATTTTTTAATTTAGATTCAATTAAACAGACACTTTTTCTAATTTTGTAATTCGAATACAATTAAACAGGTAGTTTTTCCAATTTTTTAATTCAGGTTCAATTAAACAGACACTTCTCCTGATTTCTTAATTCGAGTATAATTAAACAGGTAGTTTTTCTAATTTTTTAATTCAGATTCAATTCAACAGAGACTTCTACTGATTTCTTAATTCTAGTATAATTAAACAGATACTTTTTCCAATTTTTGTTTAACTCGAATACAATTAAATAAGAAGATATTCTAATAACTTGATGCATTGTTTTACGTTTGATGACAGAAATCGCAGATCAACCTATACAGCAAAATGTGGGAATTTATGAATTCTCGGAAACACGTGTTCGTCAAAACGTACGACGAAGGAATACGAAGGGTCAGGACGAGTAAGGGCAAATACGCTCTTTTGATCGAGAGCCCAAAAAATGAGTATATCAATGAAAGGGAGCCTTGTGACACGATGAAGGTCGGGAGAAACCTTGATGCCAAGGGTTTTGGCGTCGCGACGCCGCTTGGATCTCCTCTCAGGTAAATTACTATTTTCTTTCAAAATTTCTAATAATTCTTACTTTTTTGACATCAACAATTATTTCCCGTTTTTATTATTTGTTGGTCTTTTACCTAAAGTCTTTCGTTGTATCTTTTTAAAGTATTGCATACATATTGTATCATTTTTCTGAAATATTTCAAATAGAAAACGTTTTGAAAGAGGAAATGTTTCAGGTAGAAAATGTTTCGATAAAAAATATTTCAAACAGAAAATATTTCAGTACAAGTTTCAAATAGAAAGTATTTCAGTAAAAAACGTTCCAAAGAGAAAACATTTCAATACGAAATGTTTCAAATAGAAAATATTTATATAAATAAGTGTTGTATAATAAGGGCTGACACTCCAGTTATTTTTAATTACAAAAACTGACAACTTTGATACAAAAACAATGATATAAAATCCTTTTCTGCAAAAATGTTAAGAATTTAATTCAGGAGTTCCACATAAACCTTCGTATAAACTACAAGTTCCATATTTACAAATAATTTTAAATTGTTTACAAGAAAAATATATTTGGTTTAATCCTAACCTCAAACCTTCATCTCACATATTCGAAATCGAATTAAATCCTTGCACTACTATAGCAGAGTTTGATACATAAGTACTTGATTATCTCACTATGAACTCCTAACAAAAAGCCCTAAATAAAAGACCAGCCACCTGGAAGAGTGTAATATGCATAGATTCAATGGATAAAGTTCGACCTATTTCTTCCATACGATCGCTTAACCAACAACGTTTTGTGATCGTCAGAAAGCGGATAACTTTTTGAAATCTTGTCGCACTGCATCGAAACTCGGCTCAATTAGCATAGAAAAACTCCTACATCCATTTTTCCGTATAATTACCTCTTAATAATCTGCCTCTACATATTCTGCTCAACTCGCGATTCAATCTCGTTTTACTTCATCACTCTATTCTGCTCGGATAACACTTTTCAATTCTTTATTTACGATTTTCGTCGATATTTTAGATAAATGTTAAGAATTATAAAATAAATGAAGAATTATAAAACTATAGAGAAAAGTTCTGAAAGATACTTAAATACTTTGGATGATATTTAAAGAATAATTTTTGTCCTTTTTATTTTGTACAAAAGTAAAAATGTCTTACAATTCTTTAAAATTCAATATATATTTTAATTCATATTAATTCAAATTTAATAAAATTTTGAAAAATTCAGTATCTCTTTATATCTGTTTACAGATGTTTCTTCAATTTGCACTCAAAAAAATATTATCAATACAATTTATATTTAATAAGGAAAGATGTCTTGAGAAGTTTGGAAATATATTATAATTATTTATATTTATTAATATAATATGAATTTTATTAATATCGTTTATATTTAATAAGAAAATAGATTTGTAACACATTATTTTGACAAGTATGATTATTCTAGTTCTAATATATAAGACAGTGGTGTCAGTCGTTAACAGTTTTAATATTGCAGGGACCCCATAAACCTAGCGGTGTTATCATTGAAAGAAAATGGAGAATTGACAAAATTGGTGAACCGATGGTGGTACGACAGAACAGAATGCAGGCACGGTGATAAACAAGATGCATCCAGAAACGAGTTATCCCTCAGCAACGTTGCGGGAATATTTTATATTCTTATCGGTGGTCTGCTTTTAGCGTTAGCCGTTGCTCTATTGGAATTTTGCTATAAATCACACACTGAAGCTACTAGAGCGAAGGTAACGATATCACCTCTAAACATCACATAAATTATTACTCTAAAAAGGATATAGTATGTTAAGTACAATTTCAAAATTCGAAAACTTCCAAAGTTCCAAAATACCAAAATTCTAAAATTCCAACATCCAAATTTCCAAAATTTCAAAACTCCAGAATCCCAAAATTCTCAAATTCACAAATCCCAAAATCTCAAAAATTCCAAAATTCCAACACTTCAAAATTCAAAATTCAAAAGTTCCAAAATCCCAAAATTTTTAAATTCCAACATCCAAATTTCCAAAATTTCAAAACTCCAGAATCCAAAAATTCCAAAACTCCAAAATTCTCAAATTCACAAATCCCAAAATCTCAAAAATTCCAAAATTCCAACATTTCAAAATTCAAAATTCAAAAGTTCCAAAATCCCAAAATTAAAAAATTCCAACATCCAAATTTCCAAAATTTCAAAACTCCAAAATCCCAAAATTCCAAAACTCCAAAATTCTCAAATTCACAAATCCCAACATCCCAAGATTCCAAAATTCCAAAATTCCAAATTTCCAAAACTCCAATACTCCAGAATCTTAAAATTCCTAAATTCCCAAATCCCAAAATTCCCAAATTCCCAAATTCTAAATTTGCAAAATTTGCAAAATTCCAAAATTCCAAAACTCCAATACTCCAGAATCCCAAAATTCCAAAACTCCAATATTCCAGAATCCTAAAATTCAAAAATTCCCAAATCCCAAAATTCCAATACTGCAAAATCTTAAAATTCCTAAATTCCCAAATCCCAAAATTCCCAAATTCTAAATTTGCAAAATTCCAAAACTCCAATACTCTACAATCCCAAAATTCCAAAACTCCAATACTCCAGAATCCCGAAATTCCAAAATTTCCAAATCTCAAAATTCCAAAATTCTCAAATCCCCCAATTCCAAAATTCAAAATTTTCAAATCTCAGAATTCCAAAATTCTCAAATCCCCAAATTCCAAAATTCCAAATTTCCAAAACTAATAATGCAGAATCCCAAAATTCCCAAATTCCCAAATCCCAAAATTCCAATACTCCAAAATCTTAAAATTCCTAAATTCCCAAATCCCAAAATTCCCAAATTCTAAATTTGCAAAATTCCAAAACTCCAATACTCCACAATCCCAAAATTCCAAAATTCCAAAACTCCAATACTCCAGAATCTCGAAATTCCCAAATTCCAAATTTGCAAAATTCCAAAATTCCAAAATTTCCAAATCTCAAAATTCCAAAATTCTCAAATCCCCCAATTCCAAAATTCAAAATTTTCAAATCTCAGAATTCCAAAATTCTCAAATCCCCAAATTCCAAAATTCCAAATTTCCAAAACTAATAATGCAGAATCCCAAAATTCCCAAATTCCCAAATCCCAAAATTCCAATACTCCAAAATCTTAAAATTCCTAAATTCCCAAATCCCAAAATTCCCAAATTCTAAATTTGCAAAATTCCAAAACTCCAATACTCCACAATCCCAAAATTCCAAAATTCCAAAACTCCAATACTCCAGAATCCCGAAATTCCCAAATTCCAAATTTGCTAAATTCCAAAATTCCAAAATTCCAAAATTTCCAAATCTCAAAATTCCAAAATTCTCAAATCCCTAAATTCCAAAATTCCAAATTTCCAAATCTCAGAATTCCAAAATCCCAAAATTCCAATTTTCCAAAACTAATAATGCAGAATCCCAAAATTCCCAAAATACCCAAATTCCAAAATTCCAAAATTCATACGAGAAATATGAAAATCGAAGACTAATCTTATCTAAATAATTTAAATCGAATAAATGTAGGATACATTAAAACTGAACGAATTTTTCAGATTCCATTATCGGATGCGATGAAAGCGAAAGCCCGATTGACGATCGGTGGTGGTCGAGATTTCGACAATGGCCGGGTAAGTGATGCAACGAGCCTTTACCACCCTTAGATTTCTCGTATCGACAATTAGAATTAATCAGAGTACATAAAAATTGAATTGGGAAGAGATCAGTGGGCACGAAGCGAAACATTTCACATATATGTATATACTTCTTAAAATTATGACTGTTACAAAGAATATCTTCTCATAAAGTAAGAAGAATTAAATAGATAATCAAATTTTTATCAGAAATTACTTAAATTCTTACAAATTGCCTGTACCATAATTCTGTAGTAAAATGCTTTCACTGTAACTTTAAAATAACATGATTATAAATAATGTTACTCTAACCTAATAACAAATAAATACTTCTACCATATGCTAATATCAAATACCCCCATTATAACTTAAATAGTAAAGAAGTGCTTTTGCTATAATGTAACAATAAAAAGATACTTTCCCCATAAGGTGAGAGCAGATAAAGTCCAATCAAGCAAGTCCACTATAACCTAAATAACAAATAAGCTAATAAATATATAATATGCTAGTAAATTTTTCTCACAATCCTTGAAAATCATTGTTAAAATCTGATATACATAATTTTAGAATAAATAAATTTTGTTTTAATGTGTTTATATTGAAAGAAGTGTTTCTTGATTTGCCCCGATCTCGAACCAACGATATCGATGTATCGTGTAACATATGCTCGTAACGAGGTGCATTATGCACACTCGTGCAATACAACGACCAATACATACATACGTATACGTAGATACATTACAATAGAGTACGTTTGGCATGCAGTTAGCAGCGTGTAAGTAAGTGTGCTGGAAAGGCGATCGATTATCGGGAATTTCGAACGGTTTATGGAATTCTCGAGAACGGAGTTGGGCATCGATAGATGATCAAACACTGTAATTCGAATGATTTCTGAACAAAAATTATGAGTATTTTGCTTGAGTAATTTTTAAATAGTCATGAGTAAAATGTTTTATGCAAGGGTTTTTAATGTAATGTGATAGTGAATGTTTTAGTTGAGTAATCTTTGAATAGAAATTGCGAGTAGTAGATAACATTTTATTCCAATAAATTTTCTATAAAAATTGTAGAATATAGTTGGAGTAAGTTACACATAAGTTACACAGTTACAAATATTATGTGTTTTAAATGTTTTAATTTACAAGTTTATTATATTTTCGAATTTTTTTAGCAAGTTTTCTTTGGCAAGTTGGATTAATTCTCAAGTTTTTCAATTTCCAAATTTTCAAATTTGTGAATTTGTAATTTTTCAAATTCTAAAATTTCAGACTCTGAATTTAGAAAATTCTTGAATTTCAAGTTATAAGTGTACCAAATTCTCAAATCCCAAATTCTAAATTTACCAAATTCTCAAACTTCAAGTTCTAAATTTACCAAATTCTCAAATCCCAAATTCTAAATTTACCAAATTCCTAAATCCTAACTTCTATATTTACCAAATTCTCAAACTCCAAATTCTAAAGTTACCAAATTCTAAATTTACCAAATTCCTAAATCCCAAATTCTAAATTTACCAAATTCTCAAATCCCAAATTCTAAATTTACCAACTTCTCAAATCCCAAATTCTAAATTTACCAAATTCTCAAACTTCAAGTTCTAAATTTACCAAATTCTCAAATCCCAAATTCTAAATTTACCAATTTCTCAAATCCCAAATTCTAAATTTACCAAATTCTCAAATGCCAAATTCTAAATTTACCAACTTCTCAAATCCCAAATTCTAAATTTACCAAATTCTCAAATGCCAAATTCTAAATTTGCCAACTTCTCAAATGCCAAATTCTAAATTTACCAACTTCTCAAATCCCAAATTCTAAATTTACCAAATTCTCAAATGCCAAATCCTACAGTTGCCAAATTCTAAAACCCCAAATTCTAAATTTACCAAATTCTCAAATCCCAAATTCTAAATTTACCAAATTCTAAACTTACCAAATTCTCAAATGCCAAATCCTACAAATGTCAAATTCTAAAACCCCAAATTCTAAATTTACCAAATTCTCAAACCCCAAATTCTAAATACACCAAATTCTTAAATTCCAAATTCTCAAATCCCAAATTCTCAAATGCCAAATCCTACAATTGCCAAATTCTCAAACTCCAAATTCTAAACTTGCCAATCCTTCAGGCTCCAACTTCTAAATTTTCCAATTTCTCAATTCCCAAATTCCAAATTCACCAAAACCTCAAATTCCTAAATCCTCAAATCTCCAAATTCACCTTTTCCACAGTCCCCAATCTTCAAAATCCCAATTTGTACATCTCACTCAAATAACCAATATCCAAAAATGCACCCCCTAACCAAATATTCCCCATTGTAAAATAATTGTAACTCGCAATTTTCATTTCCCTATTACTCAACCAAAAAAAAATGACTCATTCTTATAATAATATGCCTAACTCCGTTCAAAGGTAGACACGATCGACCCAAGGGCGATTATCGATCGTGATCGATGCTTCGTGTATACCTAGTCTATAAACGAATATAGATATACATATATTATATACATTATATATAGATAGATATTATTATATACATATTATATATATACATATACGTACATGCGTGCGATGTGCGGCTGGCTGGATGTGTTGCGCTCTTTTCTACTTCTATCTATCCATCCTCATCTTTATCTTTTCTCTCTGTTTGTATAATCGATGGATGCAGAAGACGTAATTTGCTCGTTTTGCGCGTTTCGTTCTACTTTTGTTTTTGTCTCTAGTGGTACGGACTGCAGAGTTAGACGGAGGATGCATGCGCCTTTCCCGGGACCATAAGTGAGTACTATAGCCTTTAATTTTAAATCCCGATCGTTCTACGTATCGTTTAGTGTCACCTCTCTTTTCTATCCTCGCTATCTACACAACTTCCGTTTAGGTAACGTTCAACTATTAGGTTGTTGCCCATGCAATGGTCGATTTGGAATAGAATCTCGTTATATTGCCGACTAATTTGTAAATTATTGTTGTCTAAAAATTTGTAGATTAATATTGTCAACTAAGTTATAGGTAAATACATATTGCTGACCACTCATGCTGACTCATGTGTGACAATTGAAAATCATGTGTATGTTACTTGAAATTAATTTTTAAACTAATGACGGTTTCAGAGTTTCGTTCAAAAATGCATTATAAATTATATTCTTTAATTGATTTTGAATTATACATTTTTAAATGCATTTAGATATGTACATTTTTTACCGCATTTATAAATATATATTTTAAAATAAATTTGGAAACGTGTATTTAGTAACAGATTTCGAGATATATTTTCTAATCAATTTAAAAATATGCATTTATTAATAAATTCAAAAGTATACATTTTGTAAGAAATTCAGAAACATGTTCTTCTTCGTGTATTTGAAGGTTACATTTTTTTAAAATTTAACACAATAAAAAAATATAATAAAATAATAGCGAGAGAATGTAAGTTAAAGTATAAGTTTGAAAATATACAATTTGTAAAACACAGATAATTCACAATTGAAAAATTGATTCAAAAATTCTGCCGCAACTCGTATTTTATTTTATAAATAATAAACAAATGAATAATATTTATGAATATATTAATCTTTCTAAAAATTGATCATTTCACACGCAACAACCTACTAGTTCGTCATTAAAAACAAGAATGACTATTTTTTCAATATTTTCACATCATTATCAAATTCTTCAGTGTCGTTCATCACATCGTCATGTATAGACTATATTTTTGCATTTTGTGCACATAATGAAAAACAAACTTTCATAAATTAGGTTATGTATCACTTAAAAATTATTTTGTACGTTCTACTTTGTAACTCATATTTTTAGCAATGATTTCCTGTGACAAAAGAGGGATGATCACAATTGAATTTCATTTCTAATCGTGTTTTTAATCCAAACATCGATTGAAGTCCTTCTACCTCCTGCTTTCGATCCATGATTTATCTTTTGTTCACCTGAACAGCTTTGTATATCATGAAAATGGCTTAAAGTCGCAAGAGGAGCATGGCTTGAGGTTATTTAGATGAGAAATGATTTGTCGAATCGCATGTCGCTTTTGAACAACTGTTATGCTTGTTAGACCGCTACATAAAATACGAAAACTCGAGACACCTCCATATACAATGATGAAACTAATATTTCCAAATTTTCAGATTCGTATCTCACAGCAATTATTGGAATTATGTGATTTGTGTTAATACATTTTTTTTAAGGACGCTGGAAAATTTCGTGCAACCAACCGAAGATTCTTGAGAATTATTTCAGAAGTACCGGAAGTTTGAAAATTTGTGATACTGCATTCGATACACAAGAATTTTGAGGATTTCAGAGAATTCTGATTAAAGGAAATTTCAATAAATTCTGAAAACGTGAAGTTTAAAAAATACAAAAAAATTTTGTAGATAACCATTCTTTAATAGTAGACAACATTTTGAATAGTAAAATTTATTTCCGAAAGTTTAAAATTAAAATTTGTTGTAATTGAAATTTGTGAAGTTCTGAAACTCTGAAATCTTCAGAATTGTCAGAATCATTCAGATATTAGTAGAGAGTTAACGATTTTAATTTGCTGTGCTTCCATAATTATTGAATCTTAAGGCTGCAATTTTATATCTAATTGTTGCTACTTTATTACGGAAAAATGGCTTATTACACTTGAGTTACTCTTTACAACTGTGGTTTTAAGGTATCGATCATTTCAATTTTCTTGGCAGACTCTTCTATGGAATGCGAATGGTGCTCAATCGCTTTTAAAAGACAGAACCTTCATTTCCGAAATGTATAATATAGAGGAAAGTTATTTAATATAGGGTTTTTTCAGTGGAGGAATATTTCAAAATTTTGCATTCACTGCTAAAACAGTATTTTAATAAATACTGCTTTTATCACTCGTTTTCATTATTAATCTTTTATGCACTCAATTAATCTAAATAATTAATACTAAATTAATCACTAAATTATCTGTTGCATAGTACAGACAGAATATTTCATAGAAAAATTTTACTAATTTTATAACATATTACATTCAAAGAAAAATATGTAATTTTAGGGACATTTCACATAAAAGTATTAACCTTGTATATCGTCAGAAACTTCAAAAAACACCAGAAATGTTATACTTCATATGTCATAATTCATAAAATACAATTATTTACGTCTATACAATTATTATTCATACAATTGCTAAATTACTGAATACAATTATTACTATAACATAAGAGAATGTAAAAGGTTTTCCAAAAGTATGTTTAAGCAAATCGACTCAGAAAAACAGTACTATATAGCAACAAATTACAAAATTATACTAATCACAACTCGTGATTAAAATATACCTCCTATCTGCCTAGAGACAGATACCTCCCCAAATTCAGACCCTCCCATATCAGACAACTTTCCTCTATATTGCAGAAAATGCAGGATGGTAGAACGACGACAGAGAACACTCATCGCACTCATCACGAAACTGAAAACACTGCAATTCATAGCACAATTACAGTTTTATCACGTCCACACGATAAACTACCACTCTAATTCGTTCCCACTGTTCAATATTCACACGTTGTTTTTAAAAATTCTTCACACGAATTTATTTGAATCGTAATTTGACTGTGGATGTTTAAGCAAAATATGTGAACTGTACAAGAACTTTAAATGGCCATATAGAAAATCCCTTGTATGTACAAAAATCACCGAATTAATTAAAAAATCTCCAATTTTAATTAAATCATTTGAACAAATTTCAAATGTCACAAACTTCACAGCACACTACAAAATTTTCTCTAAAACATCTCATATGAAAAAGTTCAATAAATATTTTAAAATATCTTTTGAATCACCAGCGCTGAACCACCCTGTATATAGCAATAACGAAGATATGGCAGAAGATCCCCGGAACTTATTTCGCCCAAGTATCGGCTCACTCCTGCACCACAAACGATTTATCAATCTCTATTTTCCCCTGTCTTATTCTCAGACAACCTAGCAACATTCTCGTCAAAAATAACCATCTCGTCGAACCTCTATCCATTGGCCATAAAATCGATCTTTACAACCACAATCTACTTTTTCTCTCTCTTTTTTTACCCCTACGTTTGAAGGTACAAGCTGGCATAAACATCCGCAGTTCAACCATCAATCACCAGGAATCGTGCACCAATACAGGCTGATTCATAACATGTGAAACCCATCTTAAAAATGGACAGGAAAAATAATGAAAGAGGTTCATGTAAATGACTTGAAATTACTGTTATGAACACTTTTGTGATTTAGTAATTGGTGTCATGTTTTAATAATCATTGACATGTTTTCGTAGAAAATTATTGATGCGATCATTCTGGACTGGGACTTGTATTTTCACTTTTCATAAATGAGGATTTTCTGTTTCGTTAGGTTTATTGGGTTGTAGGAGACATTTTTCTACATTGCCTTATGATTTATTGATTTATTGAACAAAAATCCATTTTCAAATTTTTACAGCACCATTTTCTATATTCTTAAATTTATTTAGTATTCCTTTTTATGTATTCCTGATTGTCAAAATCAGTATTTTTAAAAGTACATAGTATTTTCTTAAGTACACATCTTACGTCACTAAATTACCAGTTTCATGCAAAATGTCTCAATAACTTCCATTCTGAAATAAAACCACAAGGTTTCTATTGTACTACATAAGCACTACGACCTCCACATTCTGGCGTTCCAAAAGCGACTGCAACATATGTCTATTTCTACTAAATGGGTCCACACGTTATGAAACGCTCTGTATAGTCACTTCCACGCTTGATGTCATTTGGAAAAAAATATCACGCTGTATTTCAGATCGAAGCATAGTCCTATCACTCTGACTAATATGACGTTAGAGACTAATTACAGTAATAAAATAAGAAGTTACTACACTAATGTCAGTAACAGTGGAGATACACTAAAGTTCTCATAATTACAAAGAAAACGGTCTTCGACAGTTAATCTTTTTATTATAGTTTTACAATTCCGGTGAATCAGTCTGAAGATTCTAGTAAAGATGACTCTTGTAAAACAAGATGACACGATATTCATTGATAAACAAATATTTATGCATTAACATATCAAAGTCTGTAAAGTAAACATTGAATAGTCTCATAGATTACATTTATCTACATCTACACCTCGATAATTGCATAAACACCATTCTACTTATTAATACAGCTCAGTAACGCGTAAAATATAACAAAATACAATACACAAATGAAGATTCTGTAGTTACAGAAATAGTAACTAGAGCTGTAGTTACTAAAATTTTATTTTCATCGACTAAAACCAAAATCTGCGACCGTTCGCCGTAACCGTTCGCTTTGGTCCCGCGTCGCGCTCAGTTACGGAGACCTTGTGTAAGAACGCATTCAGACGACATCAAGCGTGCAAATCTTCCATCACTCTCATCCATTGTCACTATAAATGCAGCAGTGTAACATGTTCGTGGAATTTTGCAGTACTACGCTCCGGCAAACGCGATTGGCAATACCGAGGGCGACCAGGTACACAGCAATACGCATACCCAGGTGTAAGTTACCTGGAGAGCCCGAGTGAGTCGCCCGCCATCTCCTTGCCCACACCACCGCCGCCACCTGTGCTGGCGGTTCTACCTCCACCACCGCCGCCACCGCCCAGAAGACCGGCTCGAAGAAGTGTCACCTTCGCGGAATCGCCGCCGAAGAGCCCGAAGAAGACGAGGTTCTCGCCGTTCCAGCGTAGACCCAGCATCACGTTGCTAGACATCGCGGTGCCCTGGACACCGGCATCGCCTCGTGTCTGGAGCGGTCGTATCGGCGACTACAAACCCGAGTACATCATCTAACGTGTCGATATTAACGACTGAGAGAGATTCGATGGTCGTCAGGATTGTTCTTAACGGTGACGAGCGACGATCCTAACCTTCACCCGCAACCCTTCCGCGTTTGCCGATAGTCGAATGTTCGCGACACTTGATCTCTCGATGATTTCGGATGTGGTTCTCCTGTGGGAGTTGGGTATCTTTCTGAATGTGAAGTGGTATCTGAGAAAATTCTGAAGCTTCAAACCAAATTCAGAAGTCCCAAAATTCAAAAGTTCCATGAGGTCCACGTTCTTAAGTTCCACCATCCTAAAATATGAAAATTTTGAAATCTCTGATTAAATTCGAAAATCCGTCTCCAAATTTGAAAATTTGACCCTCCAAACTCCCCGCTCCAACCTCCTATGATATATGACATCAAAATTACTCCCCGAAACAGAGTATATTATCTGTCAAAAGAAACGTTCCATTATTCACAAATAATATCTCAGCCAAGTATCAGTCAAACGATATCCAACTCTGAAAGCGAATTCGATCGTTCTCACGATACATCATAGGATTCGTTGTTTTTCTACTACAAGTTCCTCCACGCTCGACGCGTACTGCCATATCGTGGAAGATCGAGCAACGATCATTTACCAGAATCCTGTCAGAACGGTCGATTCGCGCACAAGGAACCCCTATGGTCCGTAGACATATATGTTCAGGGCGTACATATGTCTATGTAGACACACGGACAGTTCATATGTACATGTGGACATATAAACAGTTCATACGTACATATGTCTATGATACAGCTCATAAGTATATCTGTGGTATATACATATGGAGATTACATATATACACATGTCTGCAGATATACACTTCATACGTATGTTTATAATCTGCATGCATATGTTCATGGTATGAACGTGAAGTTCACATATGTACACATGTCTCTGATACAATCACATAGGCAGTCCACATGTGTTTATGAATGTCTATGGTATAGATATACAAACATATACATATGTCTCTGGTATAACTACATATATGTACATATGGATGTACATATGATACAGACATACCGACAGTCTATATGTACATATGTCTATAGTATGGACATACAGGCTATGCGTACATACCTCTTTGGTACAGCCACATAGTACATATGTCCATGTGTGTCTATGATATACATACATCTATGATGCAGTCATGTAGTCAGTCTATATGTACATATGTCTATAGTATGGACATACAGGCTATGCGTACATACGTCTTTGGTACAGCCACATAGTACATATGTGCACACGTCTTTGGTACAGTCACATAGTACGTGTCCATGTATGTCTATGATATATCTATGATGCAGACATGTAGTCAGTCTATATGTCTGTGGTTTCGTCCGCACATGTGTCTATTGTATAGACATATGGAGAGTTTATGAATGCATATGTCTATGGAAGAGTCCGAGAAACCGTTCGAGAAACGCTGAGATGTGGTCATGGCTGGTTCGCGGGTAACCATGAAAGGGTCTTCGCTATTGACCGTGTTTGTACATTGTATATATATGTTGTAATCGAACGAACAGCGAGACGGTTTATAGAAACAGGTGACGAGAACAGGTCGCGAAATTCGATAGTAGAATTCGATGGTCCTGGGGTGGGTGCATGTGCAAATCGTGAAACGAACTGATACACTCAACTGCCATAATTCCTTGTGGGAACGAGAGACCCTGACACACGCGAAACACTGAACACCTTTAACGTACACTCGCGCACATTATGTATATGTAAGTATCGAAAGAAGACGCGTCGACCGAGGAGAAATAATGGTGAAGAAGAAACAGGGAGATTATCTTGAAAAATGGTGGACGTTCGAAGAGATCGAGGTGCCAAGATGGAGATCGGGTCGACCGTGAAGACACTACTATTATTATTATTATCATTATTCTGAGTATTATTACCACGTTTTTATTGTCGATTATAGTTGATTACGGATCACTGTGTACACCAACAGGTGCAAACTATTTTGTGGATCTCGCGAGGATGGATTTATTCGTTGCGCAAGATGCACCACTACTGAGCCGCGAATACGTTTTTTAACTGACAATGGTGTATAATTGCGTGAGTACTGCGTGTGTGATAAATGTATGCTGGGGTCAAAGTTGTAGAGGTGTTTGTCCAATTATCAATTCTTCTCGCCTTATTTTAACCAACATTTCTTGTGGTAATATATTAATTCATGGTATTTCAAATTTAATATGCATTCAAGAATCTACGAATCATTTAAGTGCAACACAAATTTCGTTTTAATTAACACTTTGAGTGCTATGTTTCCTATTACTGGGACACCTATGAAGTTCTACGTGGATTTGACGTTACAAATTGTTTTACATTTCAGTATTGTCTTATATTATTATTAGTATGCGAATGCTTGCTCAGACTATTATGAATCATAGTTGTAAGTAAACAATTGATAACAAATAATAATTACAACTTTAACAGTTCAGTTCTAACAATAATCATAAAAATTGTTTTTGTTAAATTGATTAAACTGAAATAATTGTTATGTAATTGATTTATGAAATTAAAATAATTGAAAGGATTTTTCATCATTGTTAGACACTCAAAGTGTTAATTAGGAGAATTCGGTGCATTAAATATTGTAACACAAACTTACATAACTATTACAAAATAATTTTTGAAATTGAAAAATATGAAATTTATCTGATGTTTCTAACAATATAGCAAACTATTTTTAAATACGAATCCATAAAGTTGTATAACAAATAACCTAAATTTCCTGATATTTGAATTTATAGAAATTAATGTAATCAAAAATGAAAAATGTAAGTAACATAATCAAAATTCAAAAATCTGACTTGAAATTATGTCTATTACAATATTTTTTCTCGCTCAACATTGATGGCAAAATTTCTTCACATGTCACAATTTAATATTTTTGAATTTTTAATGTCCTCAACAAAATTTGTATAATACTAATGAATCAAATGTGCATTAAAATAGTCATATTTCATTGAATACAAAAATTGTATCAAATATTCTCAACTCTCCCCTAAATAAGAAAAGTTCTATTTCAAAGTACCCAACACAATTTTCAATTGAATTTTTCTTTTACTGTAATGTACAAGTTACGTACATTATTTTGTGATAATATATGTACATACGTGCATATATAAGCAAATTGCATCCACATAGATCAGCAAGTCAATATAAAAAAGATTCGATACACACCCCTACGGTTTTCACCCCGTATATATAAATATAAATAAAGAATATAAATATATATATACAAATATAAATATAAATATACATACGTATAGATGTTTATTGAGAGAGAAGAGTGAACGATGGAGAGCGTGTTACGAGAGTGTATGGGCACATAGGTTAACGATATCGTGTAAACGCATTATTAAGTACCTATCACTGCCATTTCGCGGCGATCCGAGCCGAATGAACGTCGTTCTCTTCTTTTTTCGTCGAATGACACAATTTTTACACTAGCCACGAACAGGCTTCCTTGCGTCTTAGGATCGCCGTGATCTGGCTCGAGGAACAACGTTTACGGCCAAGGTTTTTCGTGCCAAAAGACGATATCTCTCCCGACAATCTAACGTCCGGTGCTACGAGCTACTCGAAAGAAACGTGGACCTTTTTCACGTGAAACGATATATTCTAAGATGGGGTCGTTGATTCGAATCGAAACGTTCGGAATGCTCGCCATTACGCGACGAAATTACGTCGGGTAGATTATTGGCAAGTTGGATGAAGTGCGAGGAAAATGAACGGAAGGCTAAACTTTCATACATTGGGGTCTAATTCAAATATGTTCAATTCATTTTTCAGTCAAGTCAAATCATTTTAAAGTTACTTTCAAATTAAATCTGTTATATTCCTCTAAATATAATGCAATAGGCAGGAAAATATCTCTGTACTTATTAGATTTATTTTTAATAATTATTCATTAAAATTTTCCATTTTTGAATAATTATAAATTTGAAGGAAAATAATCATTCTGTGCTATTAGAAGTAATTCAGCAGTAATAGAACATTCAGCACAAGATGTAAAAAATATATACAAGTAATCATGGTTAAATGTTTTCTATTAAAATTTGTATACAAAAAAGAAGTATGAAAGTTTCGAAATATCAAAAGAATGTTACAGTTGAAAATCAAAGTCATTTATAAGGAATGTAAATGATAGAGCTTAATCAAAATTGAAAATCAAAAGAAATATATATGGAGATTTTACTATTTGATTATTTGAAATTTAACGTAAAGTTAATTAAGCTGCTCGAAGAAAATTAAAATATTTGACAACTCGAGACTGCACCCTATTAATAAACATTATAATGTGGTCGAATATGATTTAACTTAAATATACAGCAATTACATATAATTTAACGTAAATACATTAAATATGATTTCACTTAAATACACAGAAATTAAATATAATTTAACATAAATTAGCACTTGAATATAATTTAACATAAATTAGCACCTGAATATAATTTAACATTAATTAGCACTTGAATATAATTTAACATAAATTAGCACTTGAATATAATTTAACATAAATTAGCACTTGAATATAATTTTACATAAATTAGCACCCGAAAATAATTTAAAATAAATTAGCAATCGAGTATAATTCAACTTACACGTACCGCAATTATGTATAACTTGAACACACATGAATTAAATATAATTTAGCCCAATTAAACTAACCTTGAAACTATCAATTTAATAAAAAATACCGATACCTAAAATGGCAAAATTTCGATACCGAAAAGGGTAAAAATTGCACAGTGATCGTAGCACCGTACAAAAACGAGGGGGAGAGATCGCAGAGCCAAATTGCATGTTGCGACGTATAAAACTATTTTTCTGGAGCCCACAGTAGTTAGCCCTATTCGTTCGAAGAAACAAAGAAACTGCCACAGAGCCAATTATTCCCCGATGAAATCTTGTTGTGATTGTTCAGTTCCATGCGATCCTTTCGTAATATTTCGGTTCGCTGAACAAAAGAAAAAAAAAACAAGTGTAACCAAGACGATCGAGCCGAGCGAGTTTTATACGTGGCAGCGACGAGACCGATCTACCTATCATATCGCCAGATTTTCTTATTACGACTAATTGTTATTTATCACTGGTTAATAACGATAGACGATGCGTATATCGGGTACGAAAGCCGTTCGACGCGATACATTTCGAGAACGGTTCGGATGAGAAACTCGAGAGAAGTCTTGATCGAAGGCCGCACGTGTTCTCGCGATCATTTTTGTACCGAATGATCGATTCGATATTGTATCGAGTATTAATTCAAATAATTACCGTGAATTACACAGGTGATTGTCCGTATTAAATTTCATTGATATTTGCAGAAAACGAAATCTTACATTGAATCTCACAGCTCCCTTCGTCCTCATTAATTAATATTATTTTAGTATTAATTTTGTTGGAAACCACCCTGAAATCAATGGAAATTTCAAGAAGATTCTATCTTGATTTATAGTAGAATTCTGCTTTGTACCTAGTTAACAATTTTTATATTCGAATGCTTTCATTGGGCAGATTTTTATTTACAATTATTTACAACCTTGTGAAGTTACTTGAACTTAACAGAATTATTTATATTTATTTGCTGCATTTGCATCAAGAATGTTCATTGTTTTTCCAAGGTATATTTTAAGCTAAATTATTTTCAGATTTATATATTTGCACAAAATTATTTACAACCTTGCGAAGTTGAACTTATACCTTAACAGAATTATTTATGTTTATTGTATTTGTATGTATTTGCTGCATTTTCAACAAGAATGTTTGTTATCTTTCAAAAGTATATTTTAAGCTAAATTATTTTCAGATTTGCACAAAATTATTTACAAGTTTGCAAAGATATCGAACAAAATTATTAGCCACATTTGAGATTGTTTATAATTTTGCGAAGGTACGTATATTATTTTAAGCAAAATTTGTCTTATGCCTTCAGAAAATAAAAATTTTCGAAACAATCGTATATTGAAAATAATTCTCCCGGATTTTAACAGAGTTTCAGCAGTTTTTATTGTCACTAGCCAGTTGGCCTTATTTCAGTTCTACAATGCTATACAACTTTAATAAACGTTGTAAACACTGACCTACACAACGTAATATTGTAGCTGAACATGTGTCCTAGCTTTTGCTTTTTGAAATTTAACTGGTGAACGACTGAGCTGCATCAATCGTGACCTAAAATATACATTTATGAAAAAAAATTGAGGAATAAATGAATTTCACACAATTCGGTAAATTAGGAGGATTTTTGTTATTTAAACTAGATAACTTTGTACATTGGAAAGTAATAAAAATTATTGCAAGTATTATTATTTGAGGCATTGTTATTTGAAATATCATTATTTTATTATTCAAAATATTTCGAATATGTTATACTTCATATGTGACTATTTCAAATATAATTATTGAAATATATTGTACTTCATATAATTTCAAATGTAATTTTTGCAAAATGTACTTTCTAGTTATTTCAAATATGATTATTGAAATATATTATACTTCATATAATTTCAAATATAATTGTTGAAATATACTTCATACATTTATTTCATATATAATTATTTCCAATACATAATTCGAATATAATTATTAAAAATATTCAATTTTATATAATTACTGAAATATATTATATTTTACTTATTTCTATACATCTACCTTGATCTGCGAAAATAAAGTTTACCTCGTAACAAGGAAAGATTATTTTCAAAAATAAAAAGCAAAAATTTGACAATCTCTGAAGAAAATTATTTCTTCAATTTTTTAAAATTATTTCGCCTCTTTTTATATCATTACCTAAAATAAGTTTTCCTTATCAATGACTAATCTACCCATCACGATTATTTTTAAAAATAAAAACGAAAAGTATATCTGTTCTTGTCTCATCAAGATTGTCTTTTCTAATAATATTTCCTTCACCCTCGCATATTTCCTATAATTATTATAATAATTATTATTAATTAAATGCACAAAATAAACCTACCTCGAAAGAGAGAATCACCTGTGTAAATCGTGATCGTTATTTCGTTAACACCCTGTACAACCAGGCAGCAATTACTACGCGAAAGCGTGAACTATTCAGAGAAGAAACGACTGGAAAGAAGATGAAAAAGAAATTGACAGTCGCGTGGTAAAAATTGGAAAGTGTTTTTGTTCCCCCCCAATCCTGTTGTCGTTGAATCTCCCGTGTTGCTGTTCGTCGTGAATTTTTCTATACCCTCGAAGTTTAAGAGAAAAACTATCCGACAGAGAAAAGAATGTGACACTCCCCGAATACCGTCCCGATGTGGTTACGAGTGCAGCTCTTTATTTCGTTTTATTTTTTACTGTGCGCGGTACACAAGAAGGCACTTGGAGGAACGATTCTGATTGACTGACGATGTGGTTTGAATTTATTTTGTGAAGATCGGGAGTGATAGGTGGATGTCTCAGGTGCCTTCTTGTGAGGAGTGCAGAGAAGCAACAGTAAACGGGGAACGAATTTCGCCATGCTATGTACTGGAGGACTGTATACTTCGCGAAATTATGAACAATTTATATGGTTAGAAATATTTTATATTTGTTAGTTGTATTGAGTATTTGGGATGAGGAAGGCTGGGTAGATTTGGGTTTCTGTTTTATATAGGAAAATTTATTTAATTCGATGTGCTACAATTTCAAATTGTTACGTTTTACATTTTCTTGTTATTAAGTTTCTTAGTTTAGGTGTCGAGTTTTCTGATTTTACAGTTGTCAAATTTTTAAGTTGTCAGTTTCTTCGACATTCATCAAATTTCTGGTTTTCAAATTTTTAAGTTTTGAGATCTTTTCAATTTCAAGTTTTACAGTTCTCAAATTTTTAAGTTTTTTGATCTTTTAAATTTCAAGTTTTACAGTTCTCAAATTTTTAAGCATTCGAATTTTTTAACCTTGTAACTTTTTTCCCAATTTCCAAATTTTTGGGTTTTTAAATTTTCTGATTCTACAGTTTTGAAGCTCCCTGATTATCCAGCTTTCAAATTTAGAAATTATTGAATATTTAGACATTTTTCAGAACGAGAAAGGCTACCTTTTCAATGTTGTGAATCAAAAATCTGTCTAAATTAATTTGTACTCTGTGTGATTGAATAAGTTTTGATAAGTGGAAGAAGTCAATGTCTGATCAGACAATATGCATTAGTAATTGCGAAGATCAAATCTGACTTCCTTTGTAATTTTGTTCGTCGTCAGAAATTAATTTAATTTACGTACTACATAATTATACAAATTTATTATGATCAGTGTTCAAATTACAATATTAAATATGTTGTACCGTATATTTTTTTTTGACATAACATATTTAAGAAGGAAGTAAAAAATGAAGAATAATCTTTCGTTAACTTTATAGACAATTGAAAATAAATTTAAGTTAATTTCCGATTGAACGAACAATTACTGTCAACTATTAATAAAAATCCAGTGAAACGTCTCCAAAACATGCAAAATAATCACGATACCAATTTCCGTTTTATATTCTTCTCGCAAACGAAACTAAACAAAAAAGATCTCACAAAACTCTGATCCGAATGATTGTAAATATAAAAAGTTGATGATCAAAATAATTGTGTTAAAAATATAATTCAAATTTCCAGTTTTATAAATTGAGTGTTTATCGATCATTCCAAATTACGTGTACCAAGAATGATTAACGTTGAGTGTTTATAGAGATCCAGTAGAACAGCTCCGTATCAGACATCTAAGACAATTAATCTTTTTGTAAAACACCTGAGAACCAAAGCACAAAATATCTGACAGACTTTTGTATTGTTATATTCTACGCTGGATGACTGTAAATATTTCTTCTTGTACGAAACGAGAGAAAAAAACAATATTAATTTCGCGATACATGAAATTGTTAAATTTTTCAATTTTATAAAAATGAAATCGATCTTTCAGGCATTCGATCATTCATCGATCATTTCATGTTGAAAGAAGATTAGACCGAGGGCGGTTAAATTGGAGTATTTACAGAGATCCAGTAGAATAACCCGGTATATGGTCAGACGATGCGAAAAATAGTGCGAAGAGACCAAAGCGTAAAATGAAACTCGAAACTCGTCAAAATATGATTAGATGGGAATGAGTAAAATGTTAAGTATATTATGGATTGCGAATGTTTACGCTAACAGATATTTTTATACAATCTTCTCTTCTTCGCTCGAATTTTATTTGATATGAATCACGTTTTGCATATTCTGATCGTATGTTAAAGTAGTGCAGGATGTAATATAATGTATGGCAAGAAGAGAATTATAGGTTTTGTTAACTTATTTTATATATTTGCATTTTTTGTAAATTCACGAATTTACAATGGCAGAAAATTTTCAATTAGCTGGCTTGGAAATTTAGAAATATACAAATATGGAATTATTCAAATTTTTTATTTACAAATTAGGAGTTTTACGAATATGGTTGCTAAATTGGAATTTTAGAAATATTGAAATTTTTAGTATACATTTGGAATTGTAGAAATATTAAGATTTTAAAGTTACAGATTTATAGATTTAGAAATATAGAAATTTGTAATTTTCAAATTTTCGTAATTCGAATTTTCTCATTTTTTAAATTCTAAATCACAATTTTAAATTTACAAATTTTCGTACTATCATAATTTAAAATTTTCAGATTTTCTAATTTACTTGCAAATTTTTGAATTTCCAATTCTCTCAGTGAATAAATTTACAAATTTTTTAATTCTGAAGTTCTCAAATTCTCAAATTCTCAAACTGTACAATTCTTCAATTCTTCAATTCTTCAATTTTTCAATTTTTCAATTTTTCAATTTTTCAATTTTTCAACTTTTCAATTTTTCAATTTTTCAATTTTTCAATTTTTCAATTTTTCAATTTTTCAATTTTTCAATTTTTCAATTTTTCAATTTTTCAATTTTTCAATTTTTCAATTTTTCAATTTTTCAATTTTTCAATTCTTCAATTTTTCAATTTTTCAATTCTTCAATTTTTCAATTTTTCAATTCTTCAATTTTTCAATTCTTCAATTCTTCAATTCTTCAATTCTAAAATTATAAAGTTCTAAAATTCTAAAATTCCCAAATTCTCAAATTTCGAGTCTCCACAATTTCCAAATTCGTCGCTTGCGAAGATAAGTACACGATTACAGGAATTCTTTGTGAAAGAGATAAAATAGTGTGTCGTAAGAGTAAAAGAGTAAATATTCGCAGTCCATAAAAAATGAGAAATAAAGAACGAAGGAAATAAATAGAAAAAAAAAGAAGAAAATAAAATAGCGTCTTCCAGTTTGCGCTTTCACTCATCGCTGCATAAGAATTACGCTCGTACCTTCGATTCGAGTATTCTTCGTCATCTCCCGTACCATTTCGTGGCATGATACGATCGATTCCCTTGTAAACCGTTGTATACCAATCAAATTTGTCACAATACAGGATCGTTTATTTAAATGTAACCCGCAATGTCTTCAAATTGGATTTACCTTCCCTTTCAGACAATTTTTCAGGTACAAATACATTTTCTTCGTACAAATTTTTTAACAAATTTTTTACAGATTTGTTAATTTTTATATTTTTATTCTTTCGTGTTCTTAAATTGGAAAATTTATGAAGTTGTACGTTTCTGAATTATAAAATTAGATGATTTGAGTTGGGGAATTAAAAAATTTCCAAATTTGTACATTTTTAAATTGTTTAATTTCTACATGTTTCTATTCTTACGCTCTTAGATTTGAAAATTTATAAAGTTCTAAATTTCTGAATTTTAAAATTAGAAGATTTGAGTTTGCAAATTTTTAAATTTCCAAATTTCTACAATTTAAAATTTTTTAATTTCAACATGTTTATATTTTTCTGTTCTTAAATTTGAAAATTTATAAAGTTCTACGTTTCTGAATTTAAAAATTGCAATATTTGAATCTGCGAATTTAAAAGTTTCCAAGTTTGTACATTTTTAAATCGTTAAATTTCTACATGTTTATATTTTTTAATGTTGCAAAATGTTCATGTGTTTATATTTTTTAAGTTTAACAAATTTTTTAATTTTTTAATCTTTGAATAGAGACCTACATCGTACATGAAATACTATTTGTATCTTGATTTTTAACTTTTCATTCGTTTTACTTTCCTCGCGAAATATGAACGCGTAATACGTTTGAATAATTCATTGTAAATCAGACCCTAATTTTCATGTTCGGTGGAAAATTATTTTCTCCACAATGAACTAATTTGTAATTTAATATCGGTTAGCATCAAAAGTTTGATCGATATTCAGAATTTCATTCGTAAAGCAAATATTTGGTCTAATTACTTCATGGTTGATGTTCCGGATACAGAAGTAAAATTGGAGCTGATTTCTGCGTGCTTCAATTGATGCTTGAATTACATTTCAATTAAAATAATTTCAAATTTCGCTGGCATATACGGACATTATCAAAACACAGAATTATTTACTGTTATTAATAATTCTCGCTGGTATTTCATCCGAAACTCTCAATTTCAATGAGGAAAATTCAGAAATCGTAATAACATTACCCAAAGTAAGTAAAATTTTTATAATTTTTATCATGTCAATTAAATTAATCATAATTTTATTACAATTTTATTAAAATAACTTGAGAAAAAATAATTAAAAATATTACTATTCATTAATAAAATTTATTCAGAAATCTTCAATGACCATTTTAATATAGCAACAAATACACTTCATTATTGACAATTTTCTTTATGAACAATTTATTTTCAATTCAGAAAAAAGCAATTAATATTAGAATTTTAAAATCACATTAAAAATATGTAATATAGAATTTGTTTAAATTGATTCTTGCTTAAATTACAGGAGGAAAAATGCAAGTTTACTTTACTTTAGAAAATAACTTCCGGCTAATTTAAAAATTAATTGATGTTACATTTTTTCAGCACAATGCAATTGATTGTAATTCAAATTTTATAGGTTTGGTTTCAAAACAAAATGTTATTTGTCTGTAAACAATCTAAACAATATTAATTTTATCTTACAAACGTAAATAATGTCAACCTTATATTAATAATTTAAACAATATTAAGCAAAAGTCCAAATCACCAAATGGCTAAATCTTTAAATGACTGAATCTTCAAATGACCAAATCACCAAATCACTAAATCACCAAATGACTGAATCTTCAAATGACCAAATGACCAAATCACTAAATCACCAAATGACTGAATCTTCAAATGACCAAATGACCAAATGGCCAAATCACCAAATGACAAAATCACACAATCACCAAATCACTAAATCACCAAATGACTGAATCTTCAAATGACCAAATGACCAAATGACCAAATGACCAAATAACCAAATGACAAAATCCCCAAATGGCCAAATCATCAAATGACCAAATAACCAAATGACAAAATCCCCAAATGGCCAAATCATCAAATGACCAAATCACTAAATGACCAAATGACCAAATGACAAAATCCCCAAATGCCAAATCACCAAATGATCAAATCACCAAATGACAAAATCCCCAAATGCCAAATCACCAAATGATCAAATGACCAAATGGCCAAATCACCAAATGATCAAATCACCAAATGACCAAGTCATGAAATGACCAAATCACCAAATGAAGAAATCACCAAATGACCAAATCCCCAAATGCCAAATCACCAAGTGATCAAATCACCAAATGACAAAATCCCCAAATGCCAAATCACCAAATGACTACATCTTCAAATGTCCAAATCCCCAAATGATTAAATTCTCAAATTAAAAGTCTCAACATTATCAAACAGTCAAATCCTTTATTACACACATAAAATATCTGTATAATTTAAACAATATTGATATTATCTAAAAAATTTAAACAATATTAACTTTCTTTGATAGTCTAAAAGATATTAACTTCAGCTTAACAACCTAACCATTAACCTCATGAATAATTTTGTCGTCAGCATCTAATTTTGCAATCGGTTAAACCGATTGGTTTCATAAAATATTACTTTGAGAAAAGTTCCGAACGAAAGTTGAAGTTTCGTAACAACTTCAGTTGCAACGTTTGTGTAGCTAATGCCTTTGGTACACTCGGTATCGTAGAAGAGAAAATGTTACAATTATCGTACTAAAGAATCTCAGAATAAACAGATGATTCGAGGATGAAAGGTAGCAAACCCGGTTAAGTATTCGGCCACTGCAAATCAGCCGACCGCAATGCAGAAGCCACCGGCAATGATTTATGCAGAGAACTGTCAGAAATCCCGGTACACTTTTCGGAATGCACCGTTCACTCGCAGGTAAAATATTATATCGTGGATATGTTAATGAAAAGCTCAAATTCTCTAGTTCTCAAAATTCCTACATCCACAAAATCCTTACATCTTTAAATCTTGAAATTTGTAAACTCTCAAATTTTGGAATTTTTGAATTCTCAAACTTTTAGATTCATAAAATTATGAAATCGTCGAAGTTCAAAATTCTCGAGTCACCGTATCTCCAAATGACCGAATCACTAAATAACCAAATTACCAAATTGACAGAATTTAAAGTGCAGTGGATCGAAATAATTACATACTTGTTTTGAGCACACTTAATAAATTGTATTTAGTACAAAAGAATAATACACACGAGCACATGTTAATTGTACGGGGACATTGCGTGAACTGCTTGAGGCTCGATCGCAAATGTGAAACAAAAGAAAGAACGTAAAATGCGCACTCTTGCGACCAATTTAGTCAACACATATAGATTCTATTCTCACAAATAACCAAATGACCAAATGACCAAATCATCAAATGACTAAATCTTCAAATGACCAAATCACCAAATGAGCAAATTCTCAAATTAAAAAGTCTTTAAATTGCTCAGTCTCAACATTATCAGACAGTCAAATCCTCCAATTCCAAATGACCAAATCTTCAAACTACTAAATCTCAAAATTACCAAGTCTCCAAGTTAGCAGATCTCCAAATGACCAAATCTAAATTTTTTAATCCTAAAATTACCAAGTACACCCCAAATTTCTATGTCCCCAAATCCATAAATCTTCAAACTTCTAAGTTTGTAAGTTCCCGTGTATAGAAATTCTCAAATCCTCGAATCCTTAGATCCTCAGATCCCCAGAATCCCCAAATCCACATACTCTCGAATCCTCAGATCCTCGGAATTCCCAAATCGCCATATCCGTAGATTCCCAAATCCCCAGAATCCCCTTATCCACAAACTTTTAGATCCTCAGATCCCCAGAATCCCCAAATCCACCAATCCTCGAATCCACAAACTCTTGCATGCTCAGATCCCCAGAATTCCCAGAATCCCCAAATCCACAAACTCTCAGATTATCAGATCCCCGGAATCTCCAAATCCTTAGGTCCTCAGATCCTCAAATCCCCAAAATTCTAAAAACCAAGGACTCTTGGATCCTCAGATCTTCAAATCCCCAGAATCCTCAAATCCACAAACTCTTGGATCCCCAGAATCCCCAAATCCCCAAATCCTCAAATCCTCAAATTCCCAAATTCCTAAATCCCCGAATCCTTAAATCCTCAGATCCTCAGAATCCCCAAATCCCCAAATCCTTATATCCTCAGAGCCCCAAATCCTCAGATCCTCAGAGCCCCAGAATCCCCAGAACCAACGAATCCCCAAATTCCCAAATCCTCAGATCCTCAGAGCCCCAGAATCCCCAGAATCCACGAATCCCCAAATCCCCAAATCCTTAGATTTCCAAAATCCCCAAATCCTCAAATCCTTATATCCTCAGAGCCCCAAATCCTCAGATCCTGAGAGCTCCAGAATCCCCAAATCCCCAAATTCCCAAATCCTCAGATCCTCAGAGCCCCAGAATCCCCAGAACCCACGAATCCCCAAATCCCCAAATCCTCAGATTCCCAAAATCCCCAAATCCTCAAATCCTTATATCCTCAGAGCCCCAAATCCTCAGATCCTCAGAGCCCCAAATCCTCAGATCCTCAGAGCCCCAGAATCCCCAGAACCAACGAATCCCCAAATTCCCAAATCCTCAGATCCTCAGAGCCCCAGAATCCCCAGAATCCACGAATCCCCAAATCCCCAAATCCTTAGATTTCCAAAATCCCCAAATCCTCAAATCCTTATATCCTCAGAGCCCCAAATCCTCAGATCCTCAGAGCTCCAGAATCCCCAAATCCCCAAATTCCCAAATCCTCAGATCCTCAGAGCCCCAGAATCCCCAGAACCCACGAATCCCCAAATCCCCAAATCCTCAGATTCCCAAAATCCCCAAATCCTCAAATCCTTATATCCTCAGAGCCCCAAATCCTCAGATCCTCAGAGCTCCAGAATCCCCAAATCCCCAAATTCCCAAATCCTCAGATCCTCAGAGCCCCAGAATCCCCAGAACCCACGAATCCCCAAATCCCCAAATCCACCCCTCCACTGTCAACTCCATAAACCCCCAAATTCCCCAGCACCCAAATCACCCAAATCACATCCCCAAATCCCTGAATCCAATTCCCCAAATTCTGTGCAGGCATCATACCACCGAAAACAACCGCGCTTCGAGAGTAACACGAAATACAGGTAGTTTTTCGCAGCGAAACACGGATGTTCTAAAGTGTTTTTTATCAAAGAAGAAAACGGCGAAGGGAAACGAAGAGGCATCCTCGACGAATTATCATATAATGAATAATAAAGCAGCAGAAAATCTGCTTTTACGATAAGTGCAACGTAAAAACCGTTTTGCCGTGGGATAATAAAGAAAACGCCTCGCTTTGTATTAAGTACAGAAAATTAAGGTAAATTGCTGTTTAGCTGAGCGATAGAGAAAAGGACGTTTTTGTCGCTTCGCGAGCGAAAAAGTTCACCGTTTCGCAATGCAATAGGTACCCCCCCGTAAAATATCATGCTTTTAACGTGTAATTTTTAACGTGTCGTTTTTCACCGGCCACCGAGCAAAAACGTCCTTCTTGTATCAAAACAGCAATGGAAATTTCTACGGTTTAGTCGCGATGCAAATTCCACCTGGCGAAACGAGTGTATAAAGGAAATGGTTGTTCCGAAGAAATATGGCGGTGTAGGTGTTTTCGCGTCGAGCTATTATATCAGACACTTTAGTTCCGACTAATTTTTCCACGTTTTTTCTAGAGGTGTATAAATTCTACCAAGTCACTTCTGAAACACAATAGAGCTGAAATATTGTGTTTAACCTTTGCCTTGTACCAAATACAAGATTTAACCCCTTGACTAGTATGACTTGTGACGCACTCGGATGTGATCAATTTTATTCGAATTTTTAATCCGATTCAATTTGGAGTTCAAGAACAATTATTTGCATAGTCAACCATAGAATAATACCAGATTGTCATAACATTTCAACTTGCTTTCTCTATTTTAATATTGTAGCCGTGATTAGTTCTGACTGACTGATAAATCATACAAGGGGGTAATATTGAACTTTGGAGAAGAAATATAGAAAGAGATTACTTAAGATTGTTTAAACATTGAAATATTAAACTCTTGACTATGATATTTAATAGTTGGAAAATTTGATTGGAGGTATAACAATTTGTAGTGATATGAAAGGTTAGGTCATTGTCATTTAACAACTTTTAAATTTAGCGAATTAATGGAGATGTAGTAAATGTTCATTATGTACGAATGTACGAATTCAGGTATTTAAGTTAAAATTTAGTAATTTGTTTTGGAGGCTAAGAAAATTAAAAACTCCAAAATTGGAATTTTGAAAATTTAAGTCTTGAAATTTCGAGTCGGAGATTTCGAAATCAAGAAAATTAGAGATCTAACAATTTGTAAATCTGATAATTCAATAATTAAATACTTCAGTATCTTCGGAACTTCGTATCTTCAAAACTTCAAGAATGTAAAAATTGAAAAATTCAGATCAACCGAGAACACACGGAAAAATAGGCAAATTAAATTAAAAGTGCATATAAACTAAAAGTTTCGTGCAACGAAATCGATTATCCATCAATATCCCGAACGCGCGCCATTTGCACCTATCCCAGCGCCCTCTACCACATTCGCGGAACTCTAAAACTACAATACTTCCATTATCTGCAGCGAGAGCGTCGAACAAAATTCCTGCACACAATTAATATCCGCCAAACTCTATTAACTCCGCTATCGGACTTACATTCAGATCCAGTAATATTCTTGAGAAAGCCACACCATATCGATGATCGAAAAGTTCTTTGAAATAGCTCGGTAACTATCAGAATCCGAAACTATTATATAACACGAGGAACTCTGTAAATCGAGATTATCGGCTCGGCTTTTGGCTCCGAAACGGTGTCTGGAAGCAGAAACTAACTAATTCCGCGGTCCGTGTACGATGACCATCGCGAGACTCGGGGTCGTAAAGGTAGCCGCGACGTCGTCTATTCGGTCGAATTTGCATTCGAATTATTTCAGCCAAATGGCCGGTGATCGATGGATCCTGGCGACCCCCTGCTATCCCGTTGGTAGCCGAGCTGAATTCGAACGACTCGCTTTTGCCTCATTCACATGCTAACGACGAGCGGAGCCGACGATCGATGCGGGCCAATCACGGGACGGGACGACGCTCCAGATGTATTATATACACCGGTATGATGAGCTTGTCGATAAACATTAATCATGATAATTTAAACGAACTTCCTACGGAAGACCGGGGAACGCGTATCGATCCTCTTCGTCCACCTGGCGGAACAAGCCGGAGCGTTAGACGCGTCGGGACTTGAATTTAAATCGTTCGAATTTTTATGAACACTTTGCGTGTACAGTCGGGGCCAAATCTGAAGTTCATACGGGAAATGGCAGGCGTGGGTTGACGTGCGATGGCTGATCGTTTTTAGGGACTTTTGAGAATTTTGGGGTTTAGGAATTTGGGATTTAGGAATTTGGGTTTTAGGATTTGGGGGTTTAGAAATTTAGGGGTTTAGGAGTTTGAGGCATAGGAATTTTGGGTTTAGGATTTGGAGGTTTAGAAATTTGGGGATTTAGGAATTAGGGGGTTTAGAAATTTGGGGATTTAAGAATTTGGGATGTAGGAATGTTGGGTTCAGAATTTGGGGGTTTAGAAATTTGGAGATTTGGGAATTTGGAGATTTAAGAATTTGGGATTTAGGGATTTGGAATATAGGAATTTCGGGTTTAGGATTTGGGGGTTTAGGAATTTGAGGCATAGGAATTTGGGATTTAGGAATTTTTGGTTTAGGATTTGGGGGTTTAGAAATTTGGGGATTTAGGAAATAGGGGGTTTAAAAATATTGGGATTGAAGAATTCGGGATATAGGAATTTTGGGTTCAGAATTTGGGGGTTTAGAAATTTGGGTGTTTAGAAATTTGGAGATTTAAGAATTTGGGATTTAGGGATTTGGAATATAGGAATTTCGGGTTTAGGATTTGGGGGTTTAGGAATTTGAGGCATAGGAATTTGGGATTTACGAATTTTTGGTTTAGGATTGGGAGGTTTAGAAATTTGGGGATTTAGGAATTAGGGGGTTTAAAAATATTGGGATTGAAGAATTCGGGATATAGGAATTTTGGGTTTAGAATTTGGGTCTTTAGAAATTTGGAGATTTGGGAATTTGGAGATTTGGGAATTTGGAGATTTAAGAATTTGGGATTTAGGGATTTAGAATATAGGAATTTGGGTTTTAGGATTTAGGGGTTTAGAAATTTGGGGGTTTAGGAATTTGAGGCATAGGACTTTGGGATTTAGGAATTTTTGGTTTAGGATTTGGAGGTTTAGAAATTTGGGGATTTAGGAATTAGGGGTTTAGAAATTTTGGGATTTAAGAATTTGGGGGTTTAGAAATTTGAGGATTTCGGAATTTGGAGATTTAAGAATTTAGAATATAGGAATTTTGGGATTGGTGAATTTAGGATTTAGGATTTTGGGGTTTAGAAATTTGGAGAATAGGAATTTGGGGGTTTGGAAATTTGGGGATTTAGTAACTTGGAATTTAGGAATTTGGGGATTTAGAAATTGGAGATTTAGGAATGTGGGGAGCTTGGAATTTGGAGAATTAATGTTGTGGTGATTAGTGGATTGAGTAGCCTAGCTTTTGGGGATTTAGGGTATGATCTTTAGGGTCTAGAAATTTGTGGACACAGGAATTTAGGAATTTAGTGATTTGCAGTCCTGGGAATTGGAAATATAATTTTTTAAAGCTTGGAATTTGGAAATCTAGGGATATGACAATCTAAGGATTAAGATATGACTTTGTAGAACTTTATGGAGTTAGGGAATTTGTGAATCTAGGGAATTACAACACTGGGAATTTGGAAACGTAGGCATTTGAAGACTTCAGAATTAGGTGACTTTGAGATTTTGAAAGGACAAAATTTGATAATTTAAATATGTAGAGGTTGAAAAAGTTGGAAACTTGTAAACTTCACAATTTGAAAATTCAAAAATTTGAAAACTTGAAAACTTGAATATTTCAGTTCTGAAAATTGTACCCAATTTAGCTTAAATAAGGTCGTAAAAGATTTAACGAATTCTTAGAATTTAAAAGTGGATGCTTAAAAAGCATATAAAGCCAGTGTGTGTGACGTGTGTATAATTAAAGGTGCATTGTTTCATCAGAGGATAAACAAGAATGCGGAAGAAGCAAGCTTTCGTTAAATAAAACTGTAGTTTTAAAAACAGTGGAATATGAAGTTAAATACCGTAGAACATAGAGAAAATGCAAGAAAATTGAGTACCTCAACTAAAATTGCACACATAATTAAAAAAATTCTAAGTAAACTTAAAATATAACATTAAAGAAATTTCAAAAAACATTGTCAAATGAAAACTATTAATAATAAAGTAAAGGACGAAGCAATATATTGTTTAACAATCTAATAACAAACAAAATTGAATACATAACTACATAAATTTTGCAAAAATTGTATAATAATCTTACAGTTCATTTAAATCATGATGAAAGAAAATTATCAAATAAAAAATGAACTATTAACAATAAAATAAAGAAGGAAGCAATACATTGTTTAACAATTCAGCATTGCAACAAATAAAATTAAATATATATAGTACTACACTTTTGCAAAAATTGTATAATAACCTTAAAGTTAATGTAATCATGATGAAAGAAAATTATCAAATAAAAAATGAACTATTAACAATAACTCATTAAGTGTTATACAAATTTTACAAAAATTAAGTAACAAAATAAAAATGAATTAAAAGGTAGCCAATAAAAAATTACAAAAATGTTAAATAAAAAATGAGTTATCAAAAATGAAGTTAAAATAGAGTCAAAGATGATCTGTAATACGTTTGTTAACAATTTAATGTTATAAAGGACGAAATAGAATGTCCGTGCAGGGTTAAATTCTGGTGCACAACGAAATTGGAATTTATCGAAGGACACCTCGAATGGACACGGAATTGAATCGAAAGGGTAAGGACACTTGCCAGCAAATTTAGAAGGTCCGTCCATCGAGCTGACACGACCATTCAAAACTATCGCACCGGTTTATCGATACCCTACTCGTTCACGATGAATCCATCGTTCCCAGTCTTATCTACATCTGGATAGAGGCCGTCTCGTAAAATCTACGTATCTCCCCCGATAGAGCTATAAACAAAAGACGTTTTGATTGTACAATCTCGAACGAAACTACTATTCCATGATTTCCGGATGATGGCTAAATATTAAAATTATACACAATTTGTAGCAACCGTTTCTCAATTCTGAATTAGCATTTTTTAAGGATTGAATTTTTTAAAATTTAGACAGATTATGGTGGAGTCAGTATGTATGGATTTATTCGAAATTTCATTGCAAGTAATGTATATTTTAGGATATCAAATGGATAACAATTTGGAAATTACAATAATTGGAAAACTGTAGGCTTCCATATTTCTAAATTTTATGGTTGGAAATCTTGAAATTATAAAAATTGTCAAGTTTGATGAATTTTTTGAATTTTGCAATGTTCGAACTTGCAAATCAAATTTTCAAGTTCTTTGAAATTTTTGAAATTAAAAAATTCCCAAGTCTCGAACTGAGTAAATTTTCAAATAACCAAATCTTCAAATAATTAAATCCTAAAGTTACCAAATATTCCAATTTTTAAAACTTTATATCCGCAAACTGGTACATTTCCTAGTTCTATGCGTAGATATTCTCAGATCATCAAACTCTAAATTTCTGAATCTCCAAATTTTCAAATTCTCAAATCCCTAGAATATCCAAATCCAACTCTAAATCCTCAAATTTGCAAAATCTTCAAAGCTACTAAAATCTTAGATGACCTAATCTCCAAATGACTACTTCCTCATATGACCAAATTATCACATTACCAAATCTCTAAGTTACTAAATCAGAAAATGATACTCAAATCCTCAAATGACCTAATTTCTGAATGACTAAATCTTCAAATGACCAAACTAAAAAATTACAAAATCTCTAATTAGCTATGTTTTCACATTACCAAATTCTAAATTTCCAATTCTAAAACTTCTAAATTGAGAAATTTTCCTAAATTTCCTACATTCTGAAATATCTAAATTCCCAATTCCACAAACCCCCAAATTCTGAAATACCTAAATTCCAAAATTTGCAAATCCCTAAATACCCAAATTTTCAAGTTTCCAAATCCCTAAATCCTCAAATTCAAAAATTTCCAAATCCCTAAGTCCCCAAATTTCAAACTTTCCAATTTCCCCATTCCCAATTTCCAAAAATTCCAAATCCCTAAATACCGAAATTCTGAAGTTTCCAAATCTCCAAATCCCCAAATTCCAAAATTTCCAAATCACCAAGTCCCCAAATTCCAAATTTCGAAAACTTCCAAATCCCTAAATACCCAAAATCTCAAGTTTCCATATCCCTAGATCCCCAAATTCTCAAGTTTCCATATCACTAGATCCCCAAATTCTCAAGTTTCCATATCCCTAGATCTCCAAATTCCAAAATTTCCAAATCCCCAAGTCCCCAAATCCACAAATTCCCAAATTCCAAAATTTCCAAATCCCCAAATCCCCAAATCCTGAAATTTCCAAATCCCCAAGTCCCCAAATTCCAAAATTTCCAATTCCCCAATTCCCCAATTCCCCAAATTCCCAATTTTCCAAACTTCCAAATCCCTAAATACCCAAATTCTCAAGTTTCCATATCCCTAGATCTCCAAATTCCAAAATTTCCAAATCCCCAAGTCCCCAAATCCCCAAATTCCAAAATTTCCAAATCGCCAAATCCCCAAATTCTAAAATTTCCAAATCCCCAAGTCCCCAAATTCCAAAATTTCTAAATCCCTAAGTCCCCAAATCCTGAAATTTCCAAATCCCCAAGTCTCCAAATTCCAAAATTTCCAATTCCCCAAATTCCCCAAATTCCCCAAATTCCCAATTTCCTAAACTTCCAAATCCCTAAATACCCAAATTCTCAAGTTTCCATATCCCTAGATCTCAAAATTCCAAAATTTCCAAATCCCCAAGTCCCCAAATCCCCAAACTGCCAAATTCCAAAATTTCCAAATCGCCAAATCCCCAAATTCTAAAATTTCCAAATCCCCAAGTCCCCAAATTCCAAAATTTCTAAATCCCTAAGTCCCCAAATCCTGAAATTTCCAAATCCCCAAGTCTCCAAATTCCAAAATTTCCAATTCCCCAAATTCCCAATTTCCTAAACTTCCAAATCCCTAAATACCCAAATTCTCAAGTTTCCATATCCCTAGATTCCCAAATTCTCAAGTCTCCATATCCCTAGATCTCCAAATTTCAAAATTTCCAAATCCTCAAATTTCCAAATCCCTATATCCCCAAATCCTCAAATTTCCAAATCCCCAAGTCCCAAAATTCCCAAATTCCCAAATTCCTAAATCCCCAAATCCCCAAATTCAAAAATATCCAAATCCCCGAAAATCCCAAATTCGCAAACTCGAATTAAACCAAACTGCCAACGGAAGTCGTATTAAAAACCCGACTGCGATGAATATCTGGCCGGCGAGTGCGTCATCTCGAGATCCAGCAAGGGGTTAATCGTGTCATAATAGAGTACATTTACAGCGTCACCCATCGACGTTCGGTGCGTTCGCACCGAAAAGATGCAGCAGAACACTATGAACCCGAAGTTATGATCGGCGTCTGTTGATCGGGCGTCGTTCGAGCCGCCGCCTCTCGCGGTCGGCGCCGTCGCAGTCCGGTTGTTTATATCGCGTGGCGATAGAGGGAGAGGACATCTCGAGACGGAAAGAGAGACGGCGGGGCGGATAATGGTGAGCGACGGGGTGGAAGAGAGACTGTGACGCAGTCGAACGCGAAAGCGCGACAAAGAGAAGACTTCCACGGGACAAGGACACGGAATGATCGAAGGGGTTGAGAGGGGATGTGGAGAAGGGTGAGAGATCTGCGTGGAAGATAGCGGCGAAAGAGAGAGAGGAGAAGGAGATGGTGGGGTACGGAATGGATGCTAAATATAGACGGGGTTGCCAGGTTGCAGAAACAGCCGCCGCCCCTTTGAGTACTGGGACGGGTTTGGTTCAGCCCGAAGGGGTAACGTGGGTCGCCAGAGGCCGGGGGAGGGTGCAGAAGGGCGGCAAGGTCGCGTCATTGATCGAGGGTGGAAGGGGTGGCTGTATGACGCTCCTAGTGACGTCATAGCCAGCTACAACCCCCTTCGAACTACCCGCAGGCGTCCTCCCTCTCTCTCTCACCCTTCTTTCACCACCTCCGTCGTGTTTGTTACCTCGCCCTGATACACCTTATTCCCAACCCTCCACCCTTCTTCTCGTACCACCTCTCCTCGTCGTCTTTACTTTGACTCGCGCTGTTTTTTTTTCTTTCTTCCTTTTTTTTTCGTACGCTTTGCTTAGCACCGCGACGCGCTTCGACGCGTTGCTCTCTTTTCACGCCCTTACTAGATTTTCTCCCTCTTGCCGGAAACCGGAGGGCGAGGATAATTTCGGCCCGGAATATGGAGCATCTCCGGCGAACGAGGGAATGACACCACGGAGGCTGCCGCCAGATCGATTAATCTCCATTACAAACTGTTCCAAATGCGTACCACGGTTTTGTCGTCGATTCTAATTACCCACCTCGAGCACCCCGGCTCGGCTTTTGTTCGACGACCAAGAAAAACCGACCGCGAGAATCGACCACGCGATAAGGCGGGACTACAACTTGCGATCGCTGTCTTCGAGTGTACCCAGATCACGCGGGCTCGTGTGATTGACACGTGACCTTAAAACTTTGCAGCTGGTCAAATCTGCACAACTACGGCTATATGATAAAACCCAATATGACTGTATGTATACACATAGCAATGATAGTTAAGAGAGTCACGTGACGAATTTGAACGACGATTCTTAAACAGATCTATAAATTTATACATTACCAAATTTAGGTACCACAAAATCTCTGATGACCTAGATCTCCAAATCTCTAAAATTTCTGATCTTTAAATCCCAAATCTATATTTGCAAATTCCTCAATCCCATCTTCCTAGACCTCCAAATCTCTAAATCTGTAACTTCCTAGATCCTCAAATCTTTGCACCCCTAACTTCCTATAACTCCACATTTCGAACTCCCCAATTTTCTATACCCCAAATCTCTAATATCGTAATACCCATATTCCCAAATCCGAGTGTCCCGAAATTCACGCGTCCAATATCCACCCCTAACTTCCTATAACTCCACATTTCGAACTCCCCAATTTTCTATACCCCAAATCTCTAATATCGTAATACCCATATTCCCAAATCCGAATGTCCCGAAATTCACGCGTCCAATATCCACCATCCCCAATTCTCCGTATCCTCGAACTATATTCTATAATCCCTAAACGTTTAGATCGCCAAATCCCGAAATCTCTAAATTTAAACTCGACTACTTATTCCCGAATTTACATTTGGGAGTCCACTGGATTCTCCAAACACTCTAACAATGCGGCGAGTTAACCGGGCGAAAGGAGAAAAGAAGAAAATGGTCGAGCAATCCCGAGCAGACCACCGGTCTCCGACAAATAAATAAAAAAGAGAGGTCTCCCTCGGACATCATCGACAAGAGAACCCTCGAAAGGGAACTCGCGATAAAAAAGCCGGTGCGAAGGAGTGGTAAAACGCAGAGACACGAAACGAATTCACACGAGGGTTTGAACGTTGAGGGACGTTCTGGAAAAAAAAAAGTACAAGGAACATGTTAGCGGTGATCCAACAAGCCATGCGTGTTCTGCAGGTTTTCGCTCGACAGTTCGGATCCCGGCAGACCCGCGCCAGCTCTTCGGTTCCTAGGCATGACGGGTATAAATTATGCTGCTGGCCTATTTACATGGCTGCCATCCTGGCCAACTCGACCCGGTCGCTCTTCACGGCAGAGATACCTACTTACGTACGCAGCTTTCCACATTTGGTCCTCCGCAGTTGGCTCATTCGATTGCGACACACACTGAGTGGCAGTCGGAACGGATATGTGAGCTACCTATGGGGCTAACCGAGACCAAAGGATCCCGTGCACGTGATATCTGTTTAAATAGGTCCAGTCAATCTCGTTGAAATGCGTGCACGTTATTGGGTGCGCTGATTAAAGACATGTAGGCGTATGTGGAGATCATTTAATATGTAAATGATACGATTGATCTAAGGTAACGAAATTGGTACAGCTATTTCTATGTTTCTATATTCTTTTATCTCACGATTTCCTGGACTGCAAACTTCGAAGTCTGAAATTCTTAAATCCCCAAATTTTCGAATTTCCAGATTTCCAAAGCTCAGTTTTCGAATTTCCAGATTGTCGATCTCAAAATTTCGATATTTTCAATTTTTCGATTTGTGAAGCTTTTAATTATTCGATTGGTCGATTGTTTGATTGGTCCATTGTTCGATTGGTCGATTGGTCGATTGATCAATTGATCGATTGGTCGATCGTTCGAGAGTTCGGTAGTTCGAGAGTTCGATAGTTCGAGAGTTCGATAGTTCGATAGTTTGATAGTTCGATTATTCGATTGGTCGATTGGTCAATTGGTCGATTAGTCGATCGTTCGAGAGTTCGATTGGTCGATTATTCGATAGTTCGATTATTCGATTGGTCGATTGGTCGATTAGTCGATCGTTCGAGAGTTCGATTGGTCGATTATTCGATTGGTCGATAGTTCCATTGTTCGATCGGTCGATTGTTTTATTATATAATTGTTTGTTTCTGTAATTGTTCGATTTCTCGACCACGCAATTGTTCAATTTTAATTCAAGTTTTTTTATTCATTCAGTAACATACTTGCGGACCCTAGTTTCACATAAAAGTGATCAGTAGCAAATTTAGCTATAAAGACGTCAACGGATGAATTCATCACAGAAATTATTTATTAGACCCAAGAGAATAGCGAAAAAATTTAATTTTTCTCGCAAATATATTAGCAAGATTGGACAGTTTAGTGATAACATCAGGAATTTTCTTAAATCTCCAGAATTTACCTGGTGATGCCTGACATTGGACGTCAGTATGATACAATTTTATTAAAATGCTAAAATATTTAATCAACTTTGTACACAAATTCTAGTTACTCCAACAGTAATAAGAACCTCGAAGCATTTTGATCAAAGTATGATCTTGAAAATAACACACACTGAAGATATTAATAAAAATAAATTCGAATAAAAATTAAAACACATTGAAGATAATAATTTACGATTGTAACAGCAAATGATATAAATTCGAAAAGAATATCTGTAAAATGACGATAAGCGTAAATTTAAGGAAGAAGAATGGAAGTTTAGTTTAAAGTTGAAATTAAAATATGAAGTTTCCGAAAATGTAATTCATCATATCATTCCGGAAAGTATATCGAAGATTCGCAATCGGAAGAGGAACGCGCATGATTTGAATACAGAAAGCTTTCAGACACTTGGTGTTTGATGTATAATTTTGAGAAGGAAACTGAAGATAGCATTTGGCTTATTGGATCGCAACAGGGAACGATTCAAAGGTGGAAAGGAAACGTAGATAGAGTGTATAGAGGATGATAAGCTTATGGTTGAGCGCGGAAAGCTTTGGAACACTTGGTTTTTGATGTATAATTTTGGGAAGGAGATTGGAGATAACATTTGCCTTATTGGATCGCAACGGGGACCGATTCAAAGACCAAAAGGAAACATGTGCAAGGAAGATGTGAATGTATGATTGATGTAAAAAGATTTTGAAAATTTTGTTTTTACAATAATTAGTTTATACAATTCCATGAAGATATCATGTGTTATCTCATCTGTTATCTCATGTTATTTCATATGTTATCTCATATGTTATTTCATATGTTATATCATATGTTATCTTATATGTTATATCATATGTTATCTTATATGTTGTATCATATGTAATCTCATGTGTTATCGCATATGTTATCTCATATGTTATATCATATGTTATATCATATGTAATCTCATGTGTTATCGCATATGTTATCTCATATGTTATATCATATGTTATCTCATATGTTATGTCATATGTTATCTTATATGTTATCTCATATGTAATCTCATGTGTTTTCTCATATGTTATCTCATATGTTATATCACATGTTGTCTCATAAGTTATCTTATATCATCTTAATTTTATTTTGAACTTTCTAAATTGATCATCATTTCACCTAATATTTGTTAACATGTAAAATATATTCTTTTCGAAATAATCTGACTGTAATAAAAATATGAAGTATTGAATGAAGAAGTCTATTACACTCATCGTTGTATCCTCCTCTTGTTCCAGATAAGTTACACGTAATCTCGATTTGATACAAATCTGATAGTGTAACAAGTACAAAAGCAAGAGCACAGTTCCGAAGTAACATTTAGTAGTCACCGTGAATTTCTTGTTCGTCTCTAACCTTTTTCGCTCGTTTCTTCAACGAATGTCTTCTACTTCGAACTTCTCGAACATCTGCTTTCAACACCTTCTGTTCGCGACAGAAATTTTGTTCGAAGTTGAAAATGTAACGCGAAGCTACGAGCGGAGATATCATTATTTTTTCAGGGATATAAGCGTTATTTTGATAGGATACGAAATAGCGGATATTATCTGGCAGTTCCGCGATCGGAATAACAAACAAAATATCGCGAGTATAAATTTGCCGATGAAATGTCAATATTCGCGTTAAAAAAAAAATGGACGTTAATACAATTTCTCGTAAATTCAAATCAGTGTAATAGATTACACGTGGATATACAGTCTTCCCTCGTTCTTGTATACACGTGATAAAAGTATGTGCACCATAAATTTCCACGTTTCACGACTAACAATAAATGACCACTATATTTCACAAGAACAAATGTACGCGAAGGTATAAATAAAAATTTATGCACGCTAAACCGGCGCAAAAATCAAACGCGTCGTTCATTTATTTGTAAATGTCCATAATTCAGATAATAAATCTGGTTTTATGCCGAATACTTTTAAAAAGCGAAATGTGCAAGTCGAATCCTCAATACCTTTACATCTTCTGAGTAACGATAATAATTAAAATAACGATAAAAGGTGGAATAATAATGAAACTGATAAATGGTTACATTAAACATTTGCAGGATAATAAATGTGACAAAGGTATTAACATTAATAATTTATAGAATTATCAGACATTTTTTGAAGTTGGATATGAAGTTTTTAATTTATGGTATAGAGGGCGAAGTGTGTGTGTTTAATATGGAGATGTATATTACTAAATGTTCAAATTCAGAAATCCCTAGATGTTACTAATTTTTTATTCTTATAATTTCAGGTTTCAATATTTCTTGATGTTATCAAAATTTTATTTATTAAAAACTTCGAAACTTCAAATTTATAGATCTGTAAATATTTTAACTTCCAAATAGATAAATTACTACATTCTCAAATCCCTAGATTCTAAACTCTGATATCCCTAAATTTGCAAATTCTCAAATTTCTAAATTTGCAAATTCATAGATTTAAAATTCTATAGATCTCGAAGTATCTAGGTTCTCCAAATTTCTACATTCCCAAATCTGTGAATCCAACTTCGTAGATTCCTAGATTTCCTAGTTCAAAATCCCTAGATGTCGTACTTCCTGTACCCTGAAATCCCTAGATTCTTTAATTCCAATCTTCTAATATTTCTATATTCACAAATTTCTAAGCCTAAAAGTCTCTATCTTTCCAAATATCTAGATCAACAAATTCGTACATCTCTAAATCCCTAGATTCCAAATTTCGATATCCCTAAATTTCCAAGTCACCAAATTTCTAACTCTCCAAATTCATATATTCACAATTTTACAAATTTTCAAATCTGTAAATTTTCAACTTCCTTGATTCTCAACCCTCTACATTAAAAAATCCCTAGATTCCGTAAATCCTATCCACCGAAATCCCTAGGTTCCCTCATTCCTAGGCTCCATAATCCCTAAATCCCCACATTCCTAGATCTGAAAATTTCTAAATAACCAAATCTTCAAGTACTTAAACTCTGAAATTCCTAGATTAGCAAATTTCTAAAATTAAAATTTCTATATCCCTAAATTTTCCTAATTTTCTTCGAAATTCCTAAATTTCTATGTTCCAAAACTTTTAAATTCCCAACTTTCTTGCTCCCCAATTGCACAAATCTACAATTCCCCAAAATATCCAGATTCCTAGGTTCCTAAATCTCTAAATTTCCAACTATCCAAGTTTTAACATTTTTTAGTTAAAAAATCCCTAGATTCCCTCATTCCTATGACCCGAAATCCCTAAATCCTCTAATTGATATATTTTGAAATCCCTATATTCACTATCTCCTAGATACGAAAATCACTAAATCTTCAAATTTCTTAATATTCGAATTGTTGTACCCTAAAGTCCCTAAATAGTAAAATTTCTAATTTTGAAAATTCCTAAATCCTCAAATACCTAAACCCCAAATTCCTGAATTTCAAATTCCTAAATTCCTAAATTCCAAAATCCCAAATTCCTAAATTTCAAATTCCTAAATTCCCAAATTCCAAAATCCCAAATTCCTAAATTTCAAATTCCTAAATCCCAAATTCCTAAATTCCCAAATTCCAAAATCCCAAATTCCTAAATTTCAAATTCCTAAATCCCAAATTCCTAAATTCCCAAATTCCAAATTCTCGAATTCCAAAATCCCAAATTCCTAAATCCCAAATTCCTAAATTTCAAATTCCTAACTCCCAAATTCCTAAATTTCAAATTCCTAAATCCCAAATTCCAAAGTACCAAAATCCCAAAATCCCAAAATCCCAAATTCCTAAATCCCACATTCCTAAATTTCAAATTCCTAAATCCCAAATTCCCAAATTCCCAAAATCCTAAATTCCAAAATCCCAAAATCCCAAAATCCCAAAATCCCAAAATCCCAAAATCCCAAATCCCAAATCCCTAGTATCTAGTATACCTAGTATCCCTAGATCCAAGATAAACAAATTACCAGAACACGCAGTGCCCACCTGCGAAATAAAACCAGAAAAAAATAAAATATAAAAGAGTAAAAAATATTGCAATGTAAAAATTAAAAAATATCTAAACGTAAAAAATATAAAAGAAAAAAGAATATAGAAATAACTATATGTCGCAGTCGGTGAAATAATCTTTTCCAACATTTATCCATTCTCGCAGCGGGAAGCCAGGAATAAAACGGTATGGGAATAAATCGAAAGAAAGTGGTGGAACTAACCGAGGCGTTTTCCTTTCAAGACGAAATTACTCGGCCGGTTTATGCAAGCTTTGTCTCGAGTTAATTAGGATCAAGGTATTTCCAGGTGAACTCAGAACAAAAATAGCCAACTCTCAATGATTAAACTACCGTTTCCTGGTTCTTGCGCTCTCAAGAAAAGAGCGATGAAAAGAGAGGGAGAGAGAGAACCGACGATGAGAGAGAAACAACGAAATCGAGACGAGAAAGAAAGAATAACGGGGTCTCGGTAAAAGCGTTCGAGTTACTCGATGCGCGACAATTTTTCAAAAATATTTCCCTTCAATTTTCGCCACTGTCTTTTCCAGCTACGAAAATCATCAGCCAGAAACGGGAAAACCGTGAAAAGAGGATCTCACGGTCGGAACGAAAAGAAGAATAGGACCGGGGACGGAAGAAGAGGGAAAAATACAACGGCCAGGTTGTATCCACGCATTCCATTTTCCGCGACATTGTTTTTTTCACGCTACAGCTTCGACTAAAGTCCATCGTGAACTCACGACCGACCATTTTCCAGTTCAATTACAAAGCTTCGGAATAAAACTGCTTTCCCGTAATGCGACGCTGAGTGTGGAAAGTACTCGAGTCACTGTAATGGATTTTCAACAATTCCGCCTGAAATTGATGCGGGTTTTTCGACTAATTTTAATTATTTTTAAATTAACTTTTGTATTTGAAGTCGGAGAGTTTTGCGACGGGAGCCGCGATTGGGAGTTTTTGAATTATTGGACGAAAATTGATTGATTGAATTTTATGTGAAAATAATGGATGTTGTGGATTAATGTATAATGATATTTATAGTGACAATAATAATATATGAAAATATATAATTCTAGAAGTAACAGTTATAGTAATAGTAAAGTAATGAAATTTCAAAGTTAGGAAATTTTAAAATAACTCTAAAATTAAAAAAAAATTGTGAAATTACTGAACTTGAAAGTTACCAAATTTTTCAATTAAATTTACGTATATATTAGTAATAATACAATTATTATTATTATCACTCGATTGAATTATTAGGGATCATTTCTCTTGATATTGTTGATATGTTATAGTGGTTATTAACCTAATTGTGGTCGAATGTATATTCGAGATAGAAAAGGGAGTGGTGAGCACTAATCAATATTTGTTTTTAATAAGGTCTTCTATCTCCTAAATAATTAACTTCTACTTGCAAATAAATAACAACAAAAATTTACAATGTCAGTATGATATATGTACCAGTTATATTTATTATACAACTAAATTAAGTAATTGTATGATCGTTCTTCTTCATTGTAATTAATAATGATGACATTTTTATACACTACTTGGTATACAAAATTATTTTTATTCATTAAATAGATTACGTAAACAATTTTTAATATTATAAATATTGTACAGAATTTGGTAAATTTTTTAGGTTTGAGAGTCATTTTAGAAAATAAGAATTTTTATTAAATTCGAAACACCAAAACTTCCAAAATTTCTTAAACTAGAAACACCAGAACTTTCAAACTCTCTAAACTAGAAACACCGAAAGTGCTAAAATCCCTAAACTGAAAACACCAAAACTTCCAAGCTCCCTAAATTCAAAGTACCAGAAACATCAAAATCCCTAAACTCGAAACTCCAAAACTTCCAAAATCTCTAAATTCAAAACTCCAAACCTACAAAATCTCTAAACTCAAAGTACGTCAACTTGCAAATTCCCCAAACTCGAAACTCCGACAGTCTCAAAAGTCCCCAAACTCAAAACACCAAGAGTGTCAAAATTCCTAAACCTGAAATACCAAAACTTCAAAAATTCCAAAGTACTTAAACTCAATACCCAGAAACTTCAAAAATTCTTAAATTCAAAGTACCATAATTTCCAAACTCCCTAAATTCAAAATTCCAAACCTTCCGAAGTCCCTAGATTCAAAATTCCAAATCTTCCAAAGTCCCTAAATTCAAAATTCCAAACCTTCCAAAGTCCCTAAATTCAAAATTCCAAACCTTCCAAAGTCCCTACATTAAAAATTCCAAACTTTCCAAAGTCCCTAGATTAAAAATTCCAAATCTTCCAAAGTCCCTAGATTAAAAATTCCAAACTTTCCAAAGTCCCTAGATTAAAAATTCCAAATCTTCCAAAGTTCCTAGATTAACAATTCCAAACTTTCCAAAGTCCTCAAAACTCAAAATTCCAAATCACCCAAAGTCCCTAAATTCAAAATTCCAAACTTTCCAAAATCCCTAGATTAAAAATTCCAAACTTTCCAAAGTCCCCAAACTCAAAATTCCAAACCTTCCAAAGTCCCTGGATTAAAAATTCCAAACGTTCCAAAGTCCCTACATTAAAAATTCCAAACTTTCCAAAGTCCCTAGATTAAAAATTCCAAATCTTCCAAAGTTCCTAGATTAAAAATTCCAAACTTTCCAAAGTCCCCAAAACTCAAAATTCCAAATCACCCAAAGTCCCTAAATTCAAAATTCCAAACTTTCCAAAATCCCTAGATTAAAAATTCCAAACTTTCCAAAGTCCCCAAACTCAAAATTCCAAACCTTCCAAAGTCCCTAGATTAAAAATTCCAAACCTTCCAAAGTCCCTACATTAAAAATTCCAAACTTTCCGAAGTCCCTAGATTCAAAATTCCACTACTGCAGAATCTCTAAACTCAAAACCCTCAACTTGCAAACACCCCGAACTCGAAACTCCGACCGTCTCAAAAGTCCCCAAACTCGCAGTACCAAGAGCGTAAAAATTCCTAAACTTAAAATACCAATACTTCCAAACTTCCAAACTCCTCAAAATCAATACTCAGAAACTTGCAAAATTCCTAAACTGAAAGTACCACAATTTCCATGCTTCCAAAACTCGAATCTCCAACAATCCCAACAGTCCCCTAAATCAGAAATCCGCAGAACTACGAAACAGCAACCTAAATCCCCACCGATTTTATCAGAAAAAAAGATATTTCTTTAATCACACATCGAAGGTATCTCCCGCCTGCATCGTCAGTCAAAAAGCGGATCCGAAAGGACGGATCTCGACGATCATGTCGTAACGTTAATCGTTGTTGTTGCGAGAGCGGGATGATCGCGTTCGAGAAACAACGAGACGAACGTCTCCAGAGGGATGATCGACTTTCCGTGGAAAAGCAAAATGATCCGCGAAACTGGGTTGCGAGACACGTACTACATAGATCGTATTTCCTTGGCGTGTTCCATTGTGCCGGTTCGCAAAAACGGCCAAGAAAACACCCGCCACTTCGATCTTCCGCTCCCCTAACGATACTTTGAATCGTTCCTAGCCGACGTTTTCTTATTCGCGTGCACCCGACCTCCTGCTCTTCTTCCTCTCTCTCTCTCTCTTTCTCTCGTTAAATATAGTCGACGATCGTCGAAACGGAACAGCCATTTTTCTGCCGGAACAATGGCCGCTGTATGATTGATCGATCGCCGTTCAACATTTTACGAACATCCAACGCGGATCAACCGTACCAATTCGCGATTCGAAATTCCCGCGATTTCGCCGCCGATAAATAACTTTCGGAAACGCGCTCTGTAGTTGCGACTCGCGGCGATATAATACGTGTCATTTATTACGGATCCTTTGTGCGAGGAATTCACGTTTTATGGCTTTTTATGCGAGACTTAATTTATGCGGAAAGGTAATTAATGTGTGGTACGAAGAGGTTATTTGGGAGGCCCGACATTTTAATTTTATGCGGATTTCTATTTTTCTGGATTTTATTGTACGATCTGGGTGTTTCTGAATTAGTATATTTTTAGATTCTGATTTGTTTAGAGTGTAATTTTTCTAGGTTCTGATATTTGTAGGTTAGGTCTCCTGCAATATTTTTAGGTATTGATAGCTCTAGGTTGTAATATGTGTAGATTCTTGTATTTCTAGATTCCGATATTTGTGAATTATTGTATTTCTTGATTACAATATCTCTAGATTGCAATATCCCTAGATTCCAATATTTATAGATTTTAATATCCCTAGATTCCGATATTTGTAGATTTTAATATCCCTAGATTCCAATATTTGTAGATTTTAATATCCCTAGATTTCAATATCTAAAGATTTCTGTAGCTCTTTCGATATCTCTAGATTGGAATATCCCTAGGTTCCAATAGTAGCAAATTCCTGTATCTCTAGATTGAAATATCCCTAGGTTCCAATAGCAGTAGATTCCTGAATCACTAGACTGAAATATCCCTAGGTTCCAATGGTAGTAGATTCCTGAATCTCTAGATTGGAATATCCCTAGGTTCCGATATCAGTAGATTCCTGAATCTCTAGACTGAAATATCCCTAGGTTCCAATAGTAGTAGATTCCTGAATCTCTAGACTGAAATATCCCTAGGTTCCAATGGTAGTAGATTCCTGAACCTCTAGATTGAAATATCCCTAGGTTCCAATAGTAGTAGATTCCCGAATCTCTAGACTAAAATATCCCTAGGTTCCGATATCAGTAAATACTGATATCTCTCGAGTGTAAAATATCCCTAGGTTCCGATATCAATAGATTCTATCTCTCAATCGCAATATCCTCAAGGTCTAGTATTAGTTGATTCTTGCACCTGCAAATTGCAATATACCTAGATACCCATATCCCTATTTCCTTATGTCTCTAAATCCCAATATCCCTTGATTAAGTATCCCGAATAATTCTACCACTACATCCAGAAATCCCTGCATCTATGATCCTATATTTCTATACTTCTGCACCCCAATATTCCCATATTCCTAGTTACAATATCAGCAAACATCAAATTACAAGCTTATTCTTATTTTGACCCAATACAAATTTTCATAATATTCCAAATATATCATAATATTCCTAATATTTCAAAATATTACATATATCATTGAAAATATCAAACATATAATAAAACAATTACAATCATGAATAACAATCACAAATATAATTACAAGCGACGCACACGTATCGACATGATGAACAAGTATTCTTAAAACGCTATCCCTTATGTTTCATCATACGCGATTAAAAAACGAAATATCGAGGTACGTGTACACAACAGTGAGTGTTCTCAAGAAAACGTTCGATAAAAATTACAGTTAAACGAGACGGAACAATAACGTTTCAACCATCCGCATCGACGATGTCTCGCGAAACGTTTAACGATAAATCCGCATCGCGAAATGAGTATCGAGCTGACAGGAGAGGAGGCTCGGAGAAAACCGTCGACGGAGACAAAACGTCAAAATGATCATTGTTCATTCATCAACGTAGATAAACCGATAAACGTAACCGGCAACCAAATCGTAAAAGGATCTCTCAACGTGGCCATCAATTATCCACTCGAAATGACGAACTAAATGAACCACGAATACAGTGTGCTTCATAAATATTCCTGCCTCTTGTATTTTCAATGATCTGAGCATTTCGTAGGAAAATAATATTTCTTTTATTTAGTTGTTGTATTTAGTTATTCTTAATATTTCTTCTATTCAGTTATTCTGTTTAGTTCTATTTAGTTAATACGTGAAACCTGATTTTTAACTGGTGCATATGACACTTTATGGTTTTAATAATCTACGTTTTTGATAGGAAGTGGATAGGGTTCTTTAAATATTTATTTGTAGTGTATCAACAATAAATTGTGTAAAAGAAAATTGTTGCAATAATCTGTGTATGTTGCATTACATCAGACCTGATATTCGGACGTTACGTAAATGCTACCGTAAAACCTACCCCTCATGTTTATATTGATGTACACTTTTGATAAGAAATTATTGATAATGTTCTTTAAATATGTATTTCTAGAGTGTAAACACTAAATTGTGTAAATGAAAATTGATGTAATAATGTATGCAGGAAGTTGGGTTACAGGAAGCCTGATATTTAACCGTTGCATAAATATAGGAAACCTTATATTCTCAATTATATATGCTGTTAATAGAAAATGATCAATGGCATTCTTTAAATACTTATTTGCAGAGGATAAACAATAAATTGTGTAAAAGAAAATTGATGTATCAATGACTATATGAAGTCAGGTTACATTAAACCTGATTTTCAGACGTTAGATAAATACACTACCACTCATGTTTATAATGATGAACGCTTTTGACAAGAAATTATGGATGGTATTCTTTAAATATATATTTGTAGTGTCTAACGAATAAATTGTGTAAAAGAAAATTGATGTATTAATGTATAATATGTAGTTGGTTTACAGGAAGCCTGATATTTAGCCGTTACATAAATATACAAACCCCTCATGTTTTCAAGGATCTACGTTTTTGGTAGGAAATTATGGATAGTGTCCTTCAAATATTTATTTCTAGAGTGTAAATAATAAATTGTGTAAAAGAAAATTGATGTATCAATGGCTATATGAAGTCAGGTTACATTAAACCTGATTTTCAGACGTTAGATAAATACACTACCCCTCATGTTTATAATGATGAACGCTTTTGATAGGAAACTGTGGATAGTATTCTTTAAATACTTATTTGTAGAGTGTAAACAATAAATTGTGCAAAAGAAAATTGATATATTAACGTAAATATTAAGCTAGATTAGTTGCAACCTGATTTCTAGCCGTTGCATAAATGTACAAATTCCTTATATTTTCAATGACCTGAAATTTCATTAAGAAGTTATGATTAATACTCCTTAAATACTAATTCGTGATCTGTAAACAATAAATTGTGTAAAAGAAAATTGATGTATTAACGTATAATACGTAGTTGGGTTACATGAAGCCTGATATTTAGCCGCTGCATAAATATACCAACCCTCATATTTTTAATGATCTGAAATTTCATTAAGAAGTTATGATGAGTACTCCTTAAATACAAATGCATAGTCTGTAAAGAATAAATTATGAAAAAGAAAATAGATGTATTAACGTATAATACGTAGTTGGGTTACATGAAGCCTGATATTTAGCCGCTGCATAAATATACCAACCCTCATATTTTCAATGATCTGAAATTTCATTAAGAAGTTATGATGAGTACTCCTTAAATACAAATGCATAGTCTGTAAAGAATAAATTATGAAAAAGAAAATAGATGTATTAACGTATAATACGTAGTTGGGTTACATGAAGCCTGATATTTAGCCGCTGCATAAATATACCAACCCTCATATTTTCAATGATCTGAAATTTCATTAAGAAGTTATGATTAGTACTCAAATACAAATTCACAGTCTGTAAACAGCAAATAATGCTTAAAAAATTTGTGGTATTAGTCCTGAAAGAGCATTGATGATAATCTCCATCCAAAGCCACAAATTAATGAAAATAAAGGAGATAGTTCACGGAACACTGTGTAGTGTAAGCATTTAAGGGGTTAAGGAGGAATAAAGTTTACAGCGGTTCTGGGGTAGCCTTCTGAAATCCGATCGATGAGAAACGCCCCGTTAAACGGCCCCTGAAATATGTAAATTGATAAACGGTCCGCTTGAAATTACCGAATCGTGTTTCCACGGTGTTCGATTGGCCGGAAACCTTAGCCCCGGATCGTTAAGACCGGTTTTCCCGAGGACGGAGATATGGCTGGCTTGATCACTGCCACTTGGCTCAATGAATTAATTACAGTTAATTGGCAATTACCACCTTGCGCCGCCTCGCGACCCTGATAGCTTGGCGCAGTGACGCTGCGGAGGAAAATATATTTTCTTCGTAATGCAATCCTGTGCCATGCCCTTCTCTGACCCCCCCTACCAACGAATTGATTTAATAAATGCTGAACAGCCAGCTTTCCTCGTTTTACAGTCGCCTTTCTCTTTCTATCGAGACGATCGGCTATTAGGTTCGACAACGAGCAAACCGTATCGATGCCTCGAATCGCGCCGCTACCGCACAGATTTATTTATAATCACTTTCATCGATGGAACCGCTTAATATAGCCACTGTACCAACCGAGAAGAGATATCGCTTCGGTCCAAACGACGACGAAGGGTTGCCTCTTTGACCAAGAAGTGTATCAGTTGCGTAATTTTCGGTTATTTTTGACAACCCTTACGATATAATCGCGTTGCTATTATTTCTCATTTGTTCGAATTAATAGGGTAATTCTTTAGGATTACCGTCGATCAAGGAATTATACGTAGGAGTTGCATTGTGTTATTTCGGGTTAGTTCTGATAAACCTTACGATATAATTGCGTTGATCTTAATTTTGGGGTTATTTCTGGCAACACTTAAGATATAAACGCGTTCTGTATATTCTTGGTTTGTGTGGATCAAGAGGGTAGTTCTTCTGATGTAAATTTTACAGGTGCAAGCTTATCAAATTCAAAAATTACCAAATTTCTGAGATACGAAATTTCTAAATTAGCACCTTACTAAATTTGTAAATTTCGGAATTGTCAAATTGTAAGATTAAATATTGAAAATTTTAATATTTGAAAATTTACATGTGTGAAACATGTGAAACTAAATATGAAATTTCTGTGTTTCTTACTTGATAAATTCCCATCTTTCTAATTTTCGAAATTTGAAAATTTTTAAATTCCAAAATTCCAAAATTTCAAAATTCCAGAGTTCCACAATTCCTAAGTTCTTCAATTCCCCAATTCCCCAATTCCCCAATTCCACAATTCAACAATTCCACAATTCCAAAATTCCCAAAATTCAAAAATTTCAAATTTCCAAAATTCTAAAATTCCATAATTCCAAAATTTCAGAACTCCACAATTCCTAAACTTCTAAATACCCAAATTCTACAATTCCACAATTCCACAATTCCAAAATTCAAAAACTCCAGAATTCTACAATTCCACAATTCCCCAATTCCACAATTCCACAATTGTACAATTCGACAATTCCACACCTCCACAATTCCAAAATTCCAAAAATGCCAAAATTCCCAAAATTCCAAAATTTCAAAATTCTAAAATTCTAAAATTCCAAAATTCCAAAACTCCACAATTCCTAAACTTCTAAATACCCAAATTCTACAATACCACAATTCGAAAATTCCAAAATTCTACAATTCCACAATTCCACAATTCCAAATTTCAAAAATTCCAGAATTCTACAATTCCACAATTTCCCAATTTTCCAATTCCCCAATTCCACAATTCCACAATTCCTAAATTCCAAAATTCCCAAATGTTAAGCTTCAGAACACAACAATTCAAATACTTGAAATTTTGTGATTTCTACATTTCCCAAATTCTAAATTCTCAGCTTTGCAAATTACCAAACTACAAAATTCCTAAGTACAAAATCAGAAAAGTTTGAAAATTGAAAGCTCTAATAATTTAAACCTTTCAAGACTCTATAATTGAAACTCTATCAGAACTTCTTTATGCACAACAATAACTTATAGAAAAAATTTAAATAACTTTTCGTACAGAAACTATTTAAATAATTTGCAAAAATAATTAAATTCTAAATCATTAAAATTTGATTTCTCCGCCCGTTTTCAAACAACCCTTAACAATAATAAATATCACGCTATTCAACGCATAAAACGTGGAATCACGTATGTTTTTATAAGATTGCAGTACTTTTTGTCGATTTTCATGACGAACATTTCGCTTTGGAGATTTCTGCTTTGTGTCGGAGATAAAGTCCCATAGCTTTATCGCATTGAATAGCTCGTTTCGCGAATAAACGAGAATCGAATCCGTTTATTTGTGCGATTCAGATTCGGCACACACGATCCTCGCTCGAAAAATATAATACTTTTTTGCCGGGAGAAATACTATACACGAACGGGTCCTATCGCAGGCGAATACAAAGAAACTGAAATACAATTAAAAACAATCGCACGAATTTCTTTATACTCGGGGTTTTCGTGCGATCAAATTTTTATCACCCCATCGTGGAAAGTGTAGAAAAGGAATTCTTAATAAATGTTAATTGGTTCAATTAGGGAGAGTTGCCGAATTAATATTCCCGAGAACGCGTTCTATTTTTCGTTCGAGATACTGCGTTGCAGCAAAGTGTGTATGAGCCGCAAAAAAAATTATGTCGTTTGAAAAAAAAAGCAGAGCAGTCGAGCTGCGGTCGTATCGCACTAATTAAAAATTTTGCTTCAATTGGCTTGATAAACTTGCACAATTTACGTACGGTCCTTTATTCTTCGTCTAACGAATCCGCTTTCCTGAATACACGACGTTAACGAGATTATTTCGATTTGTTTATCTCTGTAATTCCACGTTTCGAAATTACAAGGTCACATGTGATTTAGAAAATTTCCAATTGAAAAACTGTTAATTCAAACCTCATTAAATTTTAGACCTGGAATTAACTTTAAATTCAAGTGTACACTGGAAATCTCTCTATATACGGAATCTTACAAAAAATTTGAACAAAAACTATAAATTTTCAAAATATTATTTAAACGAATAAACTTTATTCAAAATTTGTATGCAGATAAATTCTCTATTTAAAGACCCACAACTCAACAAGATAAACTTCCAATTATCTCCTTTAATTCCGGAGATATTCGCAGAAATATAATTTCAGCCCCTAACTTGGAGGGCAATTTTCACCTCGTCAATGTGAACGATGGCCGATATAGAAAAATACGTGTGAAATATTTTGAAATTTCACATAAGTTTCATCGAAATCGGTGTGTCGGTCCGATATGTTCCCTTGTTAGTAGTCAACTATCTGGTAACTTGTACAAAGATCTGTGATTCAGCAGTTATGTTCATGGCGGTGATAGGTTCTTTTATATGGTGGAGATAGGCCAACTGGTGGGTTGACATCTGTACATGATCGACCTCGGCAAGAAACTCGGACACGCGTGCAATTAATTAATACCGGTTCGATCGAAAATCGGTAGCCGAGGTGTTACGGTTAATTATCATGGCCACGATAATCTGGAACTAGCGACAAAGCGAAACGGATAAGATGGCTCTCCAGCGGGCCACTACGCGAACATTACGATTGATCGGCCCTGTTAATGGAGTATCAGACACCGTGAGCATAATTCCGTTAATTGCGAGCACATGTTCATTTGCACACGAGAGCGACTTTGTCTGGTCGGATTAATTAACCGCGTTACGCTCAGCGACTTCTAACCAGAACGAATCTTCTGCTGCTTTAATACTTGATGGAGGGTCCACGGGAAATTTACGGGGTTTAATGTTTGATTAATTTCCCGAGCGACTCTGCTTCCTGGCGACCCTAACGTCCTCCCTCTTGCAGTTACACTGAGTTTTAGTGCCGCGTTAATTAGTGATCTAAGAAGGTTTGCTAGGATTGTTTTCACGTTAAACAGCTTGGTAAACTGTTGTCGATTATGTTTGCTCGAACCCTTACTAGCTAACCCTTCGGGCTTGTGTGACCTGTACTACCCTCGGTGTTAAACAGGTCATTGAACTTGGGACCCTCGCATATTTCTTTTGTGAACAGTTTGTTGAAGTTTAATAAATAAGAGGCTTCGAAGTAGGCACAAGAGGGCGAAGTTATATCGAGGGATAAAAGTAAACTAATTGGAAGAGGGGTGGTTTATGTCAGATTTTTGCATATGGAGTTATTCGTGTTCTTTTTAGGTTGGGATTTTTATTAGTTTGTTAGAGAAACATTTGGAAATTATTCGGTTCAAAATTACTGTATTAAGTTTTTATATTATAGCGTATGCAAATTTCGGAGTTTCTCTTTTTCAAAATTTTTGGTTAGTTACTAAATTTTCAAGTTTCAAAACTTGCAAATTACCATATCTCATATATTTCATATCTCACATATCTCATATCTCACATATCTCATATCTCACATATCTCATATCTCACATATCTCATATCTCAAATATCTCATATCTCACATATCGCATATCTCACATATCTCATAGCTCACATATCTCATATCTCACATATCTCATATCTCACATATCTCATATCTCACATATCTCATATCTCACATATCTCATATCTCACATATCTCATATCTCACATATCTCATATCTCACATATCTCATATCTCACATATCTCATATCTCACATATCTCATATCTCACATATCTCATATCTCACATATCTCATATCTCACATATCTCATATCTCACATATCTCATATCTCACATATCTCATATCTCACATATCTCATATCTCACATATCTCATATCTCACATATCTCATATCTCACATATCTCATATCTCACATGTCTCATATCTCACATATCTCATATCTCATATATCTCTCACCATATCATTTTCAAGATTTCTAGATTTCGAAGTTACTAAATTTTCAAGTTTCTAAACTTACATACATATCCCTAATACAGATTGAAATTACTATACATGTATGTATTTATTCACATTTATACACATTTATGTATGTATGTATTTCTAAGTCATCACATTTAAATACTGCTAGGTTTCCAAGTAATTTTCAACATACTAGGTTTGCAAGTTACTAAATATACTAGTTTTTACATTTCTGACTTGCTAGGTTTGCAAGTTACTAAAATTCCAGGTTACTAGATTTAAAAATTACTAGTCTTCCAAGTTATTAGATTTCTAAATTTCTACGATTCCAAAGCATGAAATTTCTTCATTTTTAATTTGTACACCAGAAATTTGAATATTCATAAATTTGTTAATTTATAAATTTATAAAATTGAAATTTCCAGCTTCCAAATGATCAAATATCCGAATCTCCCAATCAATTACCTCATTTTTCCTCAAGCCAATCCCAGCAAGCAATCTCATTATCGCGTCAAACCACGTGCCAACACACTCGTACACATCAAACGCAAAACAGACAATTATCCCTTAATCAAAAATCTCCCCCAAGTTATCCATCCTAAAACAATTTCATCTCGAAATCCGTCCGAATTTCAAGCAATTACGCCAAGGGTTAATATGGAACCCACTACACCCTTTTATCTCAAGGCTACGAATCTCAGCTACAAAGCAAGCAATCTCATTACTGTTGCGTGAAACCACGTGCCTGCGCGCAGAAACACAGCCGCACACAAACAGATATCTAGTCAAAGTGTTAAGAAGCATCGAGTCACGTTCAAAGGGCGATGATTCGTCACGCCATTAAATCTGCAGTCTAATTTACTTTCGCCGGCGGTGTTCCTCTCATTTACTTTTCCTTCTGCGGGCCAGCGAGTCTAGCTCGAATCTAAATTAAATCCTCGCGTTGAAAAGGTGTACACAGGGTGTACACGAGCCGGGGACAGGTGAATGAAGGCATGAGAAGGGAACGTGTAAGCCTCGCATTCACCGCAACTACCACATTGTGCGCGCCACTCGGTCGCACACTCGTTAACCGTGTTGAAAACACACGCTCGTACAGAATGTTGCGATTCAACGACGGCAAGAAGCCATGAATAAGCTGTATTATACTTACGAAGGTAACTGAGAGCCGCTGTATTAACGCCCCGTCCTCGGAAAAGTCATCGGCTTAACGCTGATGAGACAACGAACCTTCCGCGTTTTGCAACCACCCGTGTTCTTCGGCTTCTCTCCTTCTTCCCTCTCTCTCTCTTTCTCTCTTTCTCTTTTACGGTTTATACAGCATTCCGATATGAGAATCTTCGCGACTGTTTCGATGAATGAACGCTTCAGGATCGAATGAAAGAGTATTTTTTTCGAGGATTCGCGCGGGAAACGAATGCAAATGGAGAACAGAGTGCTGCGAAATGGCGGAGTGTCGTTTAGGGAGTATTTCTCCTTAATTCGATGGAAGGACGACGCTGCGGGGAAATTTTAAGGGTATTGTGATCTCTGAATGTGCAGTCTTCTTTGAGAGGTTAGGTTGGTAGAACGTGGAATGAGTGCAGATGTAATGGAAATGGATGGAACCTTTGAAACGGACCATGTAAATGGACCTCCTGTGCAGTTTGATTGCTAGAATTTTATGGTAGTTGCGAATTGTGAATTTTTAGACTTTGTATTTTGAAGCTTAATGCGGTTATATTTATATTTGAGAATCCGGGTAATTTTTTATTGAAATGTTTTTGCGTTATTGGATTAACTTGAATATTGGTGAATTTTAGGTTAATTTGAATATTAGTGAACTTTAGGGTAACTTGAATATTTCTGAATTTTTGGTTAACTTGAATGTTATTGAATTTCTAGGTTATTTCGAATATTAGTGGACGTTAGGTTAATTTGAATATTAGTGAATTTTCAGGTTAATTTGAATTTTAGTGAATTTTAGGTTAATTTAAATATTAGTGAATTTTTAGGTTAACTTAAATATTAATGAATTATTAGGTTCAGTTGAATATTAATGAATTTTTAGGTTAAGTTGAACATTAATGAATTTTTAGGTTAACTTGAACATTAATGAATTTTTAGGTTCAGTTGAATATTAATGAATTTTTAGGTTAACCTGAATATTAATGAATTTTTAGGTTCACTTGAATATTAGTGAATTTTTAGGTTCACTTGAATATTAGTGAATTTTTGGGTTCACTTGAATATTAATGAATTTTTAGGTTAACTTGAATATTAGTGAATTTTTAGGTTCTCTTGAATATTAATGAATTTTTATGTTAACCTGAATATTAGTGAATTTTTAGGTTCACTTGAATATTAATGAATTATTAGGTTCACTTGAATATTTGTGAATTTTTAGGTTAACCTGAATATTAATGAATTTTTGGATTCACTTGAATATTAATGAATTTTTAGGTTCACTTGAATATTAATGAATTTTTAGGTTCACTTGAATATTAATGAATTATTAGGTTCACTTGAATATTAATGAATTTTTAGGTTAAGTTGAACATTAATGAATTTTTAGGATCTCTTGAATATTAATGAATTTTTAGGTTAAGTTGAACATTAATGAATTTTTAGGATCTCTTGAATATTAATGAATTTTTAGGTTAACTTGAATATTAATGAATTTTTAGGTTCACTTGAATATTAGTGAATTTTTAGGTTAACTTGAATATTACTGAATTTTTTAAGTTTGAAAATTTGGAAATCGAGTCAATTTTTAAGCTTGAAAATTTGAAAATCGAGTCAATTTTTGAAGCTTGAAAATTAGAAGACTATCTTGAAGTTTAAATATTTTTATATTGACAATATATTTCTGTACTACCAAGAAAGTACCCAACGCGAATAAAAATAGACCAACGCAGCTTAATAAAAATTTAAGTAAAAATCTACGTGATCTTTCTTAAGTGTCAATAATGGAAAATGTAAATTTACATGGTCCGTACGTCAAGTGTTAATATTCTTGTACATGGATGATTATTAACCGGGTAAATAATCACGGGAGTTCTCGCGTTCTTGCTTCACGTAACAGGCACGCGAAATTGCGGGCTAAAATGGCATCGTTCCAGCTCATTGCGTTGAATTATGCGTCGGACCTCGTACGGTGCTGCAAAATTAAATAATTACAGGAATCATTGTGACGAATGTTCGCCAAGAGAGCTACAATCTTAACCATTTCCCTCGATGTTGCAGAGTATCAGGAATCTTATACTGCTGAGACGTTGAAAGGATTGTAATAATAGAAATAATCAAACTATATCAAATACAAATAGTAGCTAAAAATGTAAATTGATTTCCCACCAAATCAATCAAAGAATTTTTAATATTTTCTATACTCAATGGATCCAACAATTTCTTTATAATAAACGTAAACAAATGAATTAGTAAAGCTTCAGGAATAAAAATGTAAGAAACGTTGAAGAAATAAAATATTAGCAACCGTTTGAAATATCGATTTGTTTAATAATTCTGACTCTCGTCGATATCAATTATGAAACGAGAAAAGTAATAAAATAGTCATTGTCACATAATCTTGGAGAGATAATTGAAAATTGAGCGTCGAGGAGAATAAAGTCTAGATAAAACGAAATTACGTTCGCAAGACACTGAAAATCACAAGGGAATCTGAAAAATCAGGTTGCTGAAATCTATGGTCCACGAGAAGTTCACTTTCGAGACCTATCACCAGGCTGTCCAATAAACTGAAAGTTCAATACGGTTTCCTGACGTCTTAAATTTGTAAAAGATCGAATTTTCCAACTTGCTGGCCTTCAGCATTTTTCCGAGGGAACTTTCGTCACGATAATCTACGTAACTCGACCGAATCGTCGTCGAAGTCGAGAATTATTCGAGGACGTAATTAAGATCGCGGATAACGGGTGTACGGATTCATAATTATGATACGAGAACGATGAGTTATCGTTTCACCCGTCTGACCAATTATTGACCTTATTTCAGAGTCGCACCCTCGTTCCACTTGTCCGATCTACACCCTGAATCTACTTCTTCACGGCTTGCAAAACGATCTCATTTCCCCCGGTAATATTTCAAGCATCAATCTTCTTCTTTAGTCGATAATCTCTTTACTATAACGATTTTTAAAATCTACAACAAAGAGTAAAAGGAATCGAGCTAATCCTTTGCGAACTTTTACTGTTCGCTGTTGGCTTATCGCGGACGTTAAACTTCGAGATTTATGTCAATTTGGGAGATTAAAGTGCAATTTTGTAGTGGAACGGAAATATTCGTTTCGGAATTAAATTCGTTACTTTCCTGGAGTATTTTGGTGCAGAACTGTATGAAAGATGGAGTAGAATTATATTTGACAGTTCTATTTAGGGGGTTGTTTGGGAATTTGAACCAAATAATTTGATAATTTGGTAAATCGGTAAATTTTCAACTTTGTAATTTTGCAATTTTGCAACTTGGTGATTTGGCATTTTAACAATTTGATAATTTGATAATTTGATAACTTTGTAATTTAATATCTTGGTAATATGATACCTTGGTAATTTGATGTCGTTGTAATTGAATACTGTAGAAACTTGATATATTGGTCATTTAATATCTTGATAATTTGATAACTTTGTAATTTAATATCTTGGTAATATGATACCTTGGTAATTTGATGTCGTTGTAACTGAATACCCTGGAAACTTGATACCTTGGTCATTTAATATCTTGATAATTTGATATCTTGGTAATATTTTGCATTGGTAATTTGACACCGTTGCAATTGGATACTGTGG